>CARXXK010001061.1:0-75002 GCA_949089665.1 Macrosiphum euphorbiae | reverse complement strand
AACCAAATGCATTAAAAAAATTTTTAAAGCGTATATTCCAACATCTTGGATTTTGTTTTAAGCCATATAAACTACGCTGAAGCTTACATACTTTATTCGATCCATCTTCGATCCTGGGGTGTACCATGTAAATTTCTTCCTGTAGTTCTCCGTACAGAAATGCTGTCTTGATGTCGAATTGTCGTAATATTAACTTTTCCACAGCTGCTACTGCGAATATCGCCCTAATTGATTCGTATCTGACCACTGGCGAAAATGTTTCATGGCAATCTATACCGTATTTCTGTGAACAACCTTTAATGACCAATCTGGCCTTAAACTTATCGATATTACCGTCACTTTTTTATTTGGTTTTGAAAACCCATGCGTTACGTAATACAACCTTGCCCTGAGGCAAATTAACTAGTGACCAAGTGTTGTTTTTGTGGTAGTGACGTAATTTCCTCACTCATAGCGTGCTCCCACTCGTTTTTCTGTGGGCCAGCTATCGCTTCATCACGATTTAGTGGTTCAACGAGATTGGTGACGAACGACGACACATTATACCTGATCGGCGCTTTTAACGTATTTCGATCACGTCACACCATGCCACTCCGTTTGTCGACCGCCGTCGTCAATTCGACCTTGACCGGATCGTCCTCGATTTGAGTCTGAGTATCTGTGAATTCTAATTTGTCTGCAATTATATTTTCCAATTTATTACCTTCGTTTTCGAATATAATATCTCTAGTCATTGAAATTTCGTTGAATTCAAATTTAATATCATCCATTATACAGTGACCCACTTTTAACCTACTGTACAGCATAGCGACACCCACTTGCCCACCTTTTTTACGTTATTTCTATGTACAGTTATGCCTCGTCGCGGTCGGCCCCGCAGTATAACTATATTTTGGTTTCCTAGTACTGCTGTGACTCGTATGGTCCTAGCCAGATGGATCGAGTTTTGTTTATGATTATATCTTTTAAAAGTATTAAATCTTTTCCTGTAGTTCCTGTGGATTTTCATCTTTATCATATCGTTCCTACTTTTTATTTATTTTTAATCAATGATCTCTAGCTATCTTATGCGAAATTTGCATATTTTCTTTTAGATCGAAAATGTCGTAATTGTAACGTGGTTCAGGGTTGGCCTTCAAGTTAATCGGTAACTCCAATGTACGTCCGTAAACTAATGCGTATGGCTGAAAATTAGTAGATGCATGTACTGTTGAATTATACACAAAGAATGCAAAGGGTAATAAATGATCCCAATTATTTAAATTCTTATCTACATAATGTCGTAAATACTCGGCTAGCGTCCTACGAGTGCGTTCTACGGGGTTACCTTGCGGTCTAAATGGACTTGTGTTAACCTTTTCTATTTTTAATATTTTACAAACATTTGCAAACGTTTTCGATAGGAAATTAGTTCCTTGATCCGTGAGTATTGTTTCTGGGATGCCGTGTACACAAACGAAGTGTGTAACAAAGGCTTCCGCGACAGTATTTTCCTTCTGATCAGGAATTGGAACTCCTAAAGTATAACGTGTTAAATCGTCCTCCATAGTTAGAATATATATATTGTTAGACAGTGTTATAGCAAAGGCCCTACTATATCCATAAATATTTTTTTTTTTCAAATGGTTTGGAACTGGTTGACGTAATTGCCATGGGTTGCTTTACGTGCCGATTTGATAACTTATTAACCTGACATGACGCACAATTTCTTACATATTTCTAACGTCTTCTTTCATACCCTTCCATAAGAATTGTTTTTTTAATGTGCTTAATGGTTTTATTCACTTCTAAATGTCCACCTAGTTTTGAATCGTGAATTTGTAATAAAATGATTGCTTTTTCTTCTTCACTATATTCTATATTTGCACATATAATTATTTCTATATCCGTTTTTCGAAATATGTATCGCAACATTGACCTTACTTTTTCCCATTCTAAATCATCGTGTTCACCTAGCTTGTTCATGGCTAATTTATTCAATTGTTTTTCCTTACAAAATAGTTTTAGATTGATCAAAGATACATACATGTTTTCGTAATTTTCCTTCTGTCGGTCTTTAGTTTTCGTTACCAAGAATATTATAAACCTGTTTTCCTGTTTAAAATATGGTGTGTCCTCTATTACTTTACTAGTTGGCAACAATGTACCGTTTCCGAATTGTTTTTTCAACTGATAGATTGTTCCTGTCCTAAAATTATATTGCTTGGCAATTTCTGATACTATATTATATTCTTTTGGTGAATCTATTAGTGTACCTATAGTTTCTTTTACATTACTATTTGTGATAATTTGTGTTCCTAACTTTTCGAGAAATTGTTCGTATGATTCGTTTTTTATTTCCTGAATAGAATACATGCGTGGAGTGCATCTACATTTGAATTTAGAACTCCGGGTTGTAACGTAATTTATAATCGTATTCTTCTAATTGTATTCTCCAATCAAGCTTCACTTTGATAATGGATTTTTAAATTAAAGAGCCCTGTTAATGGACGATGGTCACTAAGTTTTATAAACTTCCTACCGTATAAATATGGTCGAAACGGTTTAACTCTGAATATTATTGCAAGACATTCTAATTCTGTTATTGAATAGTTGCCTTCACTTTTATTTAACGTGCGCGACGCATAACATATTGGCAAATTTGTACCTATCTATCCTTGGGATAAACTAGCCCTGAGTGCTTTATTACTCGCGTCTGTAGTAATAAGAAATTCTTTGTGAAATCCCGGATATTTAAGAACTGGTTCTAACATAACGCTGCCTTCAAGGTATCGAATGATTTTGGACAAGCGTTACTCCATACGAAACTGGTGTCTTTCTTTAAGAGATTAGTTAATGGTTTTGCTATTGCACTTGTGAGGATTTGATAATTTTGTGGACTACCAAAAACCACCCACAACCTAAGGGGAACACTTCGGTCGTGACCTGTGAGCCGCACCGCGTGAGACCCGAGGGTCAAGTCGGTGGAGCTCACAGGCTTTGTACACGCATGGGGTAATGAAACCCTCAAGATTTATGTTGGGAAAAAAAGAAATCACTAATAATAAATTAAGATTAGATTAGGTTGATGTATTTTACATGGACATACAAATAATTAATTAATTAACAACATTGTCATTTTTTATAGGATATAGTAAACAGTATAGGGGGACGTATGGCAAACGCACAAAACATATATGGTGGCACATGGCAAATATAATAAAATGCAGGGAAAGAGAGAGAAAAAAAACATAATTAGGATATTATAATATTATTAATTTACACATTGTTTGGGGTCAACGTCACCTGGCCCGGTCAACGCCAGAGCAAGGCGGTCGGCGACCGGCCTGTGCCGTCTAAGCACGTTTTTTAAAGGTTGGCTATTAGGTTCAATTTCTACTAACGGGGGGAATAAAGGGGAGTATTGATACGTTACGACGTGGATAGATCTTGTGGTACTCCGCAGATATGGGTGGGCTGGCTTGACGCCACCGACGCACACGTGGTCAGCATGGCCCACCTGGTCGTTGGAGAACAATTGTACGTAGATGAGCCGAGGTAATGCTGTCTCGGGTGTTGAGGCCCCCACAGCCTGTTGGTGAAACGTTAGCCCATCATCGTATGGTTACACACCAAGGTAAAAAAAATGAAGTTGAAAATGTCACGTTCAAATGGTTTTTCGACGGAGCGCAGGACACAGTTGAGCTGGGACGTGAAGACAAACGTACGTCGTGTTGCTTCAGAGCTCGGTGAAAAGGCGAGTGACTACGGGTGAGACGCAGTGTTCCGTGGGCCGCAAAGGTCGATGTTGTTTGAAAATCCAGCGAAGTGTGGCAGAGCAGTGTAGGTTGTTGGGGGGGAATATACAATAATTTGAGGGAATATCAGTCCAGACTGCCTTGCCGGCGCACACCGGGCACCGGCGGACACGACAGACGCGCCCAGCGGCACCGACCGACGGCCAGCAACTGCCGTTGGCGACGGGGACAACTGCAGATGGTGGGGATCGGGGGATAGGTGTTTATATAATATTGGTCGATTCACTGTACCAGCCGCGCGCGGGTTAATTGATATTTTAAGAAAGAGAAATATAAATGGTTTATGACATGGGGACAATATTAATATGGTGTCTAAATTCTGTGACCTTACACACTATACGAATTTATAAATTTCCTGTAATAAAAACTTAATCCTAAAAATGACTTATTGTTTTTTACAGTTATTGGTTCTGGGAATTCTACTACTGCTTTTAATTTACGTTCGTCGGGATTTATTCTGTCTCTCGTAATGCTATGTCCTAAATATACACATTCTCTTTTTAAGAAGTTGCATTTATCTGGTTGTAATTTTAAATTGCTTATTCGTATTCGCTCAAAGACTTCTATTTATTTTTCATTATTATCATACAAATTTTTTCCATATACAATTATATCTTCTAAATATACTAAACATTTTATTCCTATTAAACCCGATAGAGCTGAATTCATAACTCTTTGAATGGTTCCGGGACTTGTTTTCATTCCTTGAATCATTCGTTTGAAATGCCAGTGACCTTGGTTAGTCGAAAAGTCTGTTAACTCTCGTGAATCCTTTTCCATTAATATTTGGTAAAATCCACTCGATAAATCTAAAAGAGAGAATAATTGACTATTTCCTAGTTGATCTAGTATTTCTGTAATATTTGGTAAAGGGTGAAATTCATTTAAGGTAGCTTCGTTAAGTGCCCTAAAGTCTACTACTACTCTAAACTTTTGTTTGCCTGAATTATCCATTTTCTTTTGTACTAATAATAGTGGGGAATTCCATGGACTTCTCGATTTCTCGATAATTCCATTTTCTTCCATTTTTTTAATTTGTGAATTTATTTTGTCCTGTTGTGCGTGAGGTAATCTATAAGGTCTATGATAAATAGGTGGTTGATCCCGTTTTAACTTAATAGAATGTGTGCCTACATTGGTAAACGTTGGAATATCTCCTTCCATGACAATTTAGCGCAGTCATTTTAGCTCACGACAATTCAGCATTTAACACAAGTCAGCGTATACGACATTTACGCGCAATACATGTCGGCGCATACAGCATTTACGTGCAACACATTCCGCGCATCATGTTTAATAAAATATACTAAGTTAAATGTTAGGAAATATAGTAAATTCCCAAATTAAAATCATTATTGCTAAATACATATATTTTATTAATCTTAATTAATTGTACATAATAAATATAAAAAATTCGCAAAGTAAAATCATTAAGTAAAATTAAAATTGTGAGCTATTCTTTGTATATTTTAATAATTAGTTTTGAATAAATATTTTTTATCAGAAGTATTGCATATCGTAGAAAGTTATATAATCAAATTGAGACAAATATTATTACTAAACACACGTTAAAATAAATCACTTGTTTAAATTAAAATTGTGAGCTATTCCTTGTAAGTAATCATTGAGTTGTCGGTTTTCGAAATCTTCGCATAGATGTAAAATTTTTTTTGCTGCACCTTTGTACTTTGATTTTTTTGGTGGTACATCTCCAGCAATAAGCTGAACGATTTTCATCTTAATAATACTCTTTTCTTTTTTTAAACAATTAATAAATTTCCATATAGTAGGATGTGAATACGTTAAAAGAGCAGAAAACCCATTATGCCAACCTTCAATATTATTATTGGTTCTTGGGAGATCGTTTTTCAAATAGTAATTTATAACTGAATTATAATTAAAAATATACATACTCGGTACATAACACAACATTTTTTAACTCTAGGGACCACAAGAGGAAGACTTAAGGTCCATTATACGAAGACGTCAGAGAGCAAAAGTAAGTTTTTAGTACCTACTTAACTATGTATAAATATATATTATATTATATTTTTATTTGTGCAAATATTACACATGGCACATAGATAAAATACATTCATCGCTGTGCTCAGAATCTAAAACTTAGTTTAATATTTTCCATAATTATCTCATACAATTCAATAAATTTAATAACAGTTGGCAATGGGAAAATCATGATAAAATACTTTTTTGGGAGGCTTATATTCTAATTAAATTCTCATCACATTTGCTACCCGTCCTGATATTCTATAATATAATATGAACGACATAAGCTTATAATAAAGGAAGGAATTACAGTCTGCAGTTTGGGAGAATTGGGAGGCACTCATAGGTGTATTTATATATTATTTAACAACGATTGTCATTATAGGTACATAAGATTATTACACATTTGACATTTTATTAACTAACATTTAAATAAGTAACTAGTAATTCACCATATTGAGATGTAGTTTACTAATGTTAATTATTCAGTGGCCTATTGTATAAGTTGCAATTTATTTTTCCCTTTAAAATCTAATTGTATTAATGACTATTAATTCATGTTTTAGGAAACTCAAATATCTAACATAATGGACATGATGGAGATCAGCCCCGCAGACACGTTACAACCAAATGTATTGTAAACCAAATAAAAAAATAAAAAAAATAATTTAAATACATACCTAGCCAAAGTTAATCATTTTAGTTTTTATACTTATATCATATGGATGGTTAAAAAAAAACTTTGGTACTTACCTGATCTTGTGCTACATAGACTTGTTTATCTTACTTCTTTTACTGTTTGTAGGACCTGAAAATGAAAGTAAAGTATTTTTAATTTGTAAACATTACCAATTACAGTGTTGAAAAAGTCATAGACACATGTGTGATGTGTTGAAAATTTTGAAATAAATAATTAAATATGTTTTGATATATTACACATTACATACCTTTAAGAAACGAGAACAATCTCCTGTCAATACTGTTTTGAATGATAGAATAACGTTGATAAATTAAACAAATCGCTTCGTTATTCGAGCGAACCATATTACCTATTAACAACATTTAAAAACTTGCCATGACGAGTAATTATTGGTTACACCTTAAAAACAATATCTTGAAATGAAAAGAATGAGAAAATAATAGGTACCACTAGGCTATATCTCTATGGATAATAACTAATAAGTAAATACATTTTAAAATTTAACACTTTACCAATGAGTAAAACTAAAAAAATATACACATCATTGTAAAATTAAAAAAATAATTGTACAGTTGAAACGTTTCCGTAACTCGGGTAAACAAACGTATAAATCACTTCCACGGACGTGCTCGTACTCGTTTCCATGTTTTTTAACGGGTCGCAACCAACCATAGCTTGGTACCACGGTAACCGCCATATAACTATTGAACTCTGAGGAAATTCTGGAGCGGCCAAACGTTTTGCAGAACAAACTCCGACGGTTGAAACGTTGAAGAGGTAGAAATTCATGAGCGCTTGGTATTTTGTTAAACCGTGGTCGTGGTGTATGATATAAAAAGTAAATCGTGATAAGTCGTGATAGTAATAGTGATAACGAAAGGCAAAAGTACAAACAAACTCAACCACGGTTCTGGTTACTAGAACTAAACAGACCAAACGCTGGATTAGGGCGTTTACAATGTTTGCAAACGTTTACACCTTCGTTTAGCAAACGGACGTTACGAATTTCGCCGTTATCAAACGTTTGCAACGTTTGCCGCTCCAGAATTTCCTCTATATCATATTATATACGTCCGTGGTTCTGTTCAATGCATATAACCACTCTTTTCATTTTTCAGGCAAGAGCTTATCGCTCAGCGATAGAAAGTGATAACATAAAATATTCCGAGGTGGTGATAAGCTATAGAAACGATAGGCAATAATTAATTGTGCTTATTATACGGGAACGAACAAGAAATATTTTGAGGTTATACCTATTCATATTCTATGATTATTGTAAAATGTGGTACATAATTTACACAGACTTCTATACTACAGTAGATAACTTCTACATTATGTTATGTACGTCATAGTACATTGTAAAAATGAAGCTGATAAACCTTGGTCGGATAGCAAAACATTTCATTTATTATACAAAATCCATATCCATTATACCATAGAATATTAGAATAGGTACTATATAATATTCTATGTTATACCATAGAGCATAGACCTATAAATTAATGGACAGAGCATAGAGTGAGAAATCATCACAGGGGATTGTTGAGAGACCAAAAACAGGTTTTGGGCACATTATACGATTACAACAAAATAACTAAAATCGTAATTCTTGGTTTAAATATGAAATTTTGTCTAAATTTGAAATTAAAATGTCTATAAAAAATAAGTGTGTTTATATATTTTTTAGATTTTTTGGTTACAGTATGAATTATTTAAGAGAATCTTTGTTTTAAATTTTCAACTCTTAGTTATAAAAACTGAACATTTTATAATTTTTTAATTCCAACGATTGATAATTTTGGCAAATATAATAAAATGCAGGGAAAGAGAGAGAAAAAAAACATAATTAGGATATTATAATATTATTAATTTACACATTGTTTGGGGTCAACGTCACCTGGCCCGGTCAACGCCAGAGCAAGGCGGTCGGCGACCGGCCTGTGCCGTCTAAGCACGTTTTTTTAAAGGTGGTCTATTAGGTTCAATTTCTACTAACGGGGGGAATAAAGGGGAGTATTGATACGTTACGACGTGGATAGATCTTGTGGTACTCCGCAGATATGGGTGGGCTGGCTTGACGCCACCGACGCACACGTGGTCAGCATGGCCCACCTGGTCGTTGGAGAACAATTGTACGTAGATGAGCCGAGGTAATGCTGTCTCGGGTGTTGAGGCCCCCACAGCCTGTTGGTGAAACGTTAGCCCATCATCGTATGGTTACACACCAAGGTAAAAAAAATGAAGTTGAAAATGTCACGTTCAAATGGTTTTTCGACGGAGCGCAGGACACAGTTGAGCTGGGACGTGAAGACAAACGTACGTCGTGTTGCTTCAGAGCTCGGTGAAAAGGCGAGTGACTACGGGTGAGACGCAGTGTTCCGTGGGCCGCAAAGGTCGATGTTGTTTGAAAATCCAGCGAAGTGTGGCAGAGCAGTGTAGGTTGTTGGGGGGGAATATACAATAATTTGAGGGAATATCAGTCCAGACTGCCTTGCCGGCGCACACCGGGCACCGGCGGACACGACAGACGCGCCCAGCGGCACCGACCGACGGCCAGCAACTGCCGTTGGCGACGGGACACTGCAGATGGTGGGGATCGGGGGATAGGTGTTTATATAATATTGGTCGATTCACTGTACCAGCCGCGCGCGGGTTAATTGATATTTTAAGAAAGAGAAATATAAATGGTTTATGACATGGGGACAATATTAATATGGTGTCTAAATTCTGTGACCTTACACACTATACGAATTTATAAATTTCCTGTAATAAAAACTTAATCCTAAAAATGACTTATTGTTTTTTACAGTTATTGGTTCTGGGAATTCTACTACTGCTTTTAATTTACGTTCGTCGGGATTTATTCTGTCTCTCGTAATGCTATGTCCTAAATATACACATTCTCTTTTTAAGAAGTTGCATTTATCTGGTTGTAATTTTAAATTGCTTATTCGTATTCGCTCAAAGACTTCTATTTATTTTTCATTATTATCATACAAATTTTTTCCATATACAATTATATCTTCTAAATATACTAAACATTTTATTCCTATTAAACCCGATAGAGCTGAATTCATAACTCTTTGAATGGTTCCGGGACTTGTTTTCATTCCTTGAATCATTCGTTTGAAATGCCAGTGACCTTGGTTAGTCGAAAAGTCTGTTAACTCTCGTGAATCCTTTTCCATTAATATTTGGTAAAATCCACTCGATAAATCTAAAAGAGAGAATAATTGACTATTTCCTAGTTGATCTAGTATTTCTGTAATATTTGGTAAAGGGTGAAATTCATTTAAGGTAGCTTCGTTAAGTGCCCTAAAGTCTACTACTACTCTAAACTTTTGTTTGCCTGAATTATCCATTTTCTTTTGTACTAATAATAGTGGGGAATTCCATGGACTTCTCGATTTCTCGATAATTCCATTTTCTTCCATTTTTTTAATTTGTGAATTTATTTTGTCCTGTTGTGCGTGAGGTAATCTATAAGGTCTATGATAAATAGGTGGTTGATCCCGTTTTAACTTAATAGAATGTGTGCCTACATTGGTAAACGTTGGAATATCTCCTTCCATGACAATTTAGCGCAGTCATTTTAGCTCACGACAATTCAGCATTTAACACAAGTCAGCGTATACGACATTTACGCGCAATACATGTCGGCGCATACAGCATTTACGTGCAACACATTCCGCGCATCATGTTTAATAAAATATACTAAGTTAAATGTTAGGAAATATAGTAAATTCCCAAATTAAAATCATTATTGCTAAATACATATATTTTATTAATCTTAATTAATTGTACATAATAAATATAAAAAATTCGCAAAGTAAAATCATTAAGTAAAATTAAAATTGTGAGCTATTCTTTGTATATTTTAATAATTAGTTTTGAATAAATATTTTTTATCAGAAGTATTGCATATCGTAGAAAGTTATATAATCAAATTGAGACAAATATTATTACTAAACACACGTTAAAATAAATCACTTGTTTAAATTAAAATTGTGAGCTATTCCTTGTAAGTAATCATTGAGTTGTCGGTTTTCGAAATCTTCGCATAGATGTAAAATTTTTTTTGCTGCACCTTTGTACTTTGATTTTTTTGGTGGTACATCTCCAGCAATAAGCTGAACGATTTTCATCTTAATAATACTCTTTTCTTTTTTTAAACAATTAATAAATTTCCATATAGTAGGATGTGAATACGTTAAAAGAGCAGAAAACCCATTATGCCAACCTTCAATATTATTATTGGTTCTTGGGAGATCGTTTTTCAAATAGTAATTTATAACTGAATTATAATTAAAAATATACATACTCGGTACATAACACAACATTTTTTAACTCTAGGGACCACAAGAGGAAGACTTAAGGTCCATTATACGAAGACGTCAGAGAGCAAAAGTAAGTTTTTAGTACCTACTTAACTATGTATAAATATATATTATATTATATTTTTATTTGTGCAAATATTACACATGGCACATAGATAAAATACATTCATCGCTGTGCTCAGAATCTAAAACTTAGTTTAATATTTTCCATAATTATCTCATACAATTCAATAAATTTAATAACAGTTGGCAATGGGAAAATCATGATAAAATACTTTTTTGGGAGGCTTATATTCTAATTAAATTCTCATCACATTTGCTACCCGTCCTGATATTCTATAATATAATATGAACGACATAAGCTTATAATAAAGGAAGGAATTACAGTCTGCAGTTTGGGAGAATTGGGAGGCACTCATAGGTGTATTTATATATTATTTAACAACGATTGTCATTATAGGTACATAAGATTATTACACATTTGACATTTTATTAACTAACATTTAAATAAGTAACTAGTAATTCACCATATTGAGATGTAGTTTACTAATGTTAATTATTCAGTGGCCTATTGTATAAGTTGCAATTTATTTTTCCCTTTAAAATCTAATTGTATTAATGACTATTAATTCATGTTTTAGGAAACTCAAATATCTAACATAATGGACATGATGGAGATCAGCCCCGCAGACACGTTACAACCAAATGTATTGTAAACCAAATAAAAAAATAAAAAAAATAATTTAAATACATACCTAGCCAAAGTTAATCATTTTAGTTTTTATACTTATATCATATGGATGGTTAAAAAAAAACTTTGGTACTTACCTGATCTTGTGCTACATAGACTTGTTTATCTTACTTCTTTTACTGTTTGTAGGACCTGAAAATGAAAGTAAAGTATTTTTAATTTGTAAACATTACCAATTACAGTGTTGAAAAAGTCATAGACACATGTGTGATGTGTTGAAAATTTTGAAATAAATAATTAAATATGTTTTGATATATTACACATTACATACCTTTAAGAAACGAGAACAATCTCCTGTCAATACTGTTTTGAATGATAGAATAACGTTGATAAATTAAACAAATCGCTTCGTTATTCGAGCGAACCATATTACCTATTAACAACATTTAAAAACTTGCCATGACGAGTAATTATTGGTTACACCTTAAAAACAATATCTTGAAATGAAAAGAATGAGAAAATAATAGGTACCACTAGGCTATATCTCTATGGATAATAACTAATAAGTAAATACATTTTAAAATTTAACACTTTACCAATGAGTAAAACTAAAAAAATATACACATCATTGTAAAATTAAAAAAATAATTGTACAGTTGAAACGTTTCCGTAACTCGGGTAAACAAACGTATAAATCACTTCCACGGACGTGCTCGTACTCGTTTCCATGTTTTTTAACGGGTCGCAACCAACCATAGCTTGGTACCACGGTAACCGCCATATAACTATTGAACTCTGAGGAAATTCTGGAGCGGCCAAACGTTTTGCAGAACAAACTCCGACGGTTGAAACGTTGAAGAGGTAGAAATTCATGAGCGCTTGGTATTTTGTTAAACCGTGGTCGTGGTGTATGATATAAAAAGTAAATCGTGATAAGTCGTGATAGTAATAGTGATAACGAAAGGCAAAAGTACAAACAAACTCAACCACGGTTCTGGTTACTAGAACTAAACAGACCAAACGCTGGATTAGGGCGTTTACAATGTTTGCAAACGTTTACACCTTCGTTTAGCAAACGGACGTTACGAATTTCGCCGTTATCAAACGTTTGCAACGTTTGCCGCTCCAGAATTTCCTCTATATCATATTATATACGTCCGTGGTTCTGTTCAATGCATATAACCACTCTTTTCATTTTTCAGGCAAGAGCTTATCACTCAGCGATAGAAAGTGATAACATAAAATATTCCGAGGTGGTGATAAGCTATAGAAACGATAGGCAATAATTAATTGTGCTTATTATACGGGAACGAACAAGAAATATTTTGAGGTTATACCTATTCATATTCTATGATTATTGTAAAATGTGGTACATAATTTACACAGACTTCTATACTACAGTAGATAACTTCTACATTATGTTATGTACGTCATAGTACATTGTAAAAATGAAGCTGATAAACCTTGGTCGGATAGCAAAACATTTCATTTATTATACAAAATCCATATCCATTATACCATAGAATATTAGAATAGGTACTATATAATATTCTATGTTATACCATAGAGCATAGACCTATAAATTAATGGACAGAGCATAGAGTGAGAAATCATCACAGGGGATTGTTGAGAGACCAAAAACAGGTTTTGGGCACATTATACGATTACAACAAAATAACTAAAATCGTAATTCTTGGTTTAAATATGAAATTTTGTCTAAATTTGAAATTAAAATGTCTATAAAAAATAAGTGTGTTTATATATTTTTTAGATTTTTTGGTTACAGTATGAATTATTTAAGAGAATCTTTGTTTTAAATTTTCAACTCTTAGTTATAAAAACTGAACATTTTATAATTTTTTAATTCCAACGATTGATAATTTTGGCAAATATAATAAAATGCAGGGAAAGAGAGAGAAAAAAAACATAATTAGGATATTATAATATTATTAATTTACACATTGTTTGGGGTCAACGTCACCTGGCCCGGTCAACGCCAGAGCAAGGCGGTCGGCGACCGGCCTGTGCCGTCTAAGCACGTTTTTTTAAAGGTGGTCTATTAGGTTCAATTTCTACTAACGGGGGGAATAAAGGGGAGTATTGATACGTTACGACGTGGATAGATCTTGTGGTACTCCGCAGATATGGGTGGGCTGGCTTGACGCCACCGACGCACACGTGGTCAGCATGGCCCACCTGGTCGTTGGAGAACAATTGTACGTAGATGAGCCGAGGTAATGCTGTCTCGGGTGTTGAGGCCCCCACAGCCTGTTGGTGAAACGTTAGCCCATCATCGTATGGTTACACACCAAGGTAAAAAAAATGAAGTTGAAAATGTCACGTTCAAATGGTTTTTCGACGGAGCGCAGGACACAGTTGAGCTGGGACGTGAAGACAAACGTACGTCGTGTTGCTTCAGAGCTCGGTGAAAAGGCGAGTGACTACGGGTGAGACGCAGTGTTCCGTGGGCCGCAAAGGTCGATGTTGTTTGAAAATCCAGCGAAGTGTGGCAGAGCAGTGTAGGTTGTTGGGGGGGAATATACAATAATTTGAGGGAATATCAGTCCAGACTGCCTTGCCGGCGCACACCGGGCACCGGCGGACACGACAGACGCGCCCAGCGGCACCGACCGACGGCCAGCAACTGCCGTTGGCGACGGGACACTGCAGATGGTGGGGATCGGGGGATAGGTGTTTATATAATATTGGTCGATTCACTGTACCAGCCGCGCGCGGGTTAATTGATATTTTAAGAAAGAGAAATATAAATGGTTTATGACATGGGGACAATATTAATATGGTGTCTAAATTCTGTGACCTTACACACTATACGAATTTATAAATTTCCTGTAATAAAAACTTAATCCTAAAAATGACTTATTGTTTTTTACAGTTATTGGTTCTGGGAATTCTACTACTGCTTTTAATTTACGTTCGTCGGGATTTATTCTGTCTCTCGTAATGCTATGTCCTAAATATACACATTCTCTTTTTAAGAAGTTGCATTTATCTGGTTGTAATTTTAAATTGCTTATTCGTATTCGCTCAAAGACTTCTATTTATTTTTCATTATTATCATACAAATTTTTTCCATATACAATTATATCTTCTAAATATACTAAACATTTTATTCCTATTAAACCCGATAGAGCTGAATTCATAACTCTTTGAATGGTTCCGGGACTTGTTTTCATTCCTTGAATCATTCGTTTGAAATGCCAGTGACCTTGGTTAGTCGAAAAGTCTGTTAACTCTCGTGAATCCTTTTCCATTAATATTTGGTAAAATCCACTCGATAAATCTAAAAGAGAGAATAATTGACTATTTCCTAGTTGATCTAGTATTTCTGTAATATTTGGTAAAGGGTGAAATTCATTTAAGGTAGCTTCGTTAAGTGCCCTAAAGTCTACTACTACTCTAAACTTTTGTTTGCCTGAATTATCCATTTTCTTTTGTACTAATAATAGTGGGGAATTCCATGGACTTCTCGATTTCTCGATAATTCCATTTTCTTCCATTTTTTTAATTTGTGAATTTATTTTGTCCTGTTGTGCGTGAGGTAATCTATAAGGTCTATGATAAATAGGTGGTTGATCCCGTTTTAACTTAATAGAATGTGTGCCTACATTGGTAAACGTTGGAATATCTCCTTCCATGACAATTTAGCGCAGTCATTTTAGCTCACGACAATTCAGCATTTAACACAAGTCAGCGTATACGACATTTACGCGCAATACATGTCGGCGCATACAGCATTTACGTGCAACACATTCCGCGCATCATGTTTAATAAAATATACTAAGTTAAATGTTAGGAAATATAGTAAATTCCCAAATTAAAATCATTATTGCTAAATACATATATTTTATTAATCTTAATTAATTGTACATAATAAATATAAAAAATTCGCAAAGTAAAATCATTAAGTAAAATTAAAATTGTGAGCTATTCTTTGTATATTTTAATAATTAGTTTTGAATAAATATTTTTTATCAGAAGTATTGCATATCGTAGAAAGTTATATAATCAAATTGAGACAAATATTATTACTAAACACACGTTAAAATAAATCACTTGTTTAAATTAAAATTGTGAGCTATTCCTTGTAAGTAATCATTGAGTTGTCGGTTTTCGAAATCTTCGCATAGATGTAAAATTTTTTTTGCTGCACCTTTGTACTTTGATTTTTTTGGTGGTACATCTCCAGCAATAAGCTGAACGATTTTCATCTTAATAATACTCTTTTCTTTTTTTAAACAATTAATAAATTTCCATATAGTAGGATGTGAATACGTTAAAAGAGCAGAAAACCCATTATGCCAACCTTCAATATTATTATTGGTTCTTGGGAGATCGTTTTTCAAATAGTAATTTATAACTGAATTATAATTAAAAATATACATACTCGGTACATAACACAACATTTTTTAACTCTAGGGACCACAAGAGGAAGACTTAAGGTCCATTATACGAAGACGTCAGAGAGCAAAAGTAAGTTTTTAGTACCTACTTAACTATGTATAAATATATATTATATTATATTTTTATTTGTGCAAATATTACACATGGCACATAGATAAAATACATTCATCGCTGTGCTCAGAATCTAAAACTTAGTTTAATATTTTCCATAATTATCTCATACAATTCAATAAATTTAATAACAGTTGGCAATGGGAAAATCATGATAAAATACTTTTTTGGGAGGCTTATATTCTAATTAAATTCTCATCACATTTGCTACCCGTCCTGATATTCTATAATATAATATGAACGACATAAGCTTATAATAAAGGAAGGAATTACAGTCTGCAGTTTGGGAGAATTGGGAGGCACTCATAGGTGTATTTATATATTATTTAACAACGATTGTCATTATAGGTACATAAGATTATTACACATTTGACATTTTATTAACTAACATTTAAATAAGTAACTAGTAATTCACCATATTGAGATGTAGTTTACTAATGTTAATTATTCAGTGGCCTATTGTATAAGTTGCAATTTATTTTTCCCTTTAAAATCTAATTGTATTAATGACTATTAATTCATGTTTTAGGAAACTCAAATATCTAACATAATGGACATGATGGAGATCAGCCCCGCAGACACGTTACAACCAAATGTATTGTAAACCAAATAAAAAAATAAAAAAAATAATTTAAATACATACCTAGCCAAAGTTAATCATTTTAGTTTTTATACTTATATCATATGGATGGTTAAAAAAAAACTTTGGTACTTACCTGATCTTGTGCTACATAGACTTGTTTATCTTACTTCTTTTACTGTTTGTAGGACCTGAAAATGAAAGTAAAGTATTTTTAATTTGTAAACATTACCAATTACAGTGTTGAAAAAGTCATAGACACATGTGTGATGTGTTGAAAATTTTGAAATAAATAATTAAATATGTTTTGATATATTACACATTACATACCTTTAAGAAACGAGAACAATCTCCTGTCAATACTGTTTTGAATGATAGAATAACGTTGATAAATTAAACAAATCGCTTCGTTATTCGAGCGAACCATATTACCTATTAACAACATTTAAAAACTTGCCATGACGAGTAATTATTGGTTACACCTTAAAAACAATATCTTGAAATGAAAAGAATGAGAAAATAATAGGTACCACTAGGCTATATCTCTATGGATAATAACTAATAAGTAAATACATTTTAAAATTTAACACTTTACCAATGAGTAAAACTAAAAAAATATACACATCATTGTAAAATTAAAAAAATAATTGTACAGTTGAAACGTTTCCGTAACTCGGGTAAACAAACGTATAAATCACTTCCACGGACGTGCTCGTACTCGTTTCCATGTTTTTTAACGGGTCGCAACCAACCATAGCTTGGTACCACGGTAACCGCCATATAACTATTGAACTCTGAGGAAATTCTGGAGCGGCCAAACGTTTTGCAGAACAAACTCCGACGGTTGAAACGTTGAAGAGGTAGAAATTCATGAGCGCTTGGTATTTTGTTAAACCGTGGTCGTGGTGTATGATATAAAAAGTAAATCGTGATAAGTCGTGATAGTAATAGTGATAACGAAAGGCAAAAGTACAAACAAACTCAACCACGGTTCTGGTTACTAGAACTAAACAGACCAAACGCTGGATTAGGGCGTTTACAATGTTTGCAAACGTTTACACCTTCGTTTAGCAAACGGACGTTACGAATTTCGCCGTTATCAAACGTTTGCAACGTTTGCCGCTCCAGAATTTCCTCTATATCATATTATATACGTCCGTGGTTCTGTTCAATGCATATAACAACTCTTTTCATTTTTCGGGCAAGAGCTTATCACTCAGCGATAGAAAGTGATAACATAAAATATTCCGAGGTGGTGATAAGCTATAGAAACGATAGGCAATAATTAATTGTGCTTATTATACGGGAACGAACAAGAAATATTTTGAGGTTATACCTATTCATATTCTATGATTATTGTAAAATGTGGTACATAATTTACACAGACTTCTATACTACAGTAGATAACTTCTACATTATGTTATGTACGTCATAGTACATTGTAAAAATGAAGCTGATAAACCTTGGTCGGATAGCAAAACATTTCATTTATTATACAAAATCCATATCCATTATACCATAGAATATTAGAATAGGTACTATATAATATTCTATGTTATACCATAGAGCATAGACCTATAAATTAATGGACAGAGCATAGAGTGAGAAATCATCACAGGGGATTGTTGAGAGACCAAAAACAGGTTTTGGGCACATTATACGATTACAACAAAATAACTAAAATCGTAATTCTTGGTTTAAATATGAAATTTTGTCTAAATTTGAAATTAAAATGTCTATAAAAAATAAGTGTGTTTATATATTTTTTAGATTTTTTGGTTACAGTATGAATTATTTAAGAGAATCTTTGTTTTAAATTTTCAACTCTTAGTTATAAAAACTGAACATTTTATAATTTTTTAATTCCAACGATTGATAATTTTGGCAAATATAATAAAATGCAGGGAAAGAGAGAGAAAAAAACATAATTAGGATATTATAATATTATTAATTTACACATTGTTTGGGGTCAACGTCACCTGGCCCGGTCAACGCCAGAGCAAGGCGGTCGGCGACCGGCCTGTGCCGTCTAAGCACGTTTTTTTAAAGGTGGTCTATTAGGTTCAATTTCTACTAACGGGGGGAATAAAGGGGAGTATTGATACGTTACGACGTGGATAGATCTTGTGGTACTCCGCAGATATGGGTGGGCTGGCTTGACGCCACCGACGCACACGTGGTCAGCATGGCCCACCTGGTCGTTGGAGAACAATTGTACGTAGATGAGCCGAGGTAATGCTGTCTCGGGTGTTGAGGCCCCCACAGCCTGTTGGTGAAACGTTAGCCCATCATCGTATGGTTACACACCAAGGTAAAAAAAATGAAGTTGAAAATGTCACGTTCAAATGGTTTTTCGACGGAGCGCAGGACACAGTTGAGCTGGGACGTGAAGACAAACGTACGTCGTGTTGCTTCAGAGCTCGGTGAAAAGGCGAGTGACTACGGGTGAGACGCAGTGTTCCGTGGGCCGCAAAGGTCGATGTTGTTTGAAAATCCAGCGAAGTGTGGCAGAACAGTGTAGGTTGTTGGGGGGGAATATACAATAATTTGAGGGAATATCAGTCCAGACTGCCTTGCCGGCGCACACCGGGCACCGGCGGACACGACAGACGCGCCCAGCGGCACCGACCGACGGCCAGCAACTGCCGTTGGCGACGGGACACTGCAGATGGTGGGGATCGGGGGATAGGTGTTTATATAATATTGGTCGATTCACTGTACCAGCCGCGCGCGGGTTAATTGATATTTTAAGAAAGAGAAATATAAATGGTTTATGACATGGGGACAATATTAATATGGTGTCTAAATTCTGTGACCTTACACACTATACGAATTTATAAATTTCCTGTAATAAAAACTTAATCCTAAAAATGACTTATTGTTTTTTACAGTTATTGGTTCTGGGAATTCTACTACTGCTTTTAATTTACGTTCGTCGGGATTTATTCTGTCTCTCGTAATGCTATGTCCTAAATATACACATTCTCTTTTTAAGAAGTTGCATTTATCTGGTTGTAATTTTAAATTGCTTATTCGTATTCGCTCAAAGACTTCTATTTATTTTTCATTATTATCATACAAATTTTTTCCATATACAATTATATCTTCTAAATATACTAAACATTTTATTCCTATTAAACCCGATAGAGCTGAATTCATAACTCTTTGAATGGTTCCGGGACTTGTTTTCATTCCTTGAATCATTCGTTTGAAATGCCAGTGACCTTGGTTAGTCGAAAAGTCTGTTAACTCTCGTGAATCCTTTTCCATTAATATTTGGTAAAATCCACTCGATAAATCTAAAAGAGAGAATAATTGACTATTTCCTAGTTGATCTAGTATTTCTGTAATATTTGGTAAAGGGTGAAATTCATTTAAGGTAGCTTCGTTAAGTGCCCTAAAGTCTACTACTACTCTAAACTTTTGTTTGCCTGAATTATCCATTTTCTTTTGTACTAATAATAGTGGGGAATTCCATGGACTTCTCGATTTCTCGATAATTCCATTTTCTTCCATTTTTTTAATTTGTGAATTTATTTTGTCCTGTTGTGCGTGAGGTAATCTATAAGGTCTATGATAAATAGGTGGTTGATCCCGTTTTAACTTAATAGAATGTGTGCCTACATTGGTAAACGTTGGAATATCTCCTTCCATGACAATTTAGCGCAGTCATTTTAGCTCACGACAATTCAGCATTTAACACAAGTCAGCGTATACGACATTTACGCGCAATACATGTCGGCGCATACAGCATTTACGTGCAACACATTCCGCGCATCATGTTTAATAAAATATACTAAGTTAAATGTTAGGAAATATAGTAAATTCCCAAATTAAAATCATTATTGCTAAATACATATATTTTATTAATCTTAATTAATTGTACATAATAAATATAAAAAATTCGCAAAGTAAAATCATTAAGTAAAATTAAAATTGTGAGCTATTCTTTGTATATTTTAATAATTAGTTTTGAATAAATATTTTTTATCAGAAGTATTGCATATCGTAGAAAGTTATATAATCAAATTGAGACAAATATTATTACTAAACACACGTTAAAATAAATCACTTGTTTAAATTAAAATTGTGAGCTATTCCTTGTAAGTAATCATTGAGTTGTCGGTTTTCGAAATCTTCGCATAGATGTAAAATTTTTTTTGCTGCACCTTTGTACTTTGATTTTTTTGGTGGTACATCTCCAGCAATAAGCTGAACGATTTTCATCTTAATAATACTCTTTTCTTTTTTTAAACAATTAATAAATTTCCATATAGTAGGATGTGAATACGTTAAAAGAGCAGAAAACCCATTATGCCAACCTTCAATATTATTATTGGTTCTTGGGAGATCGTTTTTCAAATAGTAATTTATAACTGAATTATAATTAAAAATATACATACTCGGTACATAACACAACATTTTTTAACTCTAGGGACCACAAGAGGAAGACTTAAGGTCCATTATACGAAGACGTCAGAGAGCAAAAGTAAGTTTTTAGTACCTACTTAACTATGTATAAATATATATTATATTATATTTTTATTTGTGCAAATATTACACATGGCACATAGATAAAATACATTCATCGCTGTGCTCAGAATCTAAAACTTAGTTTAATATTTTCCATAATTATCTCATACAATTCAATAAATTTAATAACAGTTGGCAATGGGAAAATCATGATAAAATACTTTTTTGGGAGGCTTATATTCTAATTAAATTCTCATCACATTTGCTACCCGTCCTGATATTCTATAATATAATATGAACGACATAAGCTTATAATAAAGGAAGGAATTACAGTCTGCAGTTTGGGAGAATTGGGAGGCACTCATAGGTGTATTTATATATTATTTAACAACGATTGTCATTATAGGTACATAAGATTATTACACATTTGACATTTTATTAACTAACATTTAAATAAGTAACTAGTAATTCACCATATTGAGATGTAGTTTACTAATGTTAATTATTCAGTGGCCTATTGTATAAGTTGCAATTTATTTTTCCCTTTAAAATCTAATTGTATTAATGACTATTAATTCATGTTTTAGGAAACTCAAATATCTAACATAATGGACATGATGGAGATCAGCCCCGCAGACACGTTACAACCAAATGTATTGTAAACCAAATAAAAAAATAAAAAAAATAATTTAAATACATACCTAGCCAAAGTTAATCATTTTAGTTTTTATACTTATATCATATGGATGGTTAAAAAAAAACTTTGGTACTTACCTGATCTTGTGCTACATAGACTTGTTTATCTTACTTCTTTTACTGTTTGTAGGACCTGAAAATGAAAGTAAAGTATTTTTAATTTGTAAACATTACCAATTACAGTGTTGAAAAAGTCATAGACACATGTGTGATGTGTTGAAAATTTTGAAATAAATAATTAAATATGTTTTGATATATTACACATTACATACCTTTAAGAAACGAGAACAATCTCCTGTCAATACTGTTTTGAATGATAGAATAACGTTGATAAATTAAACAAATCGCTTCGTTATTCGAGCGAACCATATTACCTATTAACAACATTTAAAAACTTGCCATGACGAGTAATTATTGGTTACACCTTAAAAACAATATCTTGAAATGAAAAGAATGAGAAAATAATAGGTACCACTAGGCTATATCTCTATGGATAATAACTAATAAGTAAATACATTTTAAAATTTAACACTTTACCAATGAGTAAAACTAAAAAAATATACACATCATTGTAAAATTAAAAAAATAATTGTACAGTTGAAACGTTTCCGTAACTCGGGTAAACAAACGTATAAATCACTTCCACGGACGTGCTCGTACTCGTTTCCATGTTTTTTAACGGGTCGCAACCAACCATAGCTTGGTACCACGGTAACCGCCATATAACTATTGAACTCTGAGGAAATTCTGGAGCGGCCAAACGTTTTGCAGAACAAACTCCGACGGTTGAAACGTTGAAGAGGTAGAAATTCATGAGCGCTTGGTATTTTGTTAAACCGTGGTCGTGGTGTATGATATAAAAAGTAAATCGTGATAAGTCGTGATAGTAATAGTGATAACGAAAGGCAAAAGTACAAACAAACTCAACCACGGTTCTGGTTACTAGAACTAAACAGACCAAACGCTGGATTAGGGCGTTTACAATGTTTGCAAACGTTTACACCTTCGTTTAGCAAACGGACGTTACGAATTTCGCCGTTATCAAACGTTTGCAACGTTTGCCGCTCCAGAATTTCCTCTATATCATATTATATACGTCCGTGGTTCTGTTCAATGCATATAACCACTCTTTTCATTTTTCGGGCAAGAGCTTATCACTCAGCGATAGAAAGTGATAACATAAAATATTCCGAGGTGGTGATAAGCTATAGAAACGATAGGCAATAATTAATTGTGCTTATTATACGGGAACGAACAAGAAATATTTTGAGGTTATACCTATTCATATTCTATGATTATTGTAAAATGTGGTACATAATTTACACAGACTTCTATACTACAGTAGATAACTTCTACATTATGTTATGTACGTCATAGTACATTGTAAAAATGAAGCTGATAAACCTTGGTCGGATAGCAAAACATTTCATTTATTATACAAAATCCATATCCATTATACCATAGAATATTAGAATAGGTACTATATAATATTCTATGTTATACCATAGAGCATAGACCTATAAATTAATGGACAGAGCATAGAGTGAGAAATCATCACAGGGGATTGTTGAGAGACCAAAAACAGGTTTTGGGCACATTATACGATTACAACAAAATAACTAAAATCGTAATTCTTGGTTTAAATATGAAATTTTGTCTAAATTTGAAATTAAAATGTCTATAAAAAATAAGTGTGTTTATATATTTTTTAGATTTTTTGGTTACAGTATGAATTATTTAAGAGAATCTTTGTTTTAAATTTTCAACTCTTAGTTATAAAAACTGAACATTTTATAATTTTTTAATTCCAACGATTGATAATTTTGGCAAATATAATAAAATGCAGGGAAAGAGAGAGAAAAAAAACATAATTAGGATATTATAATATTATTAATTTACACATTGTTTGGGGTCAACGTCACCTGGCCCGGTCAACGCCAGAGCAAGGCGGTCGGCGACCGGCCTGTGCCGTCTAAGCACGTTTTTTTAAAGGTGGTCTATTAGGTTCAATTTCTACTAACGGGGGGAATAAAGGGGAGTATTGATACGTTACGACGTGGATAGATCTTGTGGTACTCCGCAGATATGGGTGGGCTGGCTTGACGCCACCGACGCACACGTGGTCAGCATGGCCCACCTGGTCGTTGGAGAACAATTGTACGTAGATGAGCCGAGGTAATGCTGTCTCGGGTGTTGAGGCCCCCACAGCCTGTTGGTGAAACGTTAGCCCATCATCGTATGGTTACACACCAAGGTAAAAAAAATGAAGTTGAAAATGTCACGTTCAAATGGTTTTTCGACGGAGCGCAGGACACAGTTGAGCTGGGACGTGAAGACAAACGTACGTCGTGTTGCTTCAGAGCTCGGTGAAAAGGCGAGTGACTACGGGTGAGACGCAGTGTTCCGTGGGCCGCAAAGGTCGATGTTGTTTGAAAATCCAGCGAAGTGTGGCAGAGCAGTGTAGGTTGTTGGGGGGGAATATACAATAATTTGAGGGAATATCAGTCCAGACTGCCTTGCCGGCGCACACCGGGCACCGGCGGACACGACAGACGCGCCCAGCGGCACCGACCGACGGCCAGCAACTGCCGTTGGAGACGGGACACTGCAGATGGTGGGGATCGGGGGATAGGTGTTTATATAATATTGGTCGATTCACTGTACCAGCCGCGCGCGGGTTAATTGATATTTTAAGAAAGAGAAATATAAATGGTTTATGACATGGGGACAATATTAATATGGTGTCTAAATTCTGTGACCTTACACACTATACGAATTTATAAATTTCCTGTAATAAAAACTTAATCCTAAAAATGACTTATTGTTTTTTACAGTTATTGGTTCTGGGAATTCTACTACTGCTTTTAATTTACGTTCGTCGGGATTTATTCTGTCTCTCGTAATGCTATGTCCTAAATATACACATTCTCTTTTTAAGAAGTTGCATTTATCTGGTTGTAATCGTTGTTAAATAATATATAAATACACCTATGAGTGCCTCCCAATTCTCCCAAACTGCAGACTGTAATTCCTTCCTTTATTATAAGCTTATGTCGTTCATATTATATTATAGAATATCAGGACGGGTAGCAAATGTGATGAGAATTTAATTAGAATATAAGCCTCCCAAAAAAGTATTTTATCATGATTTTCCCATTGCCAACTGTTATTAAATTTATTGAATTGTATGAGATAATTATGGAAAATATTAAACTAAGTTTTAGATTCTGAGCACAGCGATGAATGTATTTTATCTATGTGCCATGTGTAATATTTGCACAAATAAAAATATAATATAATATATATTTATACATAGTTAAGTAGGTACTAAAAACTTACTTTTGCTCTCTGACGTCTTCGTATAATGGACCTTAAGTCTTCCTCTTGTGGTCCCTAGAGTTAAAAAATGTTGTGTTATGTACCGAGTATGTATATTTTTAATTATAATTCAGTTATAAATTACTATTTGAAAAACGATCTCCCAAGAACCAATAATAATATTGAAGGTTGGCATAATGGGTTTTCTGCTCTTTTAACGTATTCACATCCTACTATATGGAAATTTATTAATTGTTTAAAAAAAGAAAAGAGTATTATTAAGATGAAAATCGTTCAGCTTATTGCTGGAGATGTACCACCAAAAAAATCAAAGTACAAAGGTGCAGCAAAAAAAATTTTACATCTATGCGAAGATTTCGAAAACCGACAACTCAATGATTACTTACAAGGAATAGCTCACAATTTTAATTTAAACAAGTGATTTATTTTAACGTGTGTTTAGTAATAATATTTGTCTCAATTTGATTATATAACTTTCTACGATATGCAATACTTCTGATAAAAAATATTTATTCAAAACTAATTATTAAAATATACAAAGAATAGCTCACAATTTTAATTTTACTTAATGATTTTACTTTGCGAATTTTTTATATTTATTATGTACAATTAATTAAGATTAATAAAATATATGTATTTAGCAATAATGATTTTAATTTGGGAATTTACTATATTTCCTAACATTTAACTTAGTATATTTTATTAAACATGATGCGCGGAATGTGTTGCACGTAAATGCTGTATGCGCCGACATGTATTGCGCGTAAATGTCGTATACGCTGACTTGTGTTAAATGCTGAATTGTCGTGAGCTAAAATGACTGCGCTAAATTGTCATGGAAGGAGATATTCCAACGTTTACCAATGTAGGCACACATTCTATTAAGTTAAAACGGGATCAACCACCTATTTATCATAGACCTTATAGATTACCTCACGCACAACAGGACAAAATAAATTCACAAATTAAAAAAATGGAAGAAAATGGAATTATCGAGAAATCGAGAAGTCCATGGAATTCCCCACTATTATTAGTACAAAAGAAAATGGATAATTCAGGCAAACAAAAGTTTAGAGTAGTAGTAGACTTTAGGGCACTTAACGAAGCTACCTTAAATGAATTTCACCCTTTACCAAATATTACAGAAATACTAGATCAACTAGGAAATAGTCAATTATTCTCTCTTTTAGATTTATCGAGTGGATTTTACCAAATATTAATGGAAAAGGATTCACGAGAGTTAACAGACTTTTCGACTAACCAAGGTCACTGGCATTTCAAACGAATGATTCAAGGAATGAAAACAAGTCCCGGAACCATTCAAAGAGTTATGAATTCAGCTCTATCGGGTTTAATAGGAATAAAATGTTTAGTATATTTAGAAGATATAATTGTATATGGAAAAAATTTGTATGATAATAATGAAAAATAAATAGAAGTCTTTGAGCGAATACGAATAAGCAATTTAAAATTACAACCAGATAAATGCAACTTCTTAAAAAGAGAATGTGTATATTTAGGACATAGCATTACGAGAGACAGAATAAATCCCGACGAACGTAAATTAAAAGCAGTAGTAGAATTCCCAGAACCAATAACTGTAAAAAACAATAAGTCATTTTTAGGATTAAGTTTTTATTACAGGAAATTTATAAATTCGTATAGTGTGTAAGGTCACAGAATTTAGACACCATATTAATATTGTCCCCATGTCATAAACCATTTATATTTCTCTTTCTTAAAATATCAATTAACCCGCGCGCGGCTGGTACAGTGAATCGACCAATATTATATAAACACCTATCCCCCGATCCCCACCATCTGCAGTGTCCCGTCGCCAACGGCAGTTGCTGGCCGTCGGTCGGTGCCGCTGGGCGCGTCTGTCGTGTCCGCCGGTGCCCGGTGTGCGCCGGCAAGGCAGTCTGGACTGATATTCCCTCAAATTATTGTATATTCCCCCCCAACAACCTACACTGTTCTGCCACACTTCGCTGGATTTTCAAACAACATCGACCTTTGCGGCCCACGGAACACTGCGTCTCACCCGTAGTCACTCGCCTTTTCACCGAGCTCTGAAGCAACACGACGTACGTTTGTCTTCACGTCCCAGCTCAACTGTGTCCTGCGCTCCGTCGAAAAACCATTTGAACGTGACATTTTCAACTTCATTTTTTTTACCTTGGTGTGTAACCATACGATGATGGGCTAACGTTTCACCAACAGGCTGTGGGGGCCTCAACACCCGAGACAGCATTACCTCGGCTCATCTACGTACAATTGTTCTCCAACGACCAGGTGGGCCATGCTGACCACGTGTGCGTCGGTGGCGTCAAGCCAGCCCACCCATATCTGCGGAGTACCACAAGATCTATCCACGTCGTAACGTATCAATACTCCCCTTTATTCCCCCCGTTAGTAGAAATTGAACCTAATAGACCACCTTTAAAAAAACGTGCTTAGACGGCACAGGCCGGTCGCCGACCGCCTTGCTCTGGCGTTGACCGGGCCAGGTGACGTTGACCCCAAACAATGTGTAAATTAATAATATTATAATATCCTAATTATGTTTTTTTCTCTCTCTTTCCCTGCATTTTATTATATTTGCCAAAATTATCAATCGTTGGAATTAAAAAATTATAAAATGTTCAGTTTTTATAACTAAGAGTTGAAAATTTAAAACAAAGATTCTCTTAAATAATTCATACTGTAACCAAAAAATCTAAAAAATATATAAACACACTTATTTTTTATAGACATTTTAATTTCAAATTTAGACAAAATTTCATATTTAAACCAAGAATTACGATTTTAGTTATTTTGTTGTAATCGTATAATGTGCCCAAAACCTGTTTTTGGTCTCTCAACAATCCCCTGTGATGATTTCTCACTCTATGCTCTGTCCATTAATTTATAGGTCTATGCTCTATGGTATAACATAGAATATTATATAGTACCTATTCTAATATTCTATGGTATAATGGATATGGATTTTGTATAATAAATGAAATGTTTTGCTATCCGACCAAGGTTTATCAGCTTCATTTTTACAATGTACTATGACGTACATAACATAATGTAGAAGTTATCTACTGTAGTATAGAAGTCTGTGTAAATTATGTACCACATTTTACAATAATCATAGAATATGAATAGGTATAACCTCAAAATATTTCTTGTTCGTTCCCGTATAATAAGCACAATTAATTATTGCCTATCGTTTCTATAGCTTATCACCACCTCGGAATATTTTATGTTATCACTTTCTATCGCTGAGTGATAAGCTCTTGCCCGAAAAATGAAAAGAGTTGTTATATGCATTGAACAGAACCACGGACGTATATAATATGATATAGAGGAAATTCTGGAGCGGCAAACGTTGCAAACGTTTGATAACGGCGAAATTCGTAACGTCCGTTTGCTAAACGAAGGTGTAAACGTTTGCAAACATTGTAAACGCCCTAATCCAGCGTTTGGTCTGTTTAGTTCTAGTAACCAGAACCGTGGTTGAGTTTGTTTGTACTTTTGCCTTTCGTTATCACTATTACTATCACGACTTATCACGATTTACTTTTTATATCATACACCACGACCACGGTTTAACAAAATACCAAGCGCTCATGAATTTCTACCTCTTCAACGTTTCAACCGTCGGAGTTTGTTCTGCAAAACGTTTGGCCGCTCCAGAATTTCCTCAGAGTTCAATAGTTATATGGCGGTTACCGTGGTACCAAGCTATGGTTGGTTGCGACCCGTTAAAAAACATGGAAACGAGTACGAGCACGTCCGTGGAAGTGATTTATACGTTTGTTTACCCGAGTTACGGAAACGTTTCAACTGTACAATTATTTTTTTAATTTTACAATGATGTGTATATTTTTTTAGTTTTACTCATTGGTAAAGTGTTAAATTTTAAAATGTATTTACTTATTAGTTATTATCCATAGAGATATAGCCTAGTGGTACCTATTATTTTCTCATTCTTTTCATTTCAAGATATTGTTTTTAAGGTGTAACCAATAATTACTCGTCATGGCAAGTTTTTAAATGTTGTTAATAGGTAATATGGTTCGCTCGAATAACGAAGCGATTTGTTTAATTTATCAACGTTATTCTATCATTCAAAACAGTATTGACAGGAGATTGTTCTCGTTTCTTAAAGGTATGTAATGTGTAATATATCAAAACATATTTAATTATTTATTTCAAAATTTTCAACACATCACACATGTGTCTATGACTTTTTCAACACTGTAATTGGTAATGTTTACAAATTAAAAATACTTTACTTTCATTTTCAGGTCCTACAAACAGTAAAAGAAGTAAGATAAACAAGTCTATGTAGCACAAGATCAGGTAAGTACCAAAGTTTTTTTTTAACCATCCATATGATATAAGTATAAAAACTAAAATGATTAACTTTGGCTAGGTATGTATTTAAATTATTTTTTTTATTTTTTTATTTGGTTTACAATACATTTGGTTGTAACGTGTCTGCGGGGCTGATCTCCATCATGTCCATTATGTTAGATATTTGAGTTTCCTAAAACATGAATTAATAGTCATTAATACAATTAGATTTTAAAGGGAAAAATAAATTGCAACTTATACAATAGGCCACTGAATAATTAACATTAGTAAACTACATCTCAATATGGTGAATTACTAGTTACTTATTTAAATGTTAGTTAATAAAATGTCAAATGTGTAATAATCTTATGTACCTATAATGACAATCGTTGTTAAATAATATATAAATACACCTATGAGTGCCTCCCAATTCTCCCAAACTGCAGACTGTAATTCCTTCCTTTATTATAAGCTTATGTCGTTCATATTATATTATAGAATATCAGGACGGGTAGCAAATGTGATGAGAATTTAATTAGAATATAAGCCTCCCAAAAAAGTATTTTATCATGATTTTCCCATTGCCAACTGTTATTAAATTTATTGAATTGTATGAGATAATTATGGAAAATATTAAACTAAGTTTTAGATTCTGAGCACAGCGATGAATGTATTTTATCTATGTGCCATGTGTAATATTTGCACAAATAAAAATATAATATAATATATATTTATACATAGTTAAGTAGGTACTAAAAACTTACTTTTGCTCTCTGACGTCTTCGTATAATGGACCTTAAGTCTTCCTCTTGTGGTCCCTAGAGTTAAAAAATGTTGTGTTATGTACCGAGTATGTATATTTTTAATTATAATTCAGTTATAAATTACTATTTGAAAAACGATCTCCCAAGAACCAATAATAATATTGAAGGTTGGCATAATGGGTTTTCTGCTCTTTTAACGTATTCACATCCTACTATATGGAAATTTATTAATTGTTTAAAAAAAGAAAAGAGTATTATTAAGATGAAAATCGTTCAGCTTATTGCTGGAGATGTACCACCAAAAAAATCAAAGTACAAAGGTGCAGCAAAAAAAATTTTACATCTATGCGAAGATTTCGAAAACCGACAACTCAATGATTACTTACAAGGAATAGCTCACAATTTTAATTTAAACAAGTGATTTATTTTAACGTGTGTTTAGTAATAATATTTGTCTCAATTTGATTATATAACTTTCTACGATATGCAATACTTCTGATAAAAAATATTTATTCAAAACTAATTATTAAAATATACAAAGAATAGCTCACAATTTTAATTTTACTTAATGATTTTACTTTGCGAATTTTTTATATTTATTATGTACAATTAATTAAGATTAATAAAATATATGTATTTAGCAATAATGATTTTAATTTGGGAATTTACTATATTTCCTAACATTTAACTTAGTATATTTTATTAAACATGATGCGCGGAATGTGTTGCACGTAAATGCTGTATGCGCCGACATGTATTGCGCGTAAATGTCGTATACGCTGACTTGTGTTAAATGCTGAATTGTCGTGAGCTAAAATGACTGCGCTAAATTGTCATGGAAGGAGATATTCCAACGTTTACCAATGTAGGCACACATTCTATTAAGTTAAAACGGGATCAACCACCTATTTATCATAGACCTTATAGATTACCTCACGCACAACAGGACAAAATAAATTCACAAATTAAAAAAATGGAAGAAAATGGAATTATCGAGAAATCGAGAAGTCCATGGAATTCCCCACTATTATTAGTACAAAAGAAAATGGATAATTCAGGCAAACAAAAGTTTAGAGTAGTAGTAGACTTTAGGGCACTTAACGAAGCTACCTTAAATGAATTTCACCCTTTACCAAATATTACAGAAATACTAGATCAACTAGGAAATAGTCAATTATTCTCTCTTTTAGATTTATCGAGTGGATTTTACCAAATATTAATGGAAAAGGATTCACGAGAGTTAACAGACTTTTCGACTAACCAAGGTCACTGGCATTTCAAACGAATGATTCAAGGAATGAAAACAAGTCCCGGAACCATTCAAAGAGTTATGAATTCAGCTCTATCGGGTTTAATAGGAATAAAATGTTTAGTATATTTAGAAGATATAATTGTATATGGAAAAAATTTGTATGATAATAATGAAAAATAAATAGAAGTCTTTGAGCGAATACGAATAAGCAATTTAAAATTACAACCAGATAAATGCAACTTCTTAAAAAGAGAATGTGTATATTTAGGACATAGCATTACGAGAGACAGAATAAATCCCGACGAACGTAAATTAAAAGCAGTAGTAGAATTCCCAGAACCAATAACTGTAAAAAACAATAAGTCATTTTTAGGATTAAGTTTTTATTACAGGAAATTTATAAATTCGTATAGTGTGTAAGGTCACAGAATTTAGACACCATATTAATATTGTCCCCATGTCATAAACCATTTATATTTCTCTTTCTTAAAATATCAATTAACCCGCGCGCGGCTGGTACAGTGAATCGACCAATATTATATAAACACCTATCCCCCGATCCCCACCATCTGCAGTGTCCCGTCGCCAACGGCAGTTGCTGGCCGTCGGTCGGTGCCGCTGGGCGCGTCTGTCGTGTCCGCCGGTGCCCGGTGTGCGCCGGCAAGGCAGTCTGGACTGATATTCCCTCAAATTATTGTATATTCCCCCCCAACAACCTACACTGCTCTGCCACACTTCGCTGGATTTTCAAACAACATCGACCTTTGCGGCCCACGGAACACTGCGTCTCACCCGTAGTCACTCGCCTTTTCACCGAGCTCTGAAGCAACACGACGTACGTTTGTCTTCACGTCCCAGCTCAACTGTGTCCTGCGCTCCGTCGAAAAACCATTTGAACGTGACATTTTCAACTTCATTTTTTTTACCTTGGTGTGTAACCATACGATGATGGGCTAACGTTTCACCAACAGGCTGTGGGGGCCTCAACACCCGAGACAGCATTACCTCGGCTCATCTACGTACAATTGTTCTCCAACGACCAGGTGGGCCATGCTGACCACGTGTGCGTCGGTGGCGTCAAGCCAGCCCACCCATATCTGCGGAGTACCACAAGATCTATCCACGTCGTAACGTATCAATACTCCCCTTTATTCCCCCCGTTAGTAGAAATTGAACCTAATAGACCACCTTTAAAAAAACGTGCTTAGACGGCACAGGCCGGTCGCCGACCGCCTTGCTCTGGCGTTGACCGGGCCAGGTGACGTTGACCCCAAACAATGTGTAAATTAATAATATTATAATATCCTAATTATGTTTTTTTTCTCTCTCTTTCCCTGCATTTTATTATATTTGCCATGTGCCACCATATATGTTTTGTGCGTTTGCCATACGTCCCCCTATACTGTTTACTATATCCTATAAAAAATGACAATGTTGTTAATTAATTAATTATTTGTATGTCCATGTAAAATACATCAACCTAATCTAATCTTAATTTATTATTAGTGATTTCTTTTTTTCCCAACATAAATCTTGAGGGTTTCATTACCCCATGCGTGTACAAAGCCTGTGAGCTCCACCGACTTGACCCTCGGGTCTCACGCGGTGCGGCTCACAGGTCACGACCGAAGTGTTCCCCTTAGGTTGTGGGTGGTTTTTGGTAGTCCACAAAATTATCAAATCCTCACAAGTGCAATAGCAAAACCATTAACTAATCTCTTAAAGAAAGACACCAGTTTCGTATGGAGTAACGATTGTCAAAAATCATTCGATACCTTGAAGGCAGCGTTATGTTCAGAACCAGTTCTTAAATATCCGGATTTCACAAAGAATTTCTTATTAACTACAGACGCGAGTAATAAAGCACTCAGGGCTATTTTATCCCAAGGATAGATAGGTACAAATTTGCCAATATGTTATGCGTCGCGCACGTTAAATAAAAGTGAAGGCAACTATTCAATAACAGAATTAGAATGTCTTGCAATAATATTCAGAGTTAAACCGTTTCGACCATATTTATACGGTAGGAAGTTTATAAAACTTAGTGACCATCGTCCATTAACAGGGCTCTTTAATTTAAAAATCCATTATCAAAGTGAGCTAGATGGAGAATACAATTAGAAGAATACGATTATAAAATACGTTACAAACCCGGAGTTCTAAATTCAAATGTAGATGCACTCACACGCATGTATTCTATTCAGGAAATAAAAAACGAATCATACGAACAATTTCTCGAAAAGTTAGGAACACAAATTATCAAAAATAGTAATGTAAAAGAAACTATAGGTACACTAATAGATTCACCAAAAGAATATAATATAGTATCAGAAATTGCCAAGCAATATAATTTTAGGACAGGAACAATCTATCAGTTGAAAAAACAATTCGGAAACGGTACATTGTTGCCAACTAGTAAAGTAATAGAGGACACACCATATTTTAAACAGGAAAACAGGTTTATAATATTCTTGGTAACGAAAACTAAAGACCGACAGAAGGAAAATTACGAAAACATGTATGTATCTTTGATCAATCTAAAACTATTTTGTAAGGAAAACAATTTGAATAAATTAGCCATGAACAAGCTAGGTGAACACGATGATTTAGAATGGGAAAAAGTAAGGTCAATGTTGCGATACATATTTCGAAAAACGGATATAGAAATAATTATATGTGCAAATATAGAATATAGTGAAGAAGAAAAAGCAATCATTTTATTACAAATTCACGATTCAAAACTAGGTGGACATTTAGAAGTGAATAAAACCATTAAGCACATTAAAAAAACAATTCTTATGGAAGGGTATGAAAGAAGACGTTAAGAAATATGTAAGAAATTGTGCGTCATGTCAGGTTAATAAGTTATCAAATCGGCACGTAAAGCAACCCATGGCAATTACGTCAACCAGTTCCAAACCATTTGAAAAAAAAAAATATTTATGGATATAGTAGGGCCTTTGCTATAACACTGTCTAACAATATATATATTCTAACTATGGAGGATTAAGAGTTAAAGCGGAACAGCGACGGATTAAGAGTTAAAGACGCCGGGGGCAAAATAAATGTAACGCCTCTTTGCTACAATTTCTAAAATAATTTTTATTTTAATTATAATTTAAATATAAATGTTTACAGTGTAATAATAATAAAAAAAAACAATAGATACTTTTATTATGAGGACTATTGAAATAACTAGGTATTTAAAACACAATATATTTTATTTGAATATTTGAATATAACACTTAGATTAATTTTTTTCTGGTAACTTTTCCCGAAGCAAATTTATGAATTATTTGTTCCCATTCTATTTGTTTTAATATTGTATTCTCTATACTCAATATGGATAGTGCCGAAAGTTTTTCATTAGATAACGATGATCTAAGGTAATTTTTCACTCTTTTCAGAACTGAGAAAGAACGTTCTCCAGTGACATTTGAGCATGGAAGAGAGCAAAAAATTCTTAGAGCTATTTCAACATTTGGGAATGTTGTAGAAAGCTGAGATTGTATGAGAGCTTTTAACATGTTAATTACAGATGACTTGTTTTCAGCAGAAAAGTTACAAATTATATCTTTAAATTGTATTACTTCTTCTATGAAATCGTTTTCAATATCATCAGGATAAATATCAATAAGTTTTTCTGCGTGGATTTTAATATTTTCTGTGTTTTCTTTCTCTAAATTTAGAAAAAATCCAAAGTTATTGTTGATATTAGAATAAGATTTTTTTCTTCTATTTAAATCAGCAATTAAATAGTCCAAGATAACTAGAAACACTTCGTTTTTCATTTTTTCAGATCCTTCATGAACAACTCCTTTTGATGATGTTTCATCTGCAAATAAAACCCGTTTTTTAGTTCTGGAAGATTTTGTTGAAAAATCCACTTTTCCACACAACTGCTGTGATTCTAATAAATACTGATTAAAATTATTTCTAACTTCTTTTACATACGATTCTAATGATTCGTATAGTTTTACAACAGTAGATAAATCTATTGATACAGATTGTAATGTAAGACTGGTAGCATTAAAACGTTTAAGAATAGGAGTCCACATACAGATCATAAAAGCAAATTCTAAAGTGGATATTTTCTTTAAAATTGACAATGCTTCATGTTTTGTTTCTTTTTTCTGTAAATCATCATTTGAAATAGTTACTAAAGCATCCTTTATCTTGTCATATCCACGTAAAAGAGCTATGCATACGTCGTACCTGGAAGACCACCGTGTAGTACATAATTTTTTAAGATGAGTTGGTTGTGTACAATTTGTATTATCTTTATATAAATTACATAAAAGTTCCCATCTATATGTAGATAATGCAAAAAAATTATATATCATTTGAGCAGTAAAAAAAAAATTTGTTCCTTCAGGAGTACATTCTGCTGCATTTGACCCGACCAAGTTCAGAGAATGAGCTGAACAAGGGATAAACTCAGCATTAGAAGAATATTGTTTAATTTGTGATTGCAAACCATTATACATGCCAGACATATTTGAAGCATTATCATATGCTTGACCACGACAGTTTTTTATGTCTATATTCATGTTTGATAACTTTTCAACTACTGCTTTTTTCATATATTTTCCTTTGTGCCCAACTGAAGGAAGGAATCCAATGAACCGCTCAACTGGTGTTCCATCAAACATGACATATCGTAAAGCAATTGTTAATTGGTCAGTTTTTGAAATATCTGGAGTTGAGTCAATAATGAGTGAAAAGTATTTTCTATTTTTTACTTGTTTAGTTATTTCATCAACAACAGTTTTACACATAAGAATAATAAATTCATCGCATATAGTTGAAGATAAGTAAGAAACATTACCATGTCCTTTATTTCCATATTTTTTTATGTGTTCAGAAATAAAAGGATCAAATTTAGCGATAAGTTCTAAACATCCAAGGTAATTTCCATTTTGTTCAGAGCCAAAATGTTCATTTTGTCCTCTTAAAGCTAATCCTCTAGAAGTTAAAAATTTCAAAGTTTCCACAACTCTATGCAAAACATTTTTCCAATATGACAAATTATTAAGTGTTTCCTTTTTCATTTCCTTATCTATTCCACATTGACCAGAATTTATCATCCTCAAATGCCATGATTTTACTGACTGTGCGTGTGTCAAACTCTTCTCATGCTCACTAATTTTATCATAACATTTTTTCCAATCAGTGAAACCTTTAACTTGATTTTCAAACAATGTTTTTTTATTACCAAACAATAAACATTGAAAACAAAATAAAGAATTTTTTGATTGTGAATATAAAATCCAATCCCTAAAACGAGTTTCTCCATTTTGCATTTTTCTATAGAATATATTTAATGGAAGGTACCTCACATATTTACCAATAACTCTTTTAGTTTTTTTTAAATGTATTAATTTCAAATTTTGCTTCGGCGGATTTAATAATAAATAATTAATACTTGTGGAGTTGATTTTCCATAGTGCCGGATCAATATCTGGAATTTCAGTTTCAACGGATTCAGAAACGTTATTTTGTTCATTCGCTAGTAAGCAAATAGGGCCTACGCCCACTGTACATGTTTCAAATATTTCAATGGTATGTGAATTGCTTGTAAAATCCTATAAATAGTATGAATTAAAAGAATTATCAATTAAAAACAAATGTATTTAACAAACTTTATTATTGGTTTTGGCAATAGTTGTATTTTTATCATTTTGATCAATAGCATCTGGTGGATTTTTCACAGAAGAAGATACTTCATTAGGACATATTACTGCTGTTTTGGCATTAGTTATCAATGACTCAAAATTTGTATTCTGAAAAAATATTATTCATTAAATTAAAAATGTAAAGTACCTAATAGTTGATAATAAATAAATAATAAGTATAAATATTATATTTAACATACTTCATGATTATTATTTGCAATAACATTAGGTAGATTGTTTTCAAAAGATGTTACTTCATTAGGACATATTACTGCTGTTTTGGCATTAGTTATCAATGACTCAAAATTTGTATTCTGAAAAAATATTATTCATTAAATTAAAAATGTAAGGTACCTAATAGTTGATAATAAATAATAAGTATAAATATTATATTTAACATACTTCAAGATTATTATTTGCAATAACATTAGGTAGATTGTTTTCAAAAGATGTTACTTCATTAGGACATATTACTGCTGTTTTGGCATTAGTTATCAATGACACAAAATTTGTATTCTGAAAAAATATTATTCATTAAATTAAAAATGTAAGGTACCTAATAGTTGATAATAAATAAATAATAAGTATAAATATTATATTTAACATACTTCATGATTATTATTTGCAATAACATTAGGTAGATTGTTTTCAAAAGATGTTACTTCATTAGGACATATTACTGCTGTTTGGGCATTAGTTATCAGTGACTCAACATTTGTATTCTGAAAAAATATAGTAGAGTATAATATCATGTATCAAAATTATTTAATCGTATATTTATGTTTTAAATTAATCACATAATAAACATTCTGCTTACCATAGAGAAATATGTTCCCAATTTTGGAATTTTCTTACTTATTTCTTCCCATTTCTTTGCCTTTGCAACAGCTTTTCTTTTAATTTCAGCTCCTCCTGGTCTTTTTTTAATTGAATACATTTTATTGAGTATTAAATACACAACAAAATCAAACTAGTCAGTTACTCAGCTGTCACTTAGTAATTATATAAAAGTTTAATATATTACACCAATACTACCGTCTACCAGCGTCAAAGTAATATTTCGTCGTCGTAGGCGAGTGGCGATTCAGGCGAATAGGCGATTGCCGCTTTTGTTTACTATTTAATATCACTGTATAAAGTCTAAAAATAACTTTTCAAATAGCTATCTTTTCTCAATATATGATAACGATATTCTTAAGAAACGAGATAGCTAAATATCAGTGGTACCAGTCGGTCTGGCGTAAAAATATCTACTATTGGCGATTGAAAGCATATTATCAATTATCAGTCCAGTGGGTGGTGAATCAGTAACGCGGAACATAATATTGTAAAATAACAATATAATATAAATGATACGCAGGCATCTTATCACTTTTAAATAGTTTTAATCGCTAATATGAAAGAATATTAAGAATAATATTAACTTTTTTTTAAACTGTCATTCCCTTTTTCACCAAAACCTTTCAAAATTTCAAATATAATATAATAATTGTTATTGTAATTATTGTGTACAGATTTAGAATTGTCTTTCTTGATAAAAAAAAAAAAAAAAAAATATAATAATTACGAATAATATTGGGAGATTAACAATATGTTGACGCCGTTCTTTAAATATGAAAATTTGACGCCGGGGGCAGTTGCCCCCTTTGCCCCCCGTTAAACACGGCTCTGTTGGTAACGAAAACTAAAGACCGACAGAAGGAAAATTACGAAAACATGTATGTATCTTTGATCGATCTAAAACTATTTTGTAAGGAAAACAATTTGAATAAATTAGCCATGAACAAGCTAGGTGAACACGATGATTTAGAATGGGAAAAAGTAAGGTCAATGTTGCGATACATATTTCGAAAAACGGATATAGAAATAATTATATGTGCAAATATAGAATATAGTGAAGAAGAAAAAGCAATCATTTTATTACAAATTCACGATTCAAAACTAGGTGGACATTTAGAAGTGAATAAAACCATTAAGCACATTAAAAAAACAATTCTTATGGAAGGGTATGAAAGAAGACGTTAAGAAATATGTAAGAAATTGTGCGTCATGTCAGGTTAATACGTTATCAAATCGGCACGTAAAGCAACCCATGGCAATTACGTCAACCAGTTCCAAACCATTTGAAAAAAAAAATATTTATGGATATAGTAGGGCCTTTGCTATAACACTGTCTAACAATATATATATTCTAACTATGGAGGACGATTTAACACGTTATACTTTAGGAGTTCCAATTCCTGATCAGAAGGAAAATACTGTCGCGGAAGCCTTTGTTACACACTTCGTTTGTGTACACGGCACACCAGAAACAATACTTACGGATCAAGGAAGTAATTTCCTATCGAAAACGTTTGCAAATGTTTGAAAAATATTAAAAATAGAAAAGGTTAACACAAGTCCATTTAGACCGCAAGGTAACCCCGTAGAACGCACTCGTAGGACGCTAGCCGAGTATTTACGACATTATGTAGATAAGAATTTAAATAATTGGGATCATTTATTACCCTTTGCATTCTTTGTGTATAATTCAACAGTACATGCATCTACTAATTTTCAGCCATACGCATTAGTTTACGGACGTACATTGGAGTTACCGATTAACTTGAAGGCCAACCCTGAACCACGTTACAATTACGACATTTTCGATCTAAAAGAAAATATGCAAATTTCGCATAAGATAGCTAGAGATCATTTGATTAAAAATAAAATAAAAAGTAAGGAACGATATGATAAAGATGAAAATCCACAGGAACTACATGTAAAAGATTTAATACTTTTAAAAGATAATAATCATAAAACAAAACTCGATCCAATCTGGCTAGGACCATACGAGGTCACAGCAGTACTAGGAAACCAAAATATAGTTATACTGCGGGGCCGACCGCGACGAGGCATAACTGTACATAGAAATAACGTAAAAAAGGTGGGCAAGTGGGTGTCGCTATGCTGTACAGTAGGTTAAAAGTGGGTCACTGTATAATGGATGATATTAAATTTGAATTCAACGAAATTTCAATGACTAGAGATATTATATTCGAAAACGAAGGTAATAAATTGGAAAATATAATTGCAGACAAATTAGAATTCACAGATACTCAGACTCAAATCGAGGACGATCCGGTCAAGGTCGAATTGACGACGGTCGACAACAGGAGTGGCATGGTGTGACGTGATCGAAATACGTTAAAAGCGCCGATCAGGTATAATGTGTCGTCGTTCGTCACCAATCTCGTTGAACCACTAAATCGTGATGAAGCGATAGCTGGCCCACAGAAAAACGAGTGGGAGCACGCTATGAGTGAGGAAATTACGTCACTACCACAAAAACAACACTTGGTCACTAGTTAATTTGCCTCAGGGCAAGGTTGTATTACGTAACGCATGGGTTTTCAAAACCAAATAAAAAAGTGACGGTAATATCGATAAGTTTAAGGCCAGATTGGTCATTAAAGGTTGTTCACAGAAATACGGTATAGATTGCCATGAAACATTTTCTCCAGTGGTCAGATACGAATCAATTAGGGCGATATTCGCAGTAGCAGCTGTGGAAAAGTTAATATTACGACAATTCGACATCAAGACAGCATTTCTGTACGGAGAACTACAGGAAGAAATTTACATGGTACAACCACCAGGATACGAAGATGGATCGAATAAAGTATGTAAGCTTCAGCGTAGTTTATATGGCTTAAAACAAAGTCCAAGATGTTGGAATATACGCTTTAAGAATTTTTTTAATGCATTTGGTTTACAATGTACCGAAGCGGATGCATGTGTATTCAATGCATATAATAGTAGAATTATTCTGGCAATATTTGTAGACGATGGTTTAATCGCTGCAGACAATGAAGAAATAATAAATAAACTTTTAACAAACTTGGAGAAAGAATTTGAGGTTAAAAAAGGAAACTTAGATTATTTCCTAGGTATGCAGGTAAATATAATGAAAAATGGTTCATTATTGGTGCATCAGACAAATTATGCATGTAGCATAATTAATAAATTTCATATGCTGGACGCCAAGGAACTTTCAATACCAATAGACAAATCACATACACTTGAACAAAAAGAAGATACGGAAATATTGAATGAAGATATTCCTTATAGGCAGGCAGTAGGTAGCTTACTGTTCTTATCACACGTAACAAGACCAGATATTGCATATGCAGTAAACTTTGCTAGTCGTTACTTAGCAAAACCAACTAAAGCTCATTGGAACTTGGTAAAACGGATTATACGATATATCAAGCGAACATTTAATTATGGCTTGTACTTTAATAACAAAACAAAATTGTCATTAGAAATATTTAGCGATGCAGATTACGCAGGTGACATTCAGACACGACGTTCAACGGCAGGATTTCTATTCAGGTACGGGTCAAGCATAATTTCATGGACATCGCAGCGACAACATAGTGTGTCATTGTCATCAACAGAGGCTGAATATATTTCGGCCAGTGAAGCTGTCAAAGGGATCTTGTGGATTACACGGTTGATAACAAGCTTATCGACAACAGGTGACAAACAACCAGTATTATTTATAGATAATCAGAAGGCTATACGTTTAGTTAAAAATCCGGAGTTTCATTAACGGACAAAACACATAGACGTACGGTACCATTTCATACGGGAGAAATACGAAGAGGGACAATTCCAACTACAGTACATTGGAACAGAGGACCAGATTGCGGACATTCTAACCAAGCCTTTGGTCAAGGAACAATTCGAGAAGTTGCGGTCAGCCATAGGAGTGACTACAATTAAAGAGATTATTAACTGAGGGAGGGTGTTGAAATATACAATTAATATGTAGTACATGTAGTTAGCCTTGACACGTGTGTACAATATAGTAACTAGTTATGTACGAGCATAAGACTCACTCTCTTTACGGATGTAACATGACCTCGGTCGTGCATATATATAGGGCCTTTGATGTATGTAATATTCACTTGCACAGGCGTCGTTGTACAGAACATATACGATGTGTGTGTACTGTCACAGTTTAATTGTCCAGTTGTACGTTATTATATATTATACTTATACATAATCATATTGTCGTGTTATTACTTATTATATTAATGCTAACATCATTAGTCCGTCAAGCTTCACTTTCAACAATATATGATATACGGGAAATATTATTTTCCCCGTAATATATTTGTTTGTCAATAACAATTATTTTATAATCGTCATGTCTTTTCATCGACGATAGGCAATTTCTTCATAATCGATAAATGAAACTAAATAGTAAATAATAAAATAATATCTTGTTTGAAAATTTTGTTTTTAATATTTTTAAATACAAAATATAATAATATGTATTTGAAATATACTTGAAATTCTTTTGTTCGTTAGATATTCGTTTAGATCCTTTAGTTACACCTGTCTTACGTCTACTAATAGATGTTGGTTGAACTTTTATTTGTCCTTTTCTTCTATTTATGTTACATGCTGTATTACTAACAGAACACATTAAGGAAGCAAATTGAGAACCGTTTTAATCGATTTTTTAATTTCTTTAGAATTGGCAATCATACCTTGCATTCTTGACCATTCAGCTTGAACTGCAGTTACTTCTATGTTAAAAATATCACTATTAGATTCTATATTTTCTATAGAAGTGTCGTTATTGAATGATGCATAATTTGATGTTATAGAAGAGTCTAAAAAAAAACATAGAATATGTAAAAGAGCTCTCTGGTATGGAGTTTTTAAACTTGTAAAATGGTATAAAATCTAAGTGTCTAAGAAAATAAATATTATGTAAAATCGCTCTCTGGTTGAGTGTCGAAAAAACTTGTGACATGATATCTAATTTAAGTGTCTAAAAAAACATTTCTTATGTAAAAGGACCAGAGAGGTCAATGCTTGAAAAAACTTCTAAAGTGGTATCTAATCTAAGTGTCTAAGAAAATAAATGTCATGTAAAATCGCTCTCTGGTCGCTAGTCGAAAAAACTTTTAAAATGGTATCTAATTTAAGTGTCTAAAAAAACATATATAGGTGTTATGTAAAACTGGTCTATGGTGGAGTATCAAAAAAGCTAATCAAATTATATTTTAATTATAGCGCCGGTCAAAATTCAAGGCAGAGTTTTCGTGGTCCAAGGTATCTAATCCAAGTTTCTAAAATAAACATATCTTATGTAAAATTGCTCTCTGGTTGCTGGACGAAAAAACATCTAAAATGGTATATAATCTAAGTGTCTAAGGGCCGATTTCACCAACACGGTTAATTACGGTTAACGCTTAATCGGCTGATAACAGATATTTAACCGGCCAAATTCGGCCGATTAAAACTCCGGTTAACGTTAATCGTGATTAACTGTGTTGGTGAAATCGGCCCTAAGAAAATAAATATTATGTAAAACCACTCTCTGGTTGAGTGTCGAGATAACTTGTGAAATTATATCTAATTTAAGTGTCTAAAAAAACATTTCTTATTTCAAAGGGTTCTCTGGTCAATGCTTGAAAAAACTTATAAAATGGTATCTAAAATAAGTGTTTAAAACACATAATATTTAAACCGCTCTTTGGTGGCGTGTCGAAGAAAAAACTCGTTCTATGATATCTAAATTAAGTGTCGAAAAAAACATATATTATGTAGAAGTGATCTCTGGTTAGGTTAACCAGTTTTGATAAACATGTAAACTTATATCTCACCTAAGTGTCTACAACACATATACCAATTAAAATTGCTCTTTGGTGGTGTGTCGAAAAAATTGTGAAATGGTATAGGTATATTCTAAGTGTCTAAAAAAGTTATTGTTTAAAACTGGTCTCTGGTAGAGTGTCGAAGAAAAAACTTGTGAAGTGATATCTAATTTAAGTGTCTAAAAATACATATATTATGTAAAACTGCTCTCTGGTGGCGTGTCAAAAAATATGTGAAATGGTATATAATCTAAGTGTCTAAGAAAATAAATATCATGTAAAATCGCTTACTGGTCGCTAGTCGAAAAAATAGGTATATTATATATATTTATGTATGTTGTCAGGTAGAGGAATGTCTACGAATATCTCTATAATTTAAAGTGTATTTTTTGAAAAATATAATTTTTTACGAGTTTATGTATGTGTGTGTTTGAGATACATTCCGGTGTATAACGTATGCTTTAGCGATTCGTTTTTCGTATGTAATTATATAATAAGAAAACTGTATACTATTTTTATGTATGTTTGTATGTATGTATGTATGTATGTATGTATGTATGTATGTATGCAGTATTGGGTAAGTTACTTTTAAAAAGTAATTAAGTTATTTTACTCGTTACTTAGAGATAAATGTAATTAAGTTACTTTACTCATTACTCAAATAAAATTGTAATGAAATTACTTTACTTTTCAAATAGAAAAGTAACTCATTACTTTCTCGTTCCAAAAAAAAAAAAAAATAATATTTTTATTCTTCAAATTTCTTGGCAATTATCATTCTGCAGGCAATAATGTAATTACTTACGAGTTATGACTTAAAAAATAATAGTAACAGTACTAACATAGATTAAACATACATAGATAGCCAACGGCAATATAGAATTTGGAAACAAAAATTTGGTGACAATAGATGGCGCTGCTAAACATTTTCTACATAATATAATAATACCCGAAAATCTGTACCCGACTCAATCCGAGCCATGTATTGTCACTAAGAACATGATTTCCAAATTCCACGCAGCCGTTGGCTATCTATGTATGTTTAATCTATTATCTATGGTACTAATTAATTGTACCAACGTATCAATGGTAATTAATCATTATAGACATAGTTAAGTATATTATTATGTATTTATGTCACAAGATGTTGGAATATACGCTTTAAGAATTTTTTTAATGCATTTGGTTTACAATGTACCGAAGCGGATGCATGTGTATTCAATGCATATAATAGTAGAATTATTCTGGCAATATTTGTAGACGATGGTTTAATCGCTGCAGACAATGAAGAAATAATAAATAAACTTTTAACAAACTTGGAGAAAGAATTTGAGGTTAAAAAAGGAAACTTAGATTATTTCCTAGGTATGCAGGTAAATATAATGAAAAATGGTTCATTATTGGTGCATCAGACAAATTATGCATGTAGCATAATTAATAAATTTCATATGCTGGACGCCAAGGAACTTTCAATACCAATAGACAAATCACATACACTTGAACAAAAAGAAGATACGGAAATATTGAATGAAGATATTCCTTATAGGCAGGCAGTAGGTAGCTTACTGTTCTTATCACACGTAACAAGACCAGATATTGCATATGCAGTAAACTTTGCTAGTCGTTACTTAGCAAAACCAACTAAAGCTCATTGGAACTTGGTAAAACGGATTATACGATATATCAAGCGAACATTTAATTATGGCTTGTACTTTAATAACAAAACAAAATTGTCATTAGAAATATTTAGCGATGCAGATTACGCAGGTGACATTCAGACACGACGTTCAACGGCAGGATTTCTATTCAGGTACGGGTCAAGCATAATTTCATGGACATCGCAGCGACAACATAGTGTGTCATTGTCATCAACAGAGGCTGAATATATTTCGGCCAGTGAAGCTGTCAAAGGGATCTTGTGGATTACACGGTTGATAACAAGCTTATCGACAACAGGTGACAAACAACCAGTATTATTTATAGATAATCAGAAGGCTATACGTTTAGTTAAAAATCCGGAGTTTCATTAACGGACAAAACACATAGACGTACGGTACCATTTCATACGGGAGAAATACGAAGAGGGACAATTCCAACTACAGTACATTGGAACAGAGGACCAGATTGCGGACATTCTAACCAAGCCTTTGGTCAAGGAACAATTCGAGAAGTTGCGGTCAGCCATAGGAGTGACTACAATTAAAGAGATTATTAACTGAGGGAGGGTGTTGAAATATACAATTAATATGTAGTACATGTAGTTAGCCTTGACACGTGTGTACAATATAGTAACTAGTTATGTACGAGCATAAGACTCACTCTCTTTACGGATGTAACATGACCTCGGTCGTGCATATATATAGGGCCTTTGATGTATGTAATATTCACTTGCACAGGCGTCGTTGTACAGAACATATACGATGTGTGTGTACTGTCACAGTTTAATTGTCCAGTTGTACGTTATTATATATTATACTTATACATAATCATATTGTCGTGTTATTACTTATTATATTAATGCTAACATCATTAGTCCGTCAAGCTTCACTTTCAACAATATATGATATACGGGAAATATTATTTTCCCCGTAATATATTTGTTTGTCAATAACAATTATTTTATAATCGTCATGTCTTTTCATCGACGATAGGCAATTTCTTCATAATCGATAAATGAAACTAAATAGTAAATAATAAAATAATATCTTGTTTGAAAATTTTGTTTTTAATATTTTTAAATACAAAATATAATAATATGTATTTGAAATATACTTGAAATTCTTTTGTTCGTTAGATATTCGTTTAGATCCTTTAGTTACACCTGTCTTACGTCTACTAATAGATGTTGGTTGAACTTTTATTTGTCCTTTTCTTCTATTTATGTTACATGCTGTATTACTAACAGAACACATTAAGGAAGCAAATTGAGAACCGTTTTAATCGATTTTTTAATTTCTTTAGAATTGGCAATCATACCTTGCATTCTTGACCATTCAGCTTGAACTGCAGTTACTTCTATGTTAAAAATATCACTATTAGATTCTATATTTTCTATAGAAGTGTCGTTATTGAATGATGCATAATTTGATGTTATAGAAGAGTCTAAAAAAAAACATAGAATATGTAAAAGAGCTCTCTGGTATGGAGTTTTTAAACTTGTAAAATGGTATAAAATCTAAGTGTCTAAGAAAATAAATATTATGTAAAATCGCTCTCTGGTTGAGTGTCGAAAAAACTTGTGACATGATATCTAATTTAAGTGTCTAAAAAAACATTTCTTATGTAAAAGGACCAGAGAGGTCAATGCTTGAAAAAACTTCTAAAGTGGTATCTAATCTAAGTGTCTAAGAAAATAAATGTCATGTAAAATCGCTCTCTGGTCGCTAGTCGAAAAAACTTTTAAAATGGTATCTAATTTAAGTGTCTAAAAAAACATATATAGGTGTTATGTAAAACTGGTCTATGGTGGAGTATCAAAAAAGCTAATCAAATTATATTTTAATTATAGCGCCGGTCAAAATTCAAGGCAGAGTTTTCGTGGTCCAAGGTATCTAATCCAAGTTTCTAAAATAAACATATCTTATGTAAAATTGCTCTCTGGTTGCTGGACGAAAAAACATCTAAAATGGTATATAATCTAAGTGTCTAAGGGCCGATTTCACCAACACGGTTAATTACGGTTAACGCTTAATCGGCTGATAACAGATATTTAACCGGCCAAATTCGGCCGATTAAAACTCCGGTTAACGTTAATCGTGATTAACTGTGTTGGTGAAATCGGCCCTAAGAAAATAAATATTATGTAAAACCACTCTCTGGTTGAGTGTCGAGATAACTTGTGAAATTATATCTAATTTAAGTGTCTAAAAAAACATTTCTTATTTCAAAGGGTTCTCTGGTCAATGCTTGAAAAAACTTATAAAATGGTATCTAAAATAAGTGTTTAAAACACATATTATTTAAACCGCTCTTTGGTGGCGTGTCGAAGAAAAAACTCGTTCTATGATATCTAAATTAAGTGTCGAAAAAAACATATATTATGTAGAAGTGATCTCTGGTTAGGTTAACCAGTTTTGATAAACATGTAAACTTATATCTCACCTAAGTGTCTACAACACATATACCAATTAAAATTGCTCTTTGGTGGTGTGTCGAAAAAATTGTGAAATGGTATAGGTATATTCTAAGTGTCTAAAAAAGTTATTGTTTAAAACTGGTCTCTGGTAGAGTGTCGAAGAAAAAACTTGTGAAGTGATATCTAATTTAAGTGTCTAAAAATACATATATTATGTAAAACTGCTCTCTGGTGGCGTGTCAAAAAATATGTGAAATGGTATATAATCTAAGTGTCTAAACAATAACTTTTTTAGACACTTAGAATATACCTATACCATTTCACAATTTTTTCGACACACCACCAAAGAGCAATTTTAATTGGTATATGTGTTGTAGACACTTAGGTGAGATATAAGTTTACATGTTTATCAAAACTGGTTAACCTAACCAGAGATCACTTCTACATAATATATGTTTTTTTCGACACTTAATTTAGATATCATAGAACGAGTTTTTTCTTCGACACGCCACCAAAGAGCGGTTTAAATAATATGTGTTTTAAACACTTATTTTAGATACCATTTTATAAGTTTTTTCAAGCATTGACCAGAGAACCCTTTGAAATAAGAAATGTTTTTTTAGACACTTAAATTAGATATAATTTCACAAGTTATCTCGACACTCAACCAGAGAGTGGTTTTACATAATATTTATTTTCTTAGGGCCGATTTCACCAACACAGTTAATCACGATTAACGTTAACCGGAGTTTTAATCGGCCGAATTTGGCCGGTTAAATATCTGTTATCAGCCGATTAAGCGTTAACCGTAATTAACCGTGTTGGTGAAATCGGCCCTTAGACACTTAGATTATATACCATTTTAGATGTTTTTTCGTCCAGCAACCAGAGAGCAATTTTACATAAGATATGTTTATTTTAGAAACTTGGATTAGATACCTTGGACCACGAAAACTCTGCCTTGAATTTTGACCGGCGCTATAATTAAAATATAATTTGATTAGCTTTTTTGATACTCCACCATAGACCAGTTTTACATAACACCTATATATGTTTTTTTAGACACTTAAATTAGATACCATTTTAAAAGTTTTTTCGACTAGCGACCAGAGAGCGATTTTACATGACATTTATTTTCTTAGACACTTAGATTAGATACCACTTTAGAAGTTTTTTCAAGCATTGACCTCTCTGGTCCTTTTACATAAGAAATGTTTTTTTAGACACTTAAATTAGATATCATGTCACAAGTTTTTTCGACACTCAACCAGAGAGCGATTTTACATAATATTTATTTTCTTAGACACTTAGATTTTATACCATTTTACAAGTTTAAAAACTCCATACCAGAGAGCTCTTTTACATATTCTATGTTTTTTTTTAGACTCTTCTATAACATCAAATTATGCATCATTCAATAACGACACTTCTATAGAAAATATAGAATCTAATAGTGATATTTTTAACATAGAAGTAACTGCAGTTCAAGCTGAATGGTCAAGAATGCAAGGTATGATTGCCAATTCTAAAGAAATTAAAAAATCGATTAAAACGGTTCTCAATTTGCTTCCTTAATGTGTTCTGTTAGTAATACAGCATGTAACATAAATAGAAGAAAAGGACAAATAAAAGTTCAACCAACATCTATTAGTAGACGTAAGACAGGTGTAACTAAAGGATCTAAACGAATATCTAACGAACAAAAGAATTTCAAGTATATTTCAAATACATATTATTATATTTTGTATTTAAAAATATTAAAAACAAAATTTTCAAACAAGATATTATTTTATTATTTACTATTTAGTTTCATTTATCGATTATGAAGAAATTGCCTATCGTCGATGAAAAGACATGACGATTATAAAATAATTGTTATTGACAAACAAATATATTACGGGGAAAATAATATTTCCCGTATATCATATATTGTTGAAAGTGAAGCTTGACGGACTAATGATGTTAGCATTAATATAATAAGTAATAACACGACAATATGATTATGTATAAGTATAATATATAATAACGTACAACTGGACAATTAAACTGTGACAGTACACACACATCGTATATGTTCTGTACAACGACGCCTGTGCAAGTGAATATTACATACATCAAAGGCCCTATATATATGCACGACCGAGGTCATGTTACATCCGTAAAGAGAGTGAGTCTTATGCTCGTACATAACTAGTTACTATATTGTACACACGTGTCAAGGCTAACTACATGTACTACATATTAATTGTATATTTCAACACCCTCCCTCAGTTAATAATCTCTTTAATTGTAGTCACTCCTATGGCTGACCGCAACTTCTCGAATTGTTCCTTGACCAAAGGCTTGGTTAGAATGTCCGCAATCTGGTCCTCTGTTCCAATGTACTGTAGTTGGAATTGTCCCTCTTCGTATTTCTCCCGTATGAAATGGTACCGTACGTCTATGTGTTTTGTCCGTTAATGAAACTCCGGATTTTTAACTAAACGTATAGCCTTCTGATTATCTATAAATAATACTGGTTGTTTGTCACCTGTTGTCGATAAGCTTGTTATCAACCGTGTAATCCACAAGATCCCTTTGACAGCTTCACTGGCCGAAATATATTCAGCCTCTGTTGATGACAATGACACACTATGTTGTCGCTGCGATGTCCATGAAATTATGCTTGACCCGTACCTGAATAGAAATCCTGCCGTTGAACGTCGTGTCTGAATGTCACCTGCGTAATCTGCATCGCTAAATATTTCTAATGACAATTTTGTTTTGTTATTAAAGTACAAGCCATAATTAAATGTTCGCTTGATATATCGTATAATCCGTTTTACCAAGTTCCAATGAGCTTTAGTTGGTTTTGCTAAGTAACGACTAGCAAAGTTTACTGCATATGCAATATCTGGTCTTGTTACGTGTGATAAGAACAGTAAGCTACCTACTGCCTGCCTATAAGGAATATCTTCATTCAATATTTCCGTATCTTCTTTTTGTTCAAGTGTATGTGATTTGTCTATTGGTATTGAAAGTTCCTTGGCGTCCAGCATATGAAATTTATTAATTATGCTACATGCATAATTTGTCTGATGCACCAATAATGAACCATTTTTCATTATATTTACCTGCATACCTAGGAAATAATCTAAGTTTCCTTTTTTAACCTCAAATTCTTTCTCCAAGTTTGTTAAAAGTTTATTTATTATTTCTTCATTGTCTGCAGCGATTAAACCATCGTCTACAAATATTGCCAGAATAATTCTACTATTATATGCATTGAATACACATGCATCCGCTTCGGTACATTGTAAACCAAATGCATTAAAAAAATTCTTAAAGCGTATATTCCAACATCTTGTGACATAAATACATAATAATATACTTAACTATGTCTATAATGATTAATTACCATTGATACGTTGGTACAATTAATTAGTACCATAGATAATAGATTAAACATACATAGATAGCCAACGGCTGCGTGGAATTTGGAAATCATGTTCTTAGTGACAATACATGGCTCGGATTGAGTCGGGTACAGATTTTCGGGTATTATTATATTATGTAGAAAATGTTTAGCAGCGCCATCTATTGTCACCAAATTTTTGTTTCCAAATTCTATATTGCCGTTGGCTATCTATGTATGTTTAATCTATGTTAGTACTGTTACTATTATTTTTTAAGTCATAACTCGTAAGTAATTACATTATTGCCTGCAGAATGATAATTGCCAAGAAATTTGAAGAATAAAAATATTATTTTTTTTTTTTTTTGGAACGAGAAAGTAATGAGTTACTTTTCTATTTGAAAAGTAAAGTAATTTCATTACAATTTTATTTGAGTAATGAGTAAAGTAACTTAATTACATTTATCTCTAAGTAACGAGTAAAATAACTTAATTACTTTTTAAAAGTAACTTACCCAATACTGCATACATACATACATACATACATACATACATACATACATACAAACATATATAAAAATAGTATACAGTTTTCTTATTATATAATTACATACGAAAAACGAATCGCTAAAGCATACGTTATACACCGGAATGTATCTCAAACACACACATACATAAACTCGTAAAAAATTATATTTTTCAAAAAATACACTTTAAATTATAGAGATATTCGTAGACATTCCTCTACCTGACAACATACATAAATATATATAATATACCTATTTTTTCGACTAGCGACCAGTAAGCGATTTTACATGATATTTATTTTCTTAGACACTTAGATTATATACCATTTCACATATTTTTTGACACGCCACCAGAGAGCAGTTTTACATAATATATGTATTTTTAGACACTTAAATTAGATATCACTTCACAAGTTTTTTCTTCGACACTCTACCAGAGACCAGTTTTAAACAATAACTTTTTTAGACACTTAGAATATACCTATACCATTTCACAATTTTTTCGACACACCACCAAAGAGCAATTTTAATTGGTATATGTGTTGTAGACACTTAGGTGAGATATAAGTTTACATGTTTATCAAAACTGGTTAACCTAACCAGAGATCACTTCTACATAATATATGTTTTTTTCGACACTTAATTTAGATATCATAGAACGAGTTTTTTCTTCGACACGCCACCAAAGAGCGGTTTAAATAATATGTGTTTTAAACACTTATTTTAGATACCATTTTATAAGTTTTTTCAAGCATTGACCAGAGAACCCTTTGAAATAAGAAATGTTTTTTTAGACACTTAAATTAGATATAATTTCACAAGTTATCTCGACACTCAACCAGAGAGTGGTTTTACATAATATTTATTTTCTTAGGGCCGATTTCACCAACACAGTTAATCACGATTAACGTTAACCGGAGTTTTAATCGGCCGAATTTGGCCGGTTAAATATCTGTTATCAGCCGATTAAGCGTTAACCGTAATTAACCGTGTTGGTGAAATCGGCCCTTAGACACTTAGATTATATACCATTTTAGATGTTTTTTCGTCCAGCAACCAGAGAGCAATTTTACATAAGATATGTTTATTTTAGAAACTTGGATTAGATACCTTGGACCACGAAAACTCTGCCTTGAATTTTGACCGGCGCTATAATTAAAATATAATTTGATTAGCTTTTTTGATACTCCACCATAGACCAGTTTTACATAACACCTATATATGTTTTTTTAGACACTTAAATTAGATACCATTTTAAAAGTTTTTTCGACTAGCGACCAGAGAGCGATTTTACATGACATTTATTTTCTTAGACACTTAGATTAGATACCACTTTAGAAGTTTTTTCAAGCATTGACCTCTCTGGTCCTTTTACATAAGAAATGTTTTTTTAGACACTTAAATTAGATATCATGTCACAAGTTTTTTCGACACTCAACCAGAGAGCGATTTTACATAATATTTATTTTCTTAGACACTTAGATTTTATACCATTTTACAAGTTTAAAAACTCCATACCAGAGAGCTCTTTTACATATTCTATGTTTTTTTTTAGACTCTTCTATAACATCAAATTATGCATCATTCAATAACGACACTTCTATAGAAAATATAGAATCTAATAGTGATATTTTTAACATAGAAGTAACTGCAGTTCAAGCTGAATGGTCAAGAATGCAAGGTATGATTGCCAATTCTAAAGAAATTAAAAAATCGATTAAAACGGTTCTCAATTTGCTTCCTTAATGTGTTCTGTTAGTAATACAGCATGTAACATAAATAGAAGAAAAGGACAAATAAAAGTTCAACCAACATCTATTAGTAGACGTAAGACAGGTGTAACTAAAGGATCTAAACGAATATCTAACGAACAAAAGAATTTCAAGTATATTTCAAATACATATTATTATATTTTGTATTTAAAAATATTAAAAACAAAATTTTCAAACAAGATATTATTTTATTATTTACTATTTAGTTTCATTTATCGATTATGAAGAAATTGCCTATCGTCGATGAAAAGACATGACGATTATAAAATAATTGTTATTGACAAACAAATATATTACGGGGAAAATAATATTTCCCGTATATCATATATTGTTGAAAGTGAAGCTTGACGGACTAATGATGTTAGCATTAATATAATAAGTAATAACACGACAATATGATTATGTATAAGTATAATATATAATAACGTACAACTGGACAATTAAACTGTGACAGTACACACACATCGTATATGTTCTGTACAACGACGCCTGTGCAAGTGAATATTACATACATCAAAGGCCCTATATATATGCACGACCGAGGTCATGTTACATCCGTAAAGAGAGTGAGTCTTATGCTCGTACATAACTAGTTACTATATTGTACACACGTGTCAAGGCTAACTACATGTACTACATATTAATTGTATATTTCAACACCCTCCCTCAGTTAATAATCTCTTTAATTGTAGTCACTCCTATGGCTGACCGCAACTTCTCGAATTGTTCCTTGACCAAAGGCTTGGTTAGAATGTCCGCAATCTGGTCCTCTGTTCCAATGTACTGTAGTTGGAATTGTCCCTCTTCGTATTTCTCCCGTATGAAATGGTACCGTACGTCTATGTGTTTTGTCCGTTAATGAAACTCCGGATTTTTAACTAAACGTATAGCCTTCTGATTATCTATAAATAATACTGGTTGTTTGTCACCTGTTGTCGATAAGCTTGTTATCAACCGTGTAATCCACAAGATCCCTTTGACAGCTTCACTGGCCGAAATATATTCAGCCTCTGTTGATGACAATGACACACTATGTTGTCGCTGCGATGTCCATGAAATTATGCTTGACCCGTACCTGAATAGAAATCCTGCCGTTGAACGTCGTGTCTGAATGTCACCTGCGTAATCTGCATCGCTAAATATTTCTAATGACAATTTTGTTTTGTTATTAAAGTACAAGCCATAATTAAATGTTCGCTTGATATATCGTATAATCCGTTTTACCAAGTTCCAATGAGCTTTAGTTGGTTTTGCTAAGTAACGACTAGCAAAGTTTACTGCATATGCAATATCTGGTCTTGTTACGTGTGATAAGAACAGTAAGCTACCTACTGCCTGCCTATAAGGAATATCTTCATTCAATATTTCCGTATCTTCTTTTTGTTCAAGTGTATGTGATTTGTCTATTGGTATTGAAAGTTCCTTGGCGTCCAGCATATGAAATTTATTAATTATGCTACATGCATAATTTGTCTGATGCACCAATAATGAACCATTTTTCATTATATTTACCTGCATACCTAGGAAATAATCTAAGTTTCCTTTTTTAACCTCAAATTCTTTCTCCAAGTTTGTTAAAAGTTTATTTATTATTTCTTCATTGTCTGCAGCGATTAAACCATCGTCTACAAATATTGCCAGAATAATTCTACTATTATATGCATTGAATACACATGCATCCGCTTCGGTACATTGTAAACCAAATGCATTAAAAAAAATTCTTAAAGCGTATATTCCAACATCTTGGATTTTGTTTTAAGCCATATAAACTACGCTGAAGCTTACATACTTTATTCGATCCATCTTCGTATCCTGGTGGTTGTACCATGTAAATTTCTTCCTGTAGTTCTCCGTACAGAAATGCTGTCTTGATGTCGAATTGTCGTAATATTAACTTTTCCACAGCTGCTACTGCGAATATCGCCCTAATTGATTCGTATCTGACCACTGGCGAAAATGTTTCATGGCAATCTATACCGTATTTCTGTGAACAACCTTTAATGACCAATCTGGCCTTAAACTTATCGATATTACCGTCACTTTTTTATTTGGTTTTGAAAACCCATGCGTTACGTAATACAACCTTGCCCTGAGGCAAATTAACTAGTGACCAAGTGTTGTTTTTGTGGTAGTGACGTAATTTCCTCACTCATAGCGTGCTCCCACTCGTTTTTCTGTGGGCCAGCTATCGCTTCATCACGATTTAGTGGTTCAACGAGATTGGTGACGAACGACGACACATTATACCTGATCGGCGCTTTTAACGTATTTCGATCACGTCACACCATGCCACTCCTGTTGTCGACCGTCGTCAATTCGACCTTGACCGGATCGTCCTCGATTTGAGTCTGAGTATCTGTGAATTCTAATTTGTCTGCAATTATATTTTCCAATTTATTACCTTCGTTTTCGAATATAATATCTCTAGTCATTGAAATTTCGTTGAATTCAAATTTAATATCATCCATTATACAGTGACCCACTTTTAACCTACTGTACAGCATAGCGACACCCACTTGCCCACCTTTTTTACGTTATTTCTATGTACAGTTATGCCTCGTCGCGGTCGGCCCCGCAGTATAACTATATTTTGGTTTCCTAGTACTGCTGTGACCTCGTATGGTCCTAGCCAGATTGGATCGAGTTTTGTTTTATGATTATTATCTTTTAAAAGTATTAAATCTTTTACATGTAGTTCCTGTGGATTTTCATCTTTATCATATCGTTCCTTACTTTTTATTTTATTTTTAATCAAATGATCTCTAGCTATCTTATGCGAAATTTGCATATTTTCTTTTAGATCGAAAATGTCGTAATTGTAACGTGGTTCAGGGTTGGCCTTCAAGTTAATCGGTAACTCCAATGTACGTCCGTAAACTAATGCGTATGGCTGAAAATTAGTAGATGCATGTACTGTTGAATTATACACAAAGAATGCAAAGGGTAATAAATGATCCCAATTATTTAAATTCTTATCTACATAATGTCGTAAATACTCGGCTAGCGTCCTACGAGTGCGTTCTACGGGGTTACCTTGCGGTCTAAATGGACTTGTGTTAACCTTTTCTATTTTTAATATTTTTCAAACATTTGCAAACGTTTTCGATAGGAAATTACTTCCTTGATCCGTAAGTATTGTTTCTGGTGTGCCGTGTACACAAACGAAGTGTGTAACAAAGGCTTCCGCGACAGTATTTTCCTTCTGATCAGGAATTGGAACTCCTAAAGTATAACGTGTTAAATCGTCCTCCATAGTTAGAATATATATATTGTTAGACAGTGTTATAGCAAAGGCCCTACTATATCCATAAATATTTTTTTTTTCAAATGGTTTGGAACTGGTTGACGTAATTGCCATGGGTTGCTTTACGTGCCGATTTGATAACTTATTAACCTGACATGACGCACAATTTCTTACATATTTCTTAACGTCTTCTTTCATACCCTTCCATAAGAATTGTTTTTTTAATGTGCTTAATGGTTTTATTCACTTCTAAATGTCCACCTAGTTTTGAATCGTGAATTTGTAATAAAATGATTGCTTTTTCTTCTTCACTATATTCTATATTTGCACATATAATTATTTCTATATCCGTTTTTCGAAATATGTATCGCAACATTGACCTTACTTTTTCCCATTCTAAATCATCGTGTTCACCTAGCTTGTTCATGGCTAATTTATTCAAATTGTTTTCCTTACAAAATAGTTTTAGATTGATCAAAGATACATACATGTTTTCGTAATTTTCCTTCTGTCGGTCTTTAGTTTTCGTTACCAAGAATATTATAAACCTGTTTTCCTGTTTAAAATATGGTGTGTCCTCTATTACTTTACTAGTTGGCAACAATGTACCGTTTCCGAATTGTTTTTTCAACTGATAGATTGTTCCTGTCCTAAAATTATATTGCTTGGCAATTTCTGATACTATATTATATTCTTTTGGTGAATCTATTAGTGTACCTATAGTTTCTTTTACATTACTATTTGTGATAATTTGTGTTCCTAACTTTTCGAGAAATTGTTCGTATGATTCGTTTTTTATTTCCTGAATAGAATACATGCGTGTGAGTGCATCTACATTTGAATTTAGAACTCCGGGTTTGTAACGTATTTTATAATCGTATTCTTCTAATTGTATTCTCCATCTAGCTCACTTTGATAATGGATTTTTAAATTAAAGAGCCCTGTTAATGGACGATGGTCACTAAGTTTTATAAACTTCCTACCGTATAAATATGGTCGAAACGGTTTAACTCTGAATATTATTGCAAGACATTCTAATTCTGTTATTGAATAGTTGCCTTCACTTTTATTTAACGTGCGCGACGCATAACATATTGGCAAATTTGTACCTATCTATCCTTGGGATAAAATAGCCCTGAGTGCTTTATTACTCGCGTCTGTAGTTAATAAGAAATTCTTTGTGAAATCCGGATATTTAAGAACTGGTTCTGAACATAACGCTGCCTTCAAGGTATCGAATGATTTTTGACAATCGTTACTCCATACGAAACTGGTGTCTTTCTTTAAGAGATTAGTTAATGGTTTTGCTATTGCACTTGTGAGGATTTGATAATTTTGTGGACTACCAAAAACCACCCACAACCTAAGGGGAACACTTCGGTCGTGACCTGTGAGCCGCACCGCGTGAGACCCGAGGGTCAAGTCGGTGGAGCTCACAGGCTTTGTACACGCATGGGGTAATGAAACCCTCAAGATTTATGTTGGGAAAAAAAGAAATCACTAATAATAAATTAAGATTAGATTAGGTTGATGTATTTTACATGGACATACAAATAATTAATTAATTAACAACATTGTCATTTTTTATAGGATATAGTAAACAGTATAGGGGGACGTATGGCAAACGCACAAAACATATATGGTGGCACATGGCAAATATAATAAAATGCAGGGAAAGAGAGAGAAAAAAAACATAATTAGGATATTATAATATTATTAATTTACACATTGTTTGGGGTCAACGTCACCTGGCCCGGTCAACGCCAGAGCAAGGCGGTCGGCGACCGGCCTGTGCCGTCTAAGCACGTTTTTTTAAAGGTGGTCTATTAGGTTCAATTTCTACTAACGGGGGGAATAAAGGGGAGTATTGATACGTTACGACGTGGATAGATCTTGTGGTACTCCGCAGATATGGGTGGGCTGGCTTGACGCCACCGACGCACACGTGGTCAGCATGGCCCACCTGGTCGTTGGAGAACAATTGTACGTAGATGAGCCGAGGTAATGCTGTCTCGGGTGTTGAGGCCCCCACAGCCTGTTGGTGAAACGTTAGCCCATCATCGTATGGTTACACACCAAGGTAAAAAAAATGAAGTTGAAAATGTCACGTTCAAATGGTTTTTCGACGGAGCGCAGGACACAGTTGAGCTGGGACGTGAAGACAAACGTACGTCGTGTTGCTTCAGAGCTCGGTGAAAAGGCGAGTGACTACGGGTGAGACGCAGTGTTCCGTGGGCCGCAAAGGTCGATGTTGTTTGAAAATCCAGCGAAGTGTGGCAGAACAGTGTAGGTTGTTGGGGGGGAATATACAATAATTTGAGGGAATATCAGTCCAGACTGCCTTGCCGGCGCACACCGGGCACCGGCGGACACGACAGACGCGCCCAGCGGCACCGACCGACGGCCAGCAACTGCCGTTGGCGACGGGACACTGCAGATGGTGGGGATCGGGGGATAGGTGTTTATATAATATTGGTCGATTCACTGTACCAGCCGCGCGCGGGTTAATTGATATTTTAAGAAAGAGAAATATAAATGGTTTATGACATGGGGACAATATTAATATGGTGTCTAAATTCTGTGACCTTACACACTATACGAATTTATAAATTTCCTGTAATAAAAACTTAATCCTAAAAATGACTTATTGTTTTTTACAGTTATTGGTTCTGGGAATTCTACTACTGCTTTTAATTTACGTTCGTCGGGATTTATTCTGTCTCTCGTAATGCTATGTCCTAAATATACACATTCTCTTTTTAAGAAGTTGCATTTATCTGGTTGTAATTTTAAATTGCTTATTCGTATTCGCTCAAAGACTTCTATTTATTTTTCATTATTATCATACAAATTTTTTCCATATACAATTATATCTTCTAAATATACTAAACATTTTATTCCTATTAAACCCGATAGAGCTGAATTCATAACTCTTTGAATGGTTCCGGGACTTGTTTTCATTCCTTGAATCATTCGTTTGAAATGCCAGTGACCTTGGTTAGTCGAAAAGTCTGTTAACTCTCGTGAATCCTTTTCCATTAATATTTGGTAAAATCCACTCGATAAATCTAAAAGAGAGAATAATTGACTATTTCCTAGTTGATCTAGTATTTCTGTAATATTTGGTAAAGGGTGAAATTCATTTAAGGTAGCTTCGTTAAGTGCCCTAAAGTCTACTACTACTCTAAACTTTTGTTTGCCTGAATTATCCATTTTCTTTTGTACTAATAATAGTGGGGAATTCCATGGACTTCTCGATTTCTCGATAATTCCATTTTCTTCCATTTTTTTAATTTGTGAATTTATTTTGTCCTGTTGTGCGTGAGGTAATCTATAAGGTCTATGATAAATAGGTGGTTGATCCCGTTTTAACTTAATAGAATGTGTGCCTACATTGGTAAACGTTGGAATATCTCCTTCCATGACAATTTAGCGCAGTCATTTTAGCTCACGACAATTCAGCATTTAACACAAGTCAGCGTATACGACATTTACGCGCAATACATGTCGGCGCATACAGCATTTACGTGCAACACATTCCGCGCATCATGTTTAATAAAATATACTAAGTTAAATGTTAGGAAATATAGTAAATTCCCAAATTAAAATCATTATTGCTAAATACATATATTTTATTAATCTTAATTAATTGTACATAATAAATATAAAAAATTCGCAAAGTAAAATCATTAAGTAAAATTAAAATTGTGAGCTATTCTTTGTATATTTTAATAATTAGTTTTGAATAAATATTTTTTATCAGAAGTATTGCATATCGTAGAAAGTTATATAATCAAATTGAGACAAATATTATTACTAAACACACGTTAAAATAAATCACTTGTTTAAATTAAAATTGTGAGCTATTCCTTGTAAGTAATCATTGAGTTGTCGGTTTTCGAAATCTTCGCATAGATGTAAAATTTTTTTTGCTGCACCTTTGTACTTTGATTTTTTTGGTGGTACATCTCCAGCAATAAGCTGAACGATTTTCATCTTAATAATACTCTTTTCTTTTTTTAAACAATTAATAAATTTCCATATAGTAGGATGTGAATACGTTAAAAGAGCAGAAAACCCATTATGCCAACCTTCAATATTATTATTGGTTCTTGGGAGATCGTTTTTCAAATAGTAATTTATAACTGAATTATAATTAAAAATATACATACTCGGTACATAACACAACATTTTTTAACTCTAGGGACCACAAGAGGAAGACTTAAGGTCCATTATACGAAGACGTCAGAGAGCAAAAGTAAGTTTTTAGTACCTACTTAACTATGTATAAATATATATTATATTATATTTTTATTTGTGCAAATATTACACATGGCACATAGATAAAATACATTCATCGCTGTGCTCAGAATCTAAAACTTAGTTTAATATTTTCCATAATTATCTCATACAATTCAATAAATTTAATAACAGTTGGCAATGGGAAAATCATGATAAAATACTTTTTTGGGAGGCTTATATTCTAATTAAATTCTCATCACATTTGCTACCCGTCCTGATATTCTATAATATAATATGAACGACATAAGCTTATAATAAAGGAAGGAATTACAGTCTGCAGTTTGGGAGAATTGGGAGGCACTCATAGGTGTATTTATATATTATTTAACAACGATTGTCATTATAGGTACATAAGATTATTACACATTTGACATTTTATTAACTAACATTTAAATAAGTAACTAGTAATTCACCATATTGAGATGTAGTTTACTAATGTTAATTATTCAGTGGCCTATTGTATAAGTTGCAATTTATTTTTCCCTTTAAAATCTAATTGTATTAATGACTATTAATTCATGTTTTAGGAAACTCAAATATCTAACATAATGGACATGATGGAGATCAGCCCCGCAGACACGTTACAACCAAATGTATTGTAAACCAAATAAAAAAATAAAAAAAATAATTTAAATACATACCTAGCCAAAGTTAATCATTTTAGTTTTTATACTTATATCATATGGATGGTTAAAAAAAAACTTTGGTACTTACCTGATCTTGTGCTACATAGACTTGTTTATCTTACTTCTTTTACTGTTTGTAGGACCTGAAAATGAAAGTAAAGTATTTTTAATTTGTAAACATTACCAATTACAGTGTTGAAAAAGTCATAGACACATGTGTGATGTGTTGAAAATTTTGAAATAAATAATTAAATATGTTTTGATATATTACACATTACATACCTTTAAGAAACGAGAACAATCTCCTGTCAATACTGTTTTGAATGATAGAATAACGTTGATAAATTAAACAAATCGCTTCGTTATTCGAGCGAACCATATTACCTATTAACAACATTTAAAAACTTGCCATGACGAGTAATTATTGGTTACACCTTAAAAACAATATCTTGAAATGAAAAGAATGAGAAAATAATAGGTACCACTAGGCTATATCTCTATGGATAATAACTAATAAGTAAATACATTTTAAAATTTAACACTTTACCAATGAGTAAAACTAAAAAAATATACACATCATTGTAAAATTAAAAAAATAATTGTACAGTTGAAACGTTTCCGTAACTCGGGTAAACAAACGTATAAATCACTTCCACGGACGTGCTCGTACTCGTTTCCATGTTTTTTAACGGGTCGCAACCAACCATAGCTTGGTACCACGGTAACCGCCATATAACTATTGAACTCTGAGGAAATTCTGGAGCGGCCAAACGTTTTGCAGAACAAACTCCGACGGTTGAAACGTTGAAGAGGTAGAAATTCATGAGCGCTTGGTATTTTGTTAAACCGTGGTCGTGGTGTATGATATAAAAAGTAAATCGTGATAAGTCGTGATAGTAATAGTGATAACGAAAGGCAAAAGTACAAACAAACTCAACCACGGTTCTGGTTACTAGAACTAAACAGACCAAACGCTGGATTAGGGCGTTTACAATGTTTGCAAACGTTTACACCTTCGTTTAGCAAACGGACGTTACGAATTTCGCCGTTATCAAACGTTTGCAACGTTTGCCGCTCCAGAATTTCCTCTATATCATATTATATACGTCCGTGGTTCTGTTCAATGCATATAACCACTCTTTTCATTTTTCAGGCAAGAGCTTATCACTCAGCGATAGAAAGTGATAACATAAAATATTCCGAGGTGGTGATAAGCTATAGAAACGATAGGCAATAATTAATTGTGCTTATTATACGGGAACGAACAAGAAATATTTTGAGGTTATACCTATTCATATTCTATGATTATTGTAAAATGTGGTACATAATTTACACAGACTTCTATACTACAGTAGATAACTTCTACATTATGTTATGTACGTCATAGTACATTGTAAAAATGAAGCTGATAAACCTTGGTCGGATAGCAAAACATTTCATTTATTATACAAAATCCATATCCATTATACCATAGAATATTAGAATAGGTACTATATAATATTCTATGTTATACCATAGAGCATAGACCTATAAATTAATGGACAGAGCATAGAGTGAGAAATCATCACAGGGGATTGTTGAGAGACCAAAAACAGGTTTTGGGCACATTATACGATTACAACAAAATAACTAAAATCGTAATTCTTGGTTTAAATATGAAATTTTGTCTAAATTTGAAATTAAAATGTCTATAAAAAATAAGTGTGTTTATATATTTTTTAGATTTTTTGGTTACAGTATGAATTATTTAAGAGAATCTTTGTTTTAAATTTTCAACTCTTAGTTATAAAAACTGAACATTTTATAATTTTTTAATTCCAACGATTGATAATTTTGGCAAATATAATAAAATGCAGGGAAAGAGAGAGAAAAAAAACATAATTAGGATATTATAATATTATTAATTTACACATTGTTTGGGGTCAACGTCACCTGGCCCGGTCAACGCCAGAGCAAGGCGGTCGGCGACCGGCCTGTGCCGTCTAAGCACGTTTTTTTAAAGGTGGTCTATTAGGTTCAATTTCTACTAACGGGGGGAATAAAGGGGAGTATTGATACGTTACGACGTGGATAGATCTTGTGGTACTCCGCAGATATGGGTGGGCTGGCTTGACGCCACCGACGCACACGTGGTCAGCATGGCCCACCTGGTCGTTGGAGAACAATTGTACGTAGATGAGCCGAGGTAATGCTGTCTCGGGTGTTGAGGCCCCCACAGCCTGTTGGTGAAACGTTAGCCCATCATCGTATGGTTACACACCAAGGTAAAAAAAATGAAGTTGAAAATGTCACGTTCAAATGGTTTTTCGACGGAGCGCAGGACACAGTTGAGCTGGGACGTGAAGACAAACGTACGTCGTGTTGCTTCAGAGCTCGGTGAAAAGGCGAGTGACTACGGGTGAGACGCAGTGTTCCGTGGGCCGCAAAGGTCGATGTTGTTTGAAAATCCAGCGAAGTGTGGCAGAGCAGTGTAGGTTGTTGGGGGGGAATATACAATAATTTGAGGGAATATCAGTCCAGACTGCCTTGCCGGCGCACACCGGGCACCGGCGGACACGACAGACGCGCCCAGCGGCACCGACCGACGGCCAGCAACTGCCGTTGGCGACGGGACACTGCAGATGGTGGGGATCGGGGGATAGGTGTTTATATAATATTGGTCGATTCACTGTACCAGCCGCGCGCGGGTTAATTGATATTTTAAGAAAGAGAAATATAAATGGTTTATGACATGGGGACAATATTAATATGGTGTCTAAATTCTGTGACCTTACACACTATACGAATTTATAAATTTCCTGTAATAAAAACTTAATCCTAAAAATGACTTATTGTTTTTTACAGTTATTGGTTCTGGGAATTCTACTACTGCTTTTAATTTACGTTCGTCGGGATTTATTCTGTCTCTCGTAATGCTATGTCCTAAATATACACATTCTCTTTTTAAGAAGTTGCATTTATCTGGTTGTAATTTTAAATTGCTTATTCGTATTCGCTCAAAGACTTCTATTTATTTTTCATTATTATCATACAAATTTTTTCCATATACAATTATATCTTCTAAATATACTAAACATTTTATTCCTATTAAACCCGATAGAGCTGAATTCATAACTCTTTGAATGGTTCCGGGACTTGTTTTCATTCCTTGAATCATTCGTTTGAAATGCCAGTGACCTTGGTTAGTCGAAAAGTCTGTTAACTCTCGTGAATCCTTTTCCATTAATATTTGGTAAAATCCACTCGATAAATCTAAAAGAGAGAATAATTGACTATTTCCTAGTTGATCTAGTATTTCTGTAATATTTGGTAAAGGGTGAAATTCATTTAAGGTAGCTTCGTTAAGTGCCCTAAAGTCTACTACTACTCTAAACTTTTGTTTGCCTGAATTATCCATTTTCTTTTGTACTAATAATAGTGGGGAATTCCATGGACTTCTCGATTTCTCGATAATTCCATTTTCTTCCATTTTTTTAATTTGTGAATTTATTTTGTCCTGTTGTGCGTGAGGTAATCTATAAGGTCTATGATAAATAGGTGGTTGATCCCGTTTTAACTTAATAGAATGTGTGCCTACATTGGTAAACGTTGGAATATCTCCTTCCATGACAATTTAGCGCAGTCATTTTAGCTCACGACAATTCAGCATTTAACACAAGTCAGCGTATACGACATTTACGCGCAATACATGTCGGCGCATACAGCATTTACGTGCAACACATTCCGCGCATCATGTTTAATAAAATATACTAAGTTAAATGTTAGGAAATATAGTAAATTCCCAAATTAAAATCATTATTGCTAAATACATATATTTTATTAATCTTAATTAATTGTACATAATAAATATAAAAAATTCGCAAAGTAAAATCATTAAGTAAAATTAAAATTGTGAGCTATTCTTTGTATATTTTAATAATTAGTTTTGAATAAATATTTTTTATCAGAAGTATTGCATATCGTAGAAAGTTATATAATCAAATTGAGACAAATATTATTACTAAACACACGTTAAAATAAATCACTTGTTTAAATTAAAATTGTGAGCTATTCCTTGTAAGTAATCATTGAGTTGTCGGTTTTCGAAATCTTCGCATAGATGTAAAATTTTTTTTGCTGCACCTTTGTACTTTGATTTTTTTGGTGGTACATCTCCAGCAATAAGCTGAACGATTTTCATCTTAATAATACTCTTTTCTTTTTTTAAACAATTAATAAATTTCCATATAGTAGGATGTGAATACGTTAAAAGAGCAGAAAACCCATTATGCCAACCTTCAATATTATTATTGGTTCTTGGGAGATCGTTTTTCAAATAGTAATTTATAACTGAATTATAATTAAAAATATACATACTCGGTACATAACACAACATTTTTTAACTCTAGGGACCACAAGAGGAAGACTTAAGGTCCATTATACGAAGACGTCAGAGAGCAAAAGTAAGTTTTTAGTACCTACTTAACTATGTATAAATATATATTATATTATATTTTTATTTGTGCAAATATTACACATGGCACATAGATAAAATACATTCATCGCTGTGCTCAGAATCTAAAACTTAGTTTAATATTTTCCATAATTATCTCATACAATTCAATAAATTTAATAACAGTTGGCAATGGGAAAATCATGATAAAATACTTTTTTGGGAGGCTTATATTCTAATTAAATTCTCATCACATTTGCTACCCGTCCTGATATTCTATAATATAATATGAACGACATAAGCTTATAATAAAGGAAGGAATTACAGTCTGCAGTTTGGGAGAATTGGGAGGCACTCATAGGTGTATTTATATATTATTTAACAACGATTGTCATTATAGGTACATAAGATTATTACACATTTGACATTTTATTAACTAACATTTAAATAAGTAACTAGTAATTCACCATATTGAGATGTAGTTTACTAATGTTAATTATTCAGTGGCCTATTGTATAAGTTGCAATTTATTTTTCCCTTTAAAATCTAATTGTATTAATGACTATTAATTCATGTTTTAGGAAACTCAAATATCTAACATAATGGACATGATGGAGATCAGCCCCGCAGACACGTTACAACCAAATGTATTGTAAACCAAATAAAAAAATAAAAAAAATAATTTAAATACATACCTAGCCAAAGTTAATCATTTTAGTTTTTATACTTATATCATATGGATGGTTAAAAAAAAACTTTGGTACTTACCTGATCTTGTGCTACATAGACTTGTTTATCTTACTTCTTTTACTGTTTGTAGGACCTGAAAATGAAAGTAAAGTATTTTTAATTTGTAAACATTACCAATTACAGTGTTGAAAAAGTCATAGACACATGTGTGATGTGTTGAAAATTTTGAAATAAATAATTAAATATGTTTTGATATATTACACATTACATACCTTTAAGAAACGAGAACAATCTCCTGTCAATACTGTTTTGAATGATAGAATAACGTTGATAAATTAAACAAATCGCTTCGTTATTCGAGCGAACCATATTACCTATTAACAACATTTAAAAACTTGCCATGACGAGTAATTATTGGTTACACCTTAAAAACAATATCTTGAAATGAAAAGAATGAGAAAATAATAGGTACCACTAGGCTATATCTCTATGGATAATAACTAATAAGTAAATACATTTTAAAATTTAACACTTTACCAATGAGTAAAACTAAAAAAATATACACATCATTGTAAAATTAAAAAAATAATTGTACAGTTGAAACGTTTCCGTAACTCGGGTAAACAAACGTATAAATCACTTCCACGGACGTGCTCGTACTCGTTTCCATGTTTTTTAACGGGTCGCAACCAACCATAGCTTGGTACCACGGTAACCGCCATATAACTATTGAACTCTGAGGAAATTCTGGAGCGGCCAAACGTTTTGCAGAACAAACTCCGACGGTTGAAACGTTGAAGAGGTAGAAATTCATGAGCGCTTGGTATTTTGTTAAACCGTGGTCGTGGTGTATGATATAAAAAGTAAATCGTGATAAGTCGTGATAGTAATAGTGATAACGAAAGGCAAAAGTACAAACAAACTCAACCACGGTTCTGGTTACTAGAACTAAACAGACCAAACGCTGGATTAGGGCGTTTACAATGTTTGCAAACGTTTACACCTTCGTTTAGCAAACGGACGTTACGAATTTCGCCGTTATCAAACGTTTGCAACGTTTGCCGCTCCAGAATTTCCTCTATATCATATTATATACGTCCGTGGTTCTGTTCAATGCATATAACCACTCTTTTCATTTTTCAGGCAAGAGCTTATCACTCAGCGATAGAAAGTGATAACATAAAATATTCCGAGGTGGTGATAAGCTATAGAAACGATAGGCAATAATTAATTGTGCTTATTATACGGGAACGAACAAGAAATATTTTGAGGTTATACCTATTCATATTCTATGATTATTGTAAAATGTGGTACATAATTTACACAGACTTCTATACTACAGTAGATAACTTCTACATTATGTTATGTACGTCATAGTACATTGTAAAAATGAAGCTGATAAACCTTGGTCGGATAGCAAAACATTTCATTTATTATACAAAATCCATATCCATTATACCATAGAATATTAGAATAGGTACTATATAATATTCTATGTTATACCATAGAGCATAGACCTATAAATTAATGGACAGAGCATAGAGTGAGAAATCATCACAGGGGATTGTTGAGAGACCAAAAACAGGTTTTGGGCACATTATACGATTACAACAAAATAACTAAAATCGTAATTCTTGGTTTAAATATGAAATTTTGTCTAAATTTGAAATTAAAATGTCTGTAAAAATAAGTGTGTTTATATATTTTTTAGATTTTTTGGTTACAGTATGAATTATTTAAGAGAATCTTTGTTTTAAATTTTCAACTCTTAGTTATAAAAACTGAACATTTTATAATTTTTTAATTCCAACGATTGATAATTTTGGCAAATATAATAAAATGCAGGGAAAGAGAGAGAAAAAAAACATAATTAGGATATTATAATATTATTAATTTACACATTGTTTGGGGTCAACGTCACCTGGCCCGGTCAACGCCAGAGCAAGGCGGTCGGCGACCGGCCTGTGCCGTCTAAGCACGTTTTTTTAAAGGTTGGCTATTAGGTTCAATTTCTACTAACGGGGGGAATAAAGGGGAGTATTGATACGTTACGACGTGGATAGATCTTGTGGTACTCCGCAGATATGGGTGGGCTGGCTTGACGCCACCGACGCACACGTGGTCAGCATGGCCCACCTGGTCGTTGGAGAACAATTGTACGTAGATGAGCCGAGGTAATGCTGTCTCGGGTGTTGAGGCCCCCACAGCCTGTTGGTGAAACGTTAGCCCATCATCGTATGGTTACACACCAAGGTAAAAAAAATGAAGTTGAAAATGTCACGTTCAAATGGTTTTTCGACGGAGCGCAGGACACAGTTGAGCTGGGACGTGAAGACAAACGTACGTCGTGTTGCTTCAGAGCTCGGTGAAAAGGCGAGTGACTACGGGTGAGACGCAGTGTTCCGTGGGCCGCAAAGGTCGATGTTGTTTGAAAATCCAGCGAAGTGTGGCAGAGCAGTGTAGGTTGTTGGGGGGGAATATACAATAATTTGAGGGAATATCAGTCCAGACTGCCTTGCCGGCGCACACCGGGCACCGGCGGACACGACAGACGCGCCCAGCGGCACCGACCGACGGCCAGCAACTGCCGTTGGCGACGGGACACTGCAGATGGTGGGGATCGGGGGATAGGTGTTTATATAATATTGGTCGATTCACTGTACCAGCCGCGCGCGGGTTAATTGATATTTTAAGAAAGAGAAATATAAATGGTTTATGACATGGGGACAATATTAATATGGTGTCTAAATTCTGTGACCTTACACACTATACGAATTTATAAATTTCCTGTAATAAAAACTTAATCCTAAAAATGACTTATTGTTTTTTACAGTTATTGGTTCTGGGAATTCTACTACTGCTTTTAATTTACGTTCGTCGGGATTTATTCTGTCTCTCGTAATGCTATGTCCTAAATATACACATTCTCTTTTTAAGAAGTTGCATTTATCTGGTTGTAATTTTAAATTGCTTATTCGTATTCGCTCAAAGACTTCTATTTATTTTTCATTATTATCATACAAATTTTTTCCATATACAATTATATCTTCTAAATATACTAAACATTTTATTCCTATTAAACCCGATAGAGCTGAATTCATAACTCTTTGAATGGTTCCGGGACTTGTTTTCATTCCTTGAATCATTCGTTTGAAATGCCAGTGACCTTGGTTAGTCGAAAAGTCTGTTAACTCTCGTGAATCCTTTTCCATTAATATTTGGTAAAATCCACTCGATAAATCTAAAAGAGAGAATAATTGACTATTTCCTAGTTGATCTAGTATTTCTGTAATATTTGGTAAAGGGTGAAATTCATTTAAGGTAGCTTCGTTAAGTGCCCTAAAGTCTACTACTACTCTAAACTTTTGTTTGCCTGAATTATCCATTTTCTTTTGTACTAATAATAGTGGGGAATTCCATGGACTTCTCGATTTCTCGATAATTCCATTTTCTTCCATTTTTTTAATTTGTGAATTTATTTTGTCCTGTTGTGCGTGAGGTAATCTATAAGGTCTATGATAAATAGGTGGTTGATCCCGTTTTAACTTAATAGAATGTGTGCCTACATTGGTAAACGTTGGAATATCTCCTTCCATGACAATTTAGCGCAGTCATTTTAGCTCACGACAATTCAGCATTTAACACAAGTCAGCGTATACGACATTTACGCGCAATACATGTCGGCGCATACAGCATTTACGTGCAACACATTCCGCGCATCATGTTTAATAAAATATACTAAGTTAAATGTTAGGAAATATAGTAAATTCCCAAATTAAAATCATTATTGCTAAATACATATATTTTATTAATCTTAATTAATTGTACATAATAAATATAAAAAATTCGCAAAGTAAAATCATTAAGTAAAATTAAAATTGTGAGCTATTCTTTGTATATTTTAATAATTAGTTTTGAATAAATATTTTTTATCAGAAGTATTGCATATCGTAGAAAGTTATATAATCAAATTGAGACAAATATTATTACTAAACACACGTTAAAATAAATCACTTGTTTAAATTAAAATTGTGAGCTATTCCTTGTAAGTAATCATTGAGTTGTCGGTTTTCGAAATCTTCGCATAGATGTAAAATTTTTTTTGCTGCACCTTTGTACTTTGATTTTTTTGGTGGTACATCTCCAGCAATAAGCTGAACGATTTTCATCTTAATAATACTCTTTTCTTTTTTTAAACAATTAATAAATTTCCATATAGTAGGATGTGAATACGTTAAAAGAGCAGAAACCCATTATGGCCAACCTTCAATATTATTATTGGTTCTTGGGAGATCGTTTTTCAAATAGTAATTTATAACTGAATTATAATTAAAAATATACATACTCGGTACATAACACAACATTTTTTAACTCTAGGGACCACAAGAGGAAGACTTAAGGTCCATTATACGAAGACGTCAGAGAGCAAAAGTAAGTTTTTAGTACCTACTTAACTATGTATAAATATATATTATATTATATTTTTATTTGTGCAAATATTACACATGGCACATAGATAAAATACATTCATCGCTGTGCTCAGAATCTAAAACTTAGTTTAATATTTTCCATAATTATCTCATACAATTCAATAAATTTAATAACAGTTGGCAATGGGAAAATCATGATAAAATACTTTTTTGGGAGGCTTATATTCTAATTAAATTCTCATCACATTTGCTACCCGTCCTGATATTCTATAATATAATATGAACGACATAAGCTTATAATAAAGGAAGGAATTACAGTCTGCAGTTTGGGAGAATTGGGAGGCACTCATAGGTGTATTTATATATTATTTAACAACGATTGTCATTATAGGTACATAAGATTATTACACATTTGACATTTTATTAACTAACATTTAAATAAGTAACTAGTAATTCACCATATTGAGATGTAGTTTACTAATGTTAATTATTCAGTGGCCTATTGTATAAGTTGCAATTTATTTTTCCCTTTAAAATCTAATTGTATTAATGACTATTAATTCATGTTTTAGGAAACTCAAATATCTAACATAATGGACATGATGGAGATCAGCCCCGCAGACACGTTACAACCAAATGTATTGTAAACCAAATAAAAAAATAAAAAAAATAATTTAAATACATACCTAGCCAAAGTTAATCATTTTAGTTTTTATACTTATATCATATGGATGGTTAAAAAAAAACTTTGGTACTTACCTGATCTTGTGCTACATAGACTTGTTTATCTTACTTCTTTTACTGTTTGTAGGACCTGAAAATGAAAGTAAAGTATTTTTAATTTGTAAACATTACCAATTACAGTGTTGAAAAAGTCATAGACACATGTGTGATGTGTTGAAAATTTTGAAATAAATAATTAAATATGTTTTGATATATTACACATTACATACCTTTAAGAAACGAGAACAATCTCCTGTCAATACTGTTTTGAATGATAGAATAACGTTGATAAATTAAACAAATCGCTTCGTTATTCGAGCGAACCATATTACCTATTAACAACATTTAAAAACTTGCCATGACGAGTAATTATTGGTTACACCTTAAAAACAATATCTTGAAATGAAAAGAATGAGAAAATAATAGGTACCACTAGGCTATATCTCTATGGATAATAACTAATAAGTAAATACATTTTAAAATTTAACACTTTACCAATGAGTAAAACTAAAAAAATATACACATCATTGTAAAATTAAAAAAATAATTGTACAGTTGAAACGTTTCCGTAACTCGGGTAAACAAACGTATAAATCACTTCCACGGACGTGCTCGTACTCGTTTCCATGTTTTTTAACGGGTCGCAACCAACCATAGCTTGGTACCACGGTAACCGCCATATAACTATTGAACTCTGAGGAAATTCTGGAGCGGCCAAACGTTTTGCAGAACAAACTCCGACGGTTGAAACGTTGAAGAGGTAGAAATTCATGAGCGCTTGGTATTTTGTTAAACCGTGGTCGTGGTGTATGATATAAAAAGTAAATCGTGATAAGTCGTGATAGTAATAGTGATAACGAAAGGCAAAAGTACAAACAAACTCAACCACGGTTCTGGTTACTAGAACTAAACAGACCAAACGCTGGATTAGGGCGTTTACAATGTTTGCAAACGTTTACACCTTCGTTTAGCAAACGGACGTTACGAATTTCGCCGTTATCAAACGTTTGCAACGTTTGCCGCTCCAGAATTTCCTCTATATCATATTATATACGTCCGTGGTTCTGTTCAATGCATATAACCACTCTTTTCATTTTTCGGGCAAGAGCTTATCACTCAGCGATAGAAAGTGATAACATAAAATATTCCGAGGTGGTGATAAGCTATAGAAACGATAGGCAATAATTAATTGTGCTTATTATACGGGAACGAACAAGAAATATTTTGAGGTTATACCTATTCATATTCTATGATTATTGTAAAATGTGGTACATAATTTACACAGACTTCTATACTACAGTAGATAACTTCTACATTATGTTATGTACGTCATAGTACATTGTAAAAATGAAGCTGATAAACCTTGGTCGGATAGCAAAACATTTCATTTATTATACAAAATCCATATCCATTATACCATAGAATATTAGAATAGGTACTATATAATATTCTATGTTATACCATAGAGCATAGACCTATAAATTAATGGACAGAGCATAGAGTGAGAAATCATCACAGGGGATTGTTGAGAGACCAAAAACAGGTTTTGGGCACATTATACGATTACAACAAAATAACTAAAATCGTAATTCTGGTTTAAATATGAAATTTTGTCTAATTTGAAATTAAAATGTCTATAAAAATAAGTGTGTTTATATTTTTTAGATTTTTTGGTTACAGTATGAATTATTTAAGAGAATCTTTGTTTTAAATTTTCAACTCTTAGTTATAAAAACTGAACATTTTATATTTTTTTAATTCCAACGATTGATAATTTTGGCAAATATAATAAAATGCAGGGAAAGAGAGAGAAAAAAACATAATTAGGATATTATAATATTATTAATTTACACATTGTTTGGGGTCAACGTCACCTGGCCCGGTCAACGCCAGAGCAAGGCGGTCGGCGACCGGCCTGTGCCGTCTAAGCACGTTTTTTTAAAGGTGGTCTATTAGGTTCAATTTCTACTAACGGGGGGAATAAAGGGGAGTATTGATACGTTACGACGTGGATAGATCTTGTGGTACTCCGCAGATATGGGTGGGCTGGCTTGACGCCACCGACGCACACGTGGTCAGCATGGCCCACCTGGTCGTTGGAGAACAATTGTACGTAGATGAGCCGAGGTAATGCTGTCTCGGGTGTTGAGGCCCCCACAGCCTGTTGGTGAAACGTTAGCCCATCATCGTATGGTTACACACCAAGGTAAAAAAAATGAAGTTGAAAATGTCACGTTCAAATGGTTTTTCGACGGAGCGCAGGACACAGTTGAGCTGGGACGTGAAGACAAACGTACGTCGTGTTGCTTCAGAGCTCGGTGAAAAGGCGAGTGACTACGGGTGAGACGCAGTGTTCCGTGGGCCGCAAAGGTCGATGTTGTTTGAAAATCCAGCGAAGTGTGGCAGAGCAGTGTAGGTTGTTGGGGGGGAATATACAATAATTTGAGGGAATATCAGTCCAGACTGCCTTGCCGGCGCACACCGGGCACCGGCGGACACGACAGACGCGCCCAGCGGCACCGACCGACGGCCAGCAACTGCCGTTGGCGACGGGACACTGCAGATGGTGGGGATCGGGGGATAGGTGTTTATATAATATTGGTCGATTCACTGTACCAGCCGCGCGCGGGTTAATTGATATTTTAAGAAAGAGAAATATAAATGGTTTATGACATGGGGACAATATTAATATGGTGTCTAAATTCTGTGACCTTACACACTATACGAATTTATAAATTTCCTGTAATAAAAACTTAATCCTAAAAATGACTTATTGTTTTTTACAGTTATTGGTTCTGGGAATTCTACTACTGCTTTTAATTTACGTTCGTCGGGATTTATTCTGTCTCTCGTAATGCTATGTCCTAAATATACACATTCTCTTTTTAAGAAGTTGCATTTATCTGGTTGTAATTTTAAATTGCTTATTCGTATTCGCTCAAA
>CARXXK010001060.1:75093-107150 GCA_949089665.1 Macrosiphum euphorbiae | reverse complement strand
TTTAACGTAATAACTAATAACATTATCTAGATGAAAAAAAGTAATAACATTGCAATTATTTATATTTAGTGGGGGAGGTAATTTCGACGGCTATATAAGTAACAAATTTGTTTACATTTCACTGTAAAATTAATGTATCATTTAATAGTCAATTATATTATTACTTATTTATTGTAATATAATTTTGATGTCTGATCGGAACTGTAGGTAGGTACCAGTGCCGTAGCCAGAAAAAAATGTTGGAGGGGGCAATTAACTTTTTTCTTTAGCCTTTGAAATGCTATAATATCCAATTTTGACTCCTTTGTTCATAAAGTGTATCTACTGCTCTTTTTACATACTTTTCTTTAACTCGCAATGTTTTATTTCTGTTGTCATCAAATCTTGCGAGTTTAATTTAAGTCACTTCTACATGACTTAGGAGGCTCAAATTTTGTATGGAGGTCTAGGGTCGGTGACAATACATGACCCAGTTGTCAAAAAAAAAAATTAAATTATGCTTTCAAAAAATGTTTATAAAATAATATGACGTTATAATAATGTACCGAGCAATAATTTGATATTTTAAGAACTGTTGGACATTGGTGGCCGATAATGTGTTTTTTTTTAAAGTTTGTGTATAGTGTATATTTATTAGGTGCAGTGCCGGCGTTAGGATTCGCGAGGCCCCGGCCGAAATATGCTAACTGCTAGGTACAAACTACTATATAGTAGTATATATATATATATATATATATACTACTATATAGTCGCGTTTGTTGTAGTGCATGTAATATGCCTGATATGAAATCACAATAATTATCGTTCTCCTGAACAATTACGAAAATGTCACTTACCAAATCTGTGCGCTAGACTATCGATATGGTCATATGGTTGTAATTAAGTACTTTTTTTATACATAAAGGATAAAGCATATATTATATTTTAAAACAACTAGTAAATCATTTTTAAATATTTTATTTTTTTTAAAATACGTATAATTATGAAATACAACATTTTTTTTTCTCAAATTAATAATATTAAAATGTTTTTTTTTCTTGCTTTTTGTGATGTGAATATATCAATTATATAGTTGTAATCGAGGGACTCTACTATTTTATTTTCAATAAATATCAAAGCCAGTTTTGAAAGTTTATCTTGCGAAATTGTATTTCGTAAATAGTTTTTTATAATCTTCAACTTTGAAAAACTTCTTTCAGCTGTGGCTGATGTCACAGGTATTGTTAAGGGCCTGGTCGCGATTTTTAAAATTTTCCGCAATTCTATAAAATTTGAAAATTAAATTTTATATTTTAGTTGCCGCCTCAATTATAAGACTTTTCCACTAATCTACTACCCAATACCTATTTAGGGGGGGGGGGTTGAAAAGGTGTATTATATCAGTCAAAACACAGTTTACAGGAAAAACTCTCACACCTCGTAGATTGGTCCAATTTCCGAAATTTTTTTTTTGTTAGATAGAAGAATATTATTTACAGGGCGCATTGGACTTTGATTTTTGATTACGTTGCTAAAAATAAATAATAATACAAAAACTAAAAAGTTGTAAAAATGGATTAAATTCAAACTTTTAATATAAGATTTCGAAAATAATTTTGAAAATCCAAGTCCAATGCGCCCTGCAATACGTCTTCCTCTATTTAACAAAAAAAAAATTACGGAAATCGGACCAATCTACAAGGCGTAAGAGTTTTTCCTGTAAGGCATGTTTTTGAGCAAAAAAACAGGTGGCGACCAGGCTCCTTAATATAATTCTTAATGCAATACAAGTAATTGGAAAAGAACCCATAATTTTTTTAAGTAATGACAAAATTTGTAATGCCGTTTTATTGTCATCAATAATGTTTCTTAGAATTGTTAGTTCTTCGTACAACTCAATACCATAAATATCCTTTGAATCATCATCAGAAAGAATATTTTGCAGATCTTTGCAATTTTTCATCAAATCTTCATTATTCATATTTTTTAATTGTCCAATTTCATACAAGAAGCCAAAATTATTATTGAATGTATTAAATTGGAGAAATCGTTCATTCATTTAATTTAGCGCTTGATCAATTACTGTATTAAAAAAATCATATTTGAATTTAAGTTCAGCATCTTCAATTGAATTGTCAGGCCCTTTGTAGCTAAAATGTGACTAACCTAACCTAACCTTCAGGCTAAAATGTGACTTTTTGACTATTTTACGAGTTTTTTTAAATTCTTTATTGATATCGAGGTCCTCTGAAATTTTGTTAGCTGTTATTTTTGCAGAATGAAATCCTGAATTATGTTATTTTTCAAAGAATTGTATTAGTCCTTTTGATAAACTAATAGATACTTCCAGTTGCATATTTATACTTTGCAAACTCTTACTAACAACATTTACTTCCACTAGAATTTCATACCAGATCACTTAACTTATCACAAATTCATAGCTATTTAATTCATTAATAACCAAAGGATGGGCTTCACTTTTTGTTTTTGGACCATTCGTTGTATTTGGCACTTCTTCCAAAGCTTCAATTACACTAGGTGATTGAAAACGTAGAGCTTTTACACAATTTACTCTACACTCCCAACGAGTATCTGATAGTGGTTTCAAAGTATACATATTAGATCACAATATTTTTTTTAAATATCCCAGCGGCCAGTGGATGACGAAAATAAACAATAAATTCTCTGAACTACACCAAAAAATGAGATAGCTTAAGTTGAACTTTTTGACAAATCTCCAAGTAGTAAATTTAAATTATTTGCAGTGCATGGGGTAAAAATGCTCTGGAACTTAAAGTTTTAATTCGTGCATGTGCGCCTTTATATTGGCCCTTCATGTTGGCGCCGTTATCGTAGCACTGCCCTCGGCAGTTATTTATATCAATGTTGTTGTTTTTCAATTTTTCTAATAGAACATTTGTTAAATTTAATCCTGTAGTAGATTCAACATTAATGAACTCCATAAACATTTCTTTAATTATTGGATCACTATGCTCATTATCGATATCCATATCCACAACTCTTATTATTAGTGATAATTGTTCTTGATGACTAATATCTGGTGTGCAGTCCATCATAACAGAGTAATATTTTGATTTTTGTATGACATTCACAATTCTTTTTTGTATTTTATTTGCTATCAATGTTATAAGTTGATCTTGAATATCATGACTGAGATAATGATCATGAGTTTCTTTACATTTAATTCTTTTTACATGCTCAATTATTATATTATTATATTACAGGGTCAAACTTAGCTAAAGTTTCAATGTCACCAAGAAATTTGCCATTATGTTTAGTATAAATAACGTCAGATGACCCTTTAAATGCATCATTGTACTTTGCTAAGTAATGAATGCCAGCCAAAACTCTTACAAGAACATCCCTCCAGTGTTTTTTTCTTTTTCAATTTGGCTTAAGTATTGTTTATTTATAGTATTTAAAGTTTAAATTCGTATTTTTAGTTCCATCCATGTTTTGACCATCTGATTATGAGCAAAAGTTCGTTCATGTTCAAAAATTTTTCCGATAAATGTTTCCAGTCACTTATTCCTTCACTAGCCAATCCACTTCTATTATTCAAATTACTTGGTAAACTTGTTCGAAATAGTTTGCAGCAAAAACAAAAATCAGCATCCTTACTGATTGAATAAACAATCCACACACGATTAATTATTTCTCCATTAGGCATAACACGGTTATAATAGCTTACGTTAAACTTTCTACTGAGCTCATTCTTTGGAAATTCAAAATCTAACACTTTTTTGGGCCACATTTAATAATTTCTGATCTTATATTTTGACTAATATTTACAGGCCAACAGCCGATATCGTCAAACTCACTAAACATATTTTTTTCATCGTCTTTTATTATGTTAGATTCATCAAAAATATCAGAAAAAGATTCTTGGATTTCCATGTCTGATTGTATCCTTTCTTTATTTTCTGTAATCAGTTTATCAGATTCCATACTATTATCTGAATTATTATTTTGAATTTCCTTTTCCCCATTATTATTTTCAATTGTATTTTTTGCATTCGGTAGTGTGGATGTTTCTCTAAGAAATTTATCGAAGGCACCGTGTTGTTTTAATAAATATTGTTTTTTTTATCTTGTTTTAATATTTTTTGATGTCCAGATGGATAAAATTATCACTTTCACGACGCGTTGACATGGCGAATGATGATTGAAAATTATGAATCTGATGAAATAAAGGGAAAGAGTTATGCTACAAAAAATTTAATGATAAATACAGTATGCTAAACAGTAACCTATAGTATGATTGTATGAATACCTACATGGCTACATTTCAAATTTTATATCTCATAAGTTATAACTAGGGCCTTGAATTATATGGTATTCTACAAAAATGTCCGAGGAAAAAATGTCCGAAACCAAGAATGTCCGAGTTAAAAATGTCTGAAACCAAGAATGTCCGAGTTAAAAATGCCCGAAAAATAAAAATGTAAAATTAAATTAAAAATATAAGTATCGAAAAATAATAAAATGGGAACACTCTGTATATGTCAAATATACTAATAATAAAATGGGAACACCCTGTATATGACAAAATACCTGACTACCTGTAAATATTTATACCTAGGTACCTAATTTGTAATTGACATCATGTTGCGCTGTTTATCGGTTATTACGATAAGATTATCGCAACAATTTTTGTCAACGTTTAGGTGATGGCCAGTCCTGAGTTTACAGTTGAATCATTTAAGTGTGCGTGTTATTTTATTTTATTTTATTAAATTGATTGAAATGGCCGATATTATTAAATCAAATAAAAACCATGACAAGCTGTGTTTAAATGGGTATGCATATATATACCATACAACACAGGCTGAAAACCAAAATTTGTTGGCATTGTGTCAAACGCAGTTTGTTAAATTGTTCTGCGTCGCTAACTACGGATTTATTAAAAAATAATCCTTTACTGATTAAAAACCATTCATATTCAGCTGATCTCAACGAAATATCAGTCACAAAATGCTTAGCAGAAATGAAAGTACGATTTATTACTTTAAACTAGTGATGGTTCAAACCCTGATTTTTTACCGAACCTAACCGAACCTAGATCATTGTAATAATAATGTAAAATGTAATATTATTACTAGAATAAAGCGACAACCACTGACAAAACTCCATCAACTCGGTTTTCTGAAGGAATAGTTCAACTGAATATTGATTGTAAATCTAGAATGCCTCCAGAACAATTAGTAAAAAGGACACTACGGAATAATAAAAAATCTTATCACCCAATAGGTATAGCTGATCTTGGTCAATTGAACATATCAGGTATAATATAAATATATAATTAATGTTTTATACATTGTATTATACCTCCGTGTATTACAAGTTTATTGTAATTTTACAATATTATATAATATATAATATTATTATTTATTACTATTATAAATGATAAAATAATACACAGATATACATATATAGTATATGAAATTTATTTTATGCCATTTAGACGAATGGAGTACCACTGGGGAACCAAACCACGAACGATTCCTACTGTATGACAATAACAATGAATCGAATGAACTTATAATTATTTTTGCTACTGATGAATGCTTACGTTATCTTGCTGAAGCTGACGAATGGTACATGGATGGGAATTTCACTTAAGCTCCAACTTTTTTTCAACAATTGTATGTTATTCGTGTACAGGTCCGAGGCATTTTTATTACAATTATTTTTTGTTTGTTACAAAACAAGAGTCAAAAGACGTATGAGAATGTTTTTAATATAATTTTAGAAAAATGAGCTGATATAAATTTAAATCCGTGTCCTAATGTTTTAAACATTGACTTTGAAAAAGCTGTCATTAATGCGGCTAAAAATATTTTAGACACCATATAAAAATTCAAGGATGTTTCTATCATCTGTGTCAGTCAATCCATAGAAAAATCCAATCATTAGGTCTTGAGAAACATTATAGGGAAAACGAATTCTTTAGTACATTTTGTCGAATGCTTGATGGGTTGGCATTTTTACCAATAAATGACGTACCAAGAGGGTTAATTTATTTAAAAACAATTATGCCACAAGAAGCTAATGAGTTGATGGAGTATTTTGATTCAACTTACATAGGGGGGAGAATTATAAAAAATAATACTAGAAGTAACGTTATTAGAAGAACCCCTGCTGCATTTCCTCCTTCAGTTTGGAATGTTCACGAAGTTACGTTGAACGATGGCCAGCGCACTAACAACCAAACTGAAGGATGGAATCACAGGTTTTCTAAATTAGTGAATCGATCACATCCAAGTATATGGTTACTGATAGAAAAGATGCGATTAAAATTAGGAGTCGATGAAGTTAAAATTGGGCAAAGAGATATTGGACAACCTCTGCCAAAAAAAAAATGTATATTGGTATGCAAGAAAAATTAAAAAAAATATGTGAGGAGTACAAAAATAACGAAAGAAGTATTGAAAACTTTTTAAAATGTATAGCATTGACTTTTATAAATTTTAATTAGGTAATATTATATAAACTATATGAATTTTTTTTTTTTGACATTTTTAAATATACGACAATAATGACTTTTATACATTTTAATTAGGTAATATTATATAAATTATATGAATTTTTTTTTTTTTTTGACATTTTTAAATATACGACAATAATGACTTTTATACATTTTAATTAGGTAATATTATATCAATTATATGAATTTTTTTTTGACATTTTTAAAGTTTATTTTGGTCAATTTTAAATTATATGAATTTTTTTTTTGATATTTTTGAAATTTATTTTGTACAATTTTACCATGGACATTTCTGGTTTCGGACATTTTTTCCTCGGACATTCTTGATTTTAGACAATTTTGCCTTGGACATTTTTACCGTGTACATTTTTTCTTCAGACATTTTTACCTAGATTCTATGCACTAAAAGCTTTTTGAACTATTAAAAAAAAACATACAAATGCACATAAATCCTGGCCTTAGTTATATCTTATTAGCACAAAAAGAATATTTATATAATTTAGTTTATTTTGGGTATGAACAATATGAACTATGTTTATAATGTAGCCAATGTAGTGACATGATATGTGAATAGGTACGCGATTTAAACGTGAAACACGCCTTAGTGTGTAAACATAAAGAGCCGAGAGCCCATGTTAATAAATTTCCAAGATAAAAATCATATTATTAAATATTATAATTAAATTATACTATTATAAATATTATTTTAAAACATGGGTACGCCGTACGCACATATTGTCATCGAATGCACAATCGAAATTTCTATTCCAACAAAACAACAAAAAGTACTAAAATGAGATTAATTAACCGCTCTCAACAGAAAAACGGCCTTGACTTTTTATTTATACGTATAAAAACATGCGTACCTATGTAGGTTTTTGGTGCAAATATTAATTATGAGTATAATAATTAACTACCCTTACCACTTACCAGTTACCAGGTCTGAACATTAGTTATGGCATATTGGCACACATTCACGTGTCGGCAGCCGGCAAAGAAAACAATTAAATGAACCTAATAAGTTTTATATATTATAAAACGTGGCTTATTCCGGTCCCCTCCGTCAAACACGGATAAGATAATAATATTATTATACAAATTTGCAGTGGCGGCTCGTGTGTGCTGGTGGTGGGGGAGCGACTTTAAATATAATAACGATAATCATAATTATAACAAATTATCAAATTAAATATAATAAACTGAAACACAATACACACATTATTATTTTAAATCTTAATATTTTATTCATAAAATTATCATAGTAATATAATATTAGACATTACCTAGTATATATTTTATGGAGTTATTTTATGAATAAAATCCATCCGCCTGTTTTTTGTTGATGAAAAATGTTCGATGACCTTTTTATTGAATTCTATATCTTCTGCAATCATTTCACTTTGAATACTAAGAATAGATAAAGCGTTTAGTCGATCTTCTCCCATGGTACTTCGCAAACAAGTTTTAATTCTTTTTAACGTTGAAAATCCGCGTTCAGCTTCCGACGATGTCATCGGAATAACGACTTATAGTTTAAGTAATATAAGTACTTCCTTAAATAAATCGTTCATATTATTTGATATTATATAGTCAATAGTAGGAATAATTCCTTTTAATAAGCGAAAATCATCACGGCTATAAATAACCTCAAGTTCAGTTTTTAAACGTTCTTTTGTAAAGAAAGGATAGCAATTTATAGTTTTTTGAAAATAATCAGTTGGGAATTTTTCGTTAAATTTTGGGTAATATTCGTTTTGAAAAAGCAACGCTGTAGTAAGATGTTCATTAAAACTAAAACGACCTTTTGCTTGAGTTATTAAAACATCACATACTTCTAAAGCAATAGTTCTTTTAGTAATATTTGGGTCTTCGCTAGTTTTTCTTTTATTTGAATGTATTATTTCTGATTGATTTAAAACTGTTGAACAAATTGATGACATAGGTATTATCACGAATTTTATTTATTTCATTTATAAATAATGTTACTGAGTTATTTACTTGAACAGGGTCTGTTTTCCTAGCTTGGACAGAACTATACAAACAGTCAATATGTGGCATAATTTTATGAAAAATATTCAGCCAAAATATAAAATCAGTATCTTCTAGAAGCCTTTTAATACCAGTGGCTTGATTAATTGTTTTAGCTTAAAGATGTTTCAATTATTTTATCCATACAAATTATCAAATCTTCTCTGTGTTCAAAAACAGTATTTACGGTTCTTGAATTAAAATTCCATCGAGTCTGTACTACTCTTGGCATACGAACACCGACTATTTCATCTAACACTGATACCCTCTGTGGTGAATGAGAAAAAACCACTGGTATTTCAGATAAATTTGAAAAAAATACACGAACTTGCTTATTTTTTGAAATTGATTGTATCATAATGAGATTCAATTGGTGAGCATAGCAGTGAATAAAATAGGCGAATGGGTACTTCTCTTTTATTTTAACATTAACACCAGCTTTGACCACTCATAACCGCTGCACCATTGACACGGCTACTTTGGTGTGGTAAAGGAAAAACTCAAGGTGACACGAAAAACAGAACAACACACGAGTATACAGTATTAAGTACTTTTATTTATCGTCAAAACTCTTCATAACAATGCGGTGGTAATTCGCGGTATCGCGTACGGAACAAGACAGTCAGCCCGGCCGGCGGCGAGGTCGTGTGTCGTTGCCGACGTCCTAGTCCCCTCCACATGCCATCCGACTGTAGCGCGTCGGCGACACCATCGTATGACTGAACAATCAACTTATTAGGTGATTTTTCTAGAAGTGGATCAATTAAACCAAAAATAGTTAGTGATAATGCTTCGGCATTATGTCCATTTGGATTCTCAAAACCCCAAAAACGCTCAACAGGTCGACCTTGTACTTCGTATCTAAGTATAAGAACCAACTGAAAAATATTTGAAATATCAGTGGTTTCATCAACAATTATGGAAATAAATTCTGATTGTTGAATTTCATTTACTATTTTATTTCGACATACTGATAGAATAGAATCCAACAGATCACTTTGAACTGTTTTAGAATTTCCTCTAAAAACAGTAGATTTTTCAAAATAATCACGCAAAATAGAGTCTAAATCAATACAAAGGTCGAGTATTCCACGAAAAACGCCCTGATTTTTTGAAGAAGTTTTTTCATCATGACCTCGTAATGGTAATTCGTGTTTACCACAACATTTAATACAATTTAGAATTTTATCTAGAACATAGCGATTTTTGTCTACTAATTCGTTATGGCGTTGAATACCTATTTTATAACCAATATCAATTTGATGTCTTATATCAACTTGTCCTAACAAATTCAAGTTTGTTGCATTGTGAATATGTTTGAATGAATTTTCATGGTTAACAATTTTTGCATTTAGATGTTGCAAATCGGTGACTCCTATTTTAGTCCAAGCTGTTTCACCACCAAAAAGTAAACAAGGAAAACAGAAAAGAGCTTGTTTTATTTCACACATCCACATAGCCATTTATTTTTGAGGTATAATGTTGTATTAAAATTCCGAAAATATTCATTTTTTCCTTTTTTGTATTGAGTCTTTAAATCTTTTAATTCCGGTAAAGGCCTGCCATCATTTTTTATGGTTAATTTTTGTTCCAACGATAATGATGAAAACTTTATAGTTATTAAATTATGAACAGAATTCGACATGTTGAACTAATTAAAATTAAAAACAATATAAGTGTTAACAAATAAATAAATATAATATTTTATACTTACAAGACGTATCGACGTAAATACTTAAATATAATATACATCCGACTACACGCAGGTCGCAGTAGAAAATGAAATTAAAATAATAATAATAGCTATTAGCAACCAATAACGCTGTTAATTTTAAAAATAAAATACCTAAAATATATAGTATATTTATATATTACTGTATGGACGACGCTGCCGGTCGTCCAATACCCGTGTATAAGAACGCAGCTTAAATGTACCCGCACGCACACGATTGCTAGGCCTCGCTTAATCATGCGTATTCAGAATATTGCTAGGACGACGCTGCCGGTCGTCCAAACACTGCTCGTGTATATACGCGACCCATATGCTCCTGGTATCTGAGAGAAACTAATTTAGTGTTCGCACACTATAAATGTATTATAATTTATAACTATTTTACTATTTAAAAATTTGCATTTTTTAAAAATGTAAAATTAAGAATAATATTATACAATTAATTTTCATAATTTAATTAATTTTAGTAGGGGGTGCGATCGTCCCGTCGTCCAAACCACGAGCCACCACTGCAAATTTGTGAATAAAACGGTGAGCTGGTGACAGTTTCTTTGTACCGATGGTCGGCGATTATCGTAATGACGTAATAGCCAGTAGGTACCTACATTCAATTCAAAATTCACGAAGTCAAAATAACTATTTATACATTATGAACCGTTCGATAATGATTAAGATATAATAAATACCAAATATTTTTCAATTCAGATAAAAATATTCTCATGAATTCTTATTCTTAATAAATTCTTCTTTATTATCACACAGTGTGGCTGTTTGGGTCAAACAAAACCAAGATATGAATTTAAAAAAATGCTGCCAGTATATACCCCACGAGCCCCTCATAGAAGCGCGAGGCCCCGGGCAAGGGCCCTGCTCGCCCGCCCGTCGCGCTGGCACTGTTTAGGTGAATATTATAGATAAAAATAGGATATTAATAATATCACCGAGACACAGAACAATATTATTATAGATAGGTACTCGTGTTTCAATATTTAATTATTTTATACTAGTTCATGAAGCATGAAGGAAGCTCTTCAAGAATTTCTAAATCGAAATTTTCGTAGGAGCTAAAGATATGCTTAGAACCAACTTAAATGTATCTCAAGGACTTGTAAATGGTGCAATAGTAAATATGACAGAGATTAACTGGCCCAATTTTGTTAGAGATCAACTTTATGATGAATGTATACCAACATCGATTCGCGTCGACTTTGGAAGAGATGGTATCCATAAAATCGAGCCCATATCTAGTCATTTTCCTGCGATGCGCAGTTATGGTACGGCTGAGCGTAAAATGTTGCCAATAATTTTTGTCATGGGCAGTAACCGCACACAAGTTACAGGGCTCCACCGTCGATCATGCTATCGTTTATCTTGGACCAAGGCTCTTTGCAAAAGGACAAGCTTAAGTTACTCTTAGCAGAGTGAAATCCTTGCAAGGCCTCAAAATTGAAGAATTAGACTGTTCAAAGCTGATGGGAAGAACACCATGTTATATTGACATGTAAGTATATAATGTAAGTATTTTCCCTTGAATACAATAATTATTATTATCTTCCACCAATAAATTATTACACTAAATCTATATGAATAATTGTTAAAATTGTTAAACACATATGAAACCATAAATTTATATGTTTACTTAGGATAGTCTACTATATAACTTGGGTCTCTAGTATTTTCTATTATTTCTGCTAATTTCCTACATTCTCCATTACAGTGATCATTCATAAAAAGTTTGAGGTTTCTGGTTATTTTATTTTAAGTTTTATGATCGTAACGGTTATTTAATCTTTTGTTTGCTTTCAATATGTGCCAATTAAAACATACTGACTCCATCTTATTTTCCTTAAGGTTATACATATGTACTTCTGTTTTTAATATGATATTTAATTCCTCAATGAATCTAAAATAATATAATATGTGATACCAATAATGTTTCGTTTTTACGAAAGAATTCGAAATCCATTATAAAAAAACGGATCCACGAGCTAAAATAAAATATATTATCTAAAAGTTATTAATATTATAATTTCTTCATTAATATTATTGTATATATATGTTTATTTCCTGGAACTATTCTTCGTATATCTGTTCGATCACCACACCTTTTGTGAGTAGGTAGTTGTTTTATTAGTAAACCCAATTCTATACAGATAGGTATGTTGTGGTCCGGTCATTCAACTACCGCGCGTACGAAATCATTCACATGTACCATAAAGGTAGAAACACACTACTGTCACGTCACGTGAAATCACGTTGGCGTGTCATAACCGTGATCAGCCGTGATATCACGTTTAGAAATACACTATTGTCATAAACTCGTGTCATGTCTTTCACCATTTCGCAGTAGGTACCTATATTTAAACAGTTGGCACTGTATATTTGATACGAGCACTTGTCAGTTTATATTTTAAATATGGAAAGTTCGAGTTCATCAGATTCATCAGATTGGGAAACTGTTGCTGCTTTTGTGGTCCTCGATGAAGACGAGAGAAACAAAAGGTCGACAAGAACATGGGTCCATGATATAAATACCAAAAGAGAAGAGTTGGGTGAGTTTCGAAGGCTAGTTCAAGAGCTACGAAACGATTCGAAACGTTTCCATATGTATTTTAGAATGACAATAGAACAATTTGATTACATACATGAACTTATTAAAAGTGATATATACAAACGAAACACTCAACTTCGAAAAGCCATAACTACTGAAGAAAGATTAGCTGTTTGTTTAAGGTATGTAGGAAAAAATTATACCTTATACCTTATAGATATAGATATTTTTAAAAATCAAAATAATTTTTTAATTAAACCTTTTTTAAAATATAAAAAAAATATAAAATACCTTTGTAAATAACCCTTTTTTAAAATATAAAAAAAATATAAAAATACCTTTTTAAATAACATTTTTTAAAATATAAAAAAAATATAAAAATACCTTTGTAAATAACCCTTTTTTAAAATATAAAAAAAATATAAAAATACCTTTTTAAATAACATTTTTTAAAATATAAAAAAAATATAAAAATACCTTTTTAATTAAACCTGTTTGAGATACAAAAAAAAAAATCAAAATACTGTTTTTGAATTACTAAAAAATGTATTATTATATTTCACTCGTAATCTTGCGGAGGAAGAGACGCCATTTCGAGTAATGATTGCCTTTGATGTTGTGCTGAAGTAGTTGAATGTTCTCCACTAGAGTAATAAGAGGGTGATGTAGTAGGTTGTATTGTACTTGATTCCGATGAAATAGATTGTTGTTGTGGGTAACAGGAATAACCAGGTGTGCCAAAATATGATTGTTCGTTAGTTCTTATTTCAGCAGATAATACGGAATTGCTCAATCCAAGTTTGATTCGTGATTGTTCAATTTTTGGCAATTGTTTGGTCATTTTTGACATACTTAAAAAGAACATATCTGTGCGTCTAAAGTATTTAAAAAGTCAGTTTTAGACGAGTCTGAGTCTGAACGTACACTTTTCTCTTCAAATCGGCGTTTCTTTAAAGCCGTTTTTTCCTTTAAAATGTCAACCATTTGTTGAACTGGAGTAATAGGTTGAGATTTTTCTTTTTTGGTTCGTTTTATGGCTACGTCATGGTTTTCCATTGACTCGACATCGTTTAGAGTTGATTTATCAATAGCCTGGAAATTTCGTATGACTTCCACATCCACATTACCACAGTTTTCTGATGGACTTGGTGTATCATTTTCTACAAACTCGTCTGAAAAATCACCTGAATCAGCCACAACATCGATAGACGCTTGAGACTCGTTCAAGTTTCCATGTGTCCTTTAATAAACATTTTTATTGAAATATAAAAATAGATACAGAATAATATAATAAATATAGTATATTATAATACGTACCTAATTATTATAATTATTGTGGGTTCGTTATTGTGTGTTTTTAATTATTGATTTTTTAGAACTACTTTTTATTCCGTAAAGCCATGTAGGTAGTGGCATATTTTTGGGGGAAAATTTAGGTATAAATAGATAAAAATAATTATACTCATATAATATATTTATACTCACTTTTTATTTTCTAGAAATGGTATGATGAACGACATTTGATTTTCATATTTCCAAAAAGTTTTTTTTTTGGAAACCATACCGCTCTTGGTATTTTCACGGCGCCTATTTTTTGCATTAGTGAAACATCTTCTTAATTTATCCCACCGTAGTTTGGCTTCACTTCCTGTAAAAAATTGTGGATTTTTTTTATGAACTGGGCACCGCTGAAATCAGCTGCACTACTACATCAAATGTTATGTATCCCTCTTAGTATTTATTTTTGAAGAACATTTTTTTTAATATTTATTTCTAAAGTTTATTTATTGTAATGTATATACTTAGTTAATAGTTTAGAAATTCACATTGGCCAGCGTATTGTTTAAGCTTATTATTTATTCACATTAAAAGAAATACACTGATTTTTATTTTACGAAATATTCGACATTTCATAGACATATTAAATTATTATTTTTCTTCGAAGTTGGTTTCCTAACTTACGTATACATATTTTTATTTTAAGTGGATGTGAATAGATTTTTTATATTTTTCAGATTTCTAGCCACAGGAAATTCATTTAGAAGCATTGGCTTCAGTTATAGATTAGGATTTAGCACTGTTCGTGAAATCGTTCAAGAGGTTTGTCAAGCAATATGGAAGAGACTAGGGCCAATTACAATGCCACAACCGACGGAAGAAATGTGGAAAACTATTGCCTCAAGATATAAAGAAATGTGGAATTTTCCGAACTGCATTGGTGCTATTGACGGCAAGCACATTAATATTCAGTGTCCGATCAATGCTGGATCCACATACTATAATTATAAAGGCAGTCATTCAATTGTACTCCTAGCTTTAGTTGATGCTGATTATAAATTCATTGCGATTGACGTGGGAGCGTATGGAAGAAACAGCGATGGCGGTATTTTGTCTAATTCAATAATTGGAAAAAAACTACAGAGTAAGACGTTCAATATTCCAGAACCAGCCCCCATAATACAAAATGGACAACCACAGCCATATGTCATTGTTGGCGACGAAGCGTTTCCATTGAAAACCTACCTACTTCGTCCATATAGCAGAAGTTATTTAGAGGACAACGAGCCCAACAAAATATTTAACTACAGATTGTCACGGGCCAGGCGTGTTGTGGAGAATGCTTTTGGGATCCTGGCTGCACGCTGGAGATGTTTTCGAGGACCCTTAGAAATTCAACCAGAGTTTGTAGATAAAGTTGTACTCGCATCATGCTGCCTTCATAACATGTTGTGTGCAGATAATGCGTTTGAACCAGACACTGAATCACTTCAACTTCTAGAATCAGCTCTATTAAATATAGATTCGTTAAGAAGAAATAGCACTCGCGAAGCATTTCAAGTACGGGACTATTTTAAAGAATATTTTAATTCAAATGTTGGTAGTTTAGTTTGGCAAATTGAGAGTGTTCGTAAGGGAAAAAAACAAACTTAATTAAAAATTATTATTATTTATATATAATATCAACAAATTTACCTAACATTTTTAAAATGTATTTAATATTCTAGTAAGCAAACAATACTTTTATTTTTAATTAGTTACAGATCGTTTATAATATTATAAGTAATAGTAATATCTAAATTATAAAGTTATCTTTTTGAAATAATAAACGTTAAAAAATACTACAATCGCGATTTAATAGATAAAAGTATTTTTACATGGCCACAATACTACAATCTGGTTATTTTTATTCAGTCGACAGGCGATAAGCAGTACTGCCCCATTTCATAGTTATTTATATACGTGCACATATCTTTCAACCATACACATGTGTATGGTTCAAAGATATGGCATAAAAATGGTATTATTTAATTATTATTGTGTTGTAACATTATAAAGTAAAAATGAAATCGCTATAATATTATTAGTAATAATAAAATTATGATATCGAATCATTATGGATATAACAAACCAAAGGAACAAGAAATAAAGAAAAAATAACACATACAAATAATTTTTAAAGTGCCATATTTTGAAGTGTTGTAGTGGGACAGTAAAAACATGTACTCTCATACGAAACTATTAAATTAAAATTATTACTGTTGTATACAGTAGGTACTGTGTTTATTTTAACGATTTATTTTATATTATTTTGTTAGAAAGTTTTGTTTGGAAAATAAAACATACCTGATATTTTTAGTTCTTGACCAATTTCTTCCCAAGCATTTTGCCGAATCTGTTGATCTCGGTAATCAGGTGACCCATGGTCATATAGAGCATTATGTTCCCTAACCTTTTCAATAAGCATTTCTTCCATTTTCGAATTTTAAATTTTGAACGAAATAGTATAAAACACTAGTTTATGTGTTGTCACGTGAGTCACAAATGTGCAAACTTTCAGAAAATAGAGACGTGATTTCATGCATGAGTTTGGTAACGTGACGTGATAAGCATGACGTGATAACAGTGTGTTTCTGATGAATTCAAATAATATGTAAAATGGCACTCCGCACTTTTTCCCTGTCACGTGAGCTCACATGACAATGTGTGATTTCACGTGACGTGACAGTAATGTGTTTCTACCTTAACTCGTTCTAAAACAAGTGGTTGAAAGGGGTCTGTCATATTTTCATTTGCCCTTCTTATGTGCCTTCTGAAACAGTGTAAAATGACTGTTTCCCCATGAATAATTTGAGTGTGGTAATTCTGTTTTAAGTTTCCGAAAGAATTCCAATGTTTGCAGTATCAGTTGAACTGAGCGAGGTAGAGGTTGTACGTTTTCATTCACTTTTTTTATATTTTATTTCTACGTGTATGTTTTAAATATTTTGTTTCTTCTTATATTTATATGAAAACAGTTAAATTTATTTATTACTTATTTATTTTTCTACGTTTTATTGCATTTATTTTGTATTTATTATTTATTTGTATTAATATATTACGTATTATTTTGTTTTGTACGTTTTTATATTATGATTTATTTTATGTGTTTATTTATTATTAATTATTTATTTACTAATAAATTACTTATTTATTTTTTTGTTTTGTACGTTTTATATTATTTTTATATTTTTATTGTATTTGTTCGAAAAGGTGATCGGAAAGTTCACATAATTCTTCACTTATAATTTACATATTGGTATTATTGATTTGGTTGGGTGTATATTATTAGGTAGAAGATATTCAGTTAATGGAATCATCACTAATCTAAAAGTACAAATTATAATTATATTAAAACTAAACAATATATATTTTTTTTTTTTCCTAGAACCACCTATCATTATCTAATATATGTTATTATTATTTATTATATTTATATATGTATATTTTTAATCGACTTGTACGTCGTTGTAATATTTGTTAACATTATTTCTGTAACAGTAATGCCACGTCGGCCTCGCTGTATAACTACATTCTGGTTTCCTAGTACTGCTGTGACCTCGTAAGGTCATAGCCAGATTCGATCGAGTTTTGTTCTATGATTAGAATAGATTTTATTAGATCGAATATATAATCGTCGTAGTTGTAACGTGGTTCAGGTTCGGCCTTCAATTTAATCGGTACCTCCAATGTACGTCAGTAAACTAATATGTATGATTGAAAATTAGTAGATGTATGTACTGTCGAATTATATACGAAGAATGCAAAGGGTAATAAATGATCCCAATTATTTTAATTCTTATCTACATAATTTCGTAAATACTCGGCTAGAGTCCTATGAGCGCGTTCTACGGGGTTACCCTGCGGTCTAAATGGACTTGTGTTAACCTTTTCTATCTTTAATATTTTACAAATATTTGCAAACGTTTAAGATAGGAAATTAATTCCTTGATCTGTAAGTATTGTTTCTGGTATACCGTGTACACAAACGAAGTGTGTAACAAAAGCTTCCGCGACAGTATTTGCCTTCTGATCAGTAATTGGATCACCTAAAGCAGCGGTCGCCAACCTTTTAGACCTAGCGGACCACTAAGTCCATACTCCAAATTCTACGGACCACGTATAGCTTAAAATAGTTTTTACATAAATACCGTTCCACTATTGATAAATTGTACACCAAATTAATATAAAAAAATACACATGTAAAATAGTAAAAAAGGTTTTATTTGTATTTATAATGAAAGTTTTAAGTTTTAATTAAATTTTAATGTGATATTTGTTCCTGTTTGTTTTGAAGAATTTCGTGCAATTTTGGCTCCAATGTAGTCACTGCAAGTCGTAGAGATTTACTTATTTCTAGCTGAGACCGGTACCGTGTCTTAACAACTGTGACCGAAGAAAATGTTTTTTCATATAAATACGTAGTTGAAAATTGAATTAAGATTTTCATTGCTTTTTCACTCAACAAAGGGTATTCATTTTTAACGTACAGCCAAAAATGGCTTTTTGATAATTCCAGGAACTTAGTTTTGAGTGAGGAGTCGGATGATAAATCGATGAGGCTTTCTTTTTCGCTCATATTTAACTTGTTATTTTTACTGTTTGCTGCAAATGGATCTGTTATCCACATATTACCATGTCTAGGGTCTTCTTTTTTTGGGAAATAACGACAAAAAGATTCTGTAAGTGATTCTAAATGCTGTTGAACAATAGCTACCACTCGCTGGTTAACGTCCTTTTCTTTCATATATTCATCAAAATGTTGAAACATTTGTAGATCCTCTACAGCCAACCGTGTTTGCCAAAGTAATATTTTTTTTTGAAAAGCATCCATTTTGTCTCGTACTGTGAACACGTCCTTAAGTTGTCCTTGAATGGATATGTTTAATTCATTTAACAGCGGAAAAATATCTGCCAGATATGCAAGTTTGGCTACCCACTCATCATTGAATAAAAGTTCTTGAAATTTCACATTATTTTGCTGTTGGAAAAATAATTTAACTTCTTCACGTAGAGTAAACAGTCGGGTTAAAATCTTCCCTCTCGACAGCCATCTTACATCTGCATGAAGAAGAAGGTGTGTATATTGGGAACCCATTTCTTCACAAAGTGACTCAAATAACCTAGAATTAAGCGCTTTGTGTCGAATATGATTTACAATTTTCATAACATCGGATAATACTTCGTGTAGTTCTGGGGACATTTTTTTTGAAGCAAGTTGCTCACTATGCAAAATGCACTGGGTAGACAAAATATCTGGGTGACCGACATTTTTCACCTTTGCGACAATGCCTGAAAGATGTCCAACCATGTTTGCAGCACCATCTGTACATAGATTCCACTCAATTCCGTGTTTCTGAAAATAACTATCAAGTGCTTTGAAAATCTCAGAGCTAGTTGTTCTACCCGGCAAGTATAGCGAACAAAGAAGTTCTTCCTGTAGCCCTCCTCCATACTCAACTCTCACAAAACAATGGTTTTATTCACACCTAAATGTCCACCTAGTTTTGAATCGTGAAATTGTAATAAAATGATTGCTTTTTTTTCTTCACTATATTATATATTTGCACATATAATTATTTCTATATCTGTTTTCCGAAATATGTATCTGGTGGAGCGGAATATGATCACATGGACTGGAAGGAAGTATCGGAGAATAGAGAAGAATTTGAAAGGATTTGTTCTATGGTCAAAGGCCTTAATATAAAAAAAAAAAATAATAATAATAATATAGCATAGGTTAGGTACAGCTATGGGTTCTAGCTACTCTTTATATTTAAGTTTTGTATTACCGCCTAACAATGTAGGCATACCAGCATTTTTGGCGACATTATTTTTACTAATAGGCGAGAATTGATTTATGTACACATTGCTTTTATAATTTGTAAATGAATTTTGAGTACTTGTGGAAGGAGAATTACCAATATTTTTATTCTGATTGGGCAATTTATAAACTCAAAAAAGATAGTTAATAGTATAATACTTTCTTACCTTGAGTATTTTTTTCAATATATGTTCTATTAACTGACCAATCGTGTTTACTTTTAGAAGGGGAGTATAAATGTGTAACACTTTTTCTGCAAGATTTGTTATCTATAAAAAAGATAAGTACCTTCTAATAAAGTATAGAAAAAATGATATTTAGTAAGACATATACCTACCCCTATAGTTTACATCTAGTATTCTTTCCAACATTTTTGTGACAAGCAATAGATACCTCATCGAATTTATTGCAACTTTTCTCTTTAGGTAAATGTTGTAACTTATTGGACTTCAAATAACAGATTTTTCTTTTTTGTGTTGTGACAACTAAAAAATAATAGTTGTATAATTTAAAATAACATAATTAAACAACACAAAATAATTTAAATGTTCATAACACTTACCGGGTAATGACTTAAATGGATGTTTTGGAAGTGGTGGAATAGAAAAATTAGATAATTTAGATGTTTGACTTTTGATCATTATGGGTGATAATATACTCTCTTTATTAACCCTTTTATTTGCAAGTTTTCTGCGTTTTTTTTTTTGCAACACTTCATCAATCTCAAAATTTAAGTCTTCAGCTTCAGATAATTTCAAGGCAATTTTTAATTTTTGTTTTGCCCTAATAAAATTATCTAAATAATATTAAAAATAACAATTCATTCTTTGTATAACGCACATTAATATAATTTTTTTATAGAAAATTTTTTCCATGAAGACTCATATGGAACGGTATTAAGAACCATTTTGTCATATTGCTTAGAGTTTCTATCGTCTGCGTAAAATGTTTGTTTCTGGTTGGACGATATCCAATTGCGAGGAACTAGTTGAACTTCATCAACGAATTCAACAATTACGTAATTTCTAGAAATAATTATTCTTAATTAAATAAATGTTTTTTTATAAAAACAATTTTCTGAAAACCATAGGTTGTATAATAGTTAATAAATAAATAATATTAAATAGGTAGTGTTAAGACTTTCTAACCTCATAAATTTAAGCTTTTGTTATTAATTTAAATTCCATAAACTTGGTCTTTAATCATTGTCAATATGTAAAAGTGGAGAGGCAGCATAACATTCAAAATTTATTTCACACAAGAAGTATTTTGTGTAAACATTATTTAAAGGCCATGTTTTTCTTATAGAAAGATTTGAAACCATATAAATACCCAAATGAGAAGATACACAAAGTTCAGTATACAATGGTTTTATTTCCAAAAATTCTTTGCCTAAATATACAACTTTCTTTATTTATTTTAGAGCATATAATATTCTCAATAATAACTATTTTCCCTGAAGTTAGACCACAAATATTATTTGCTTTCTTTTGAGTTTGAATGTCAATTTTTTAAATAACAAAGTTGTTACGGAATAAACTAAATATAAAAAGGCTTTTATCAAAGCCAACAAATAATGACTGGTTAAAACGGAACGGTTTGACAGATGAAAACCACACCGAGTAAAGGCAAACGGCAATACAGCGGTGTGGTATGCATCTGTCATAACTAAATGCACGGACCAAGCAGCGACGGACTAAGTTATCGAAAAGGGTATATATACCGGACGATTTCGATAACTTAGTTTTTTTAGTCCTAGTCTTAGGACATTCAAAAAGCCTTTGACAAAGTATGGCACGAAGATCTAATATTCAAGCTGTTAACAATGGACGTATCTCATCAACTTATCAACCTTCTCAGATCTTTCCTCCTGAACCGATCATTTGAAGTTAGGATCGGCAACTCATTATCTACCCCAAGAACAATTAGTGCAGGCGTCCCTCAAGGGTCGTGCTTATCACCTCATTTATTCTCGGTCTATATTAATGACATGCCAAAAGAGAAGGAAGCCAACATCGCTCTCTTCGCAGACGACACGGTTTTCTTCGCTTCCGGAGCAACTAACAATGCAGCAATTTCAAGAGTCCAAAGACAAATAGACCTTGCAATACCCTGGTTCAAACAATGGAAGATATCACTGAATCCATTAAAAACCCAAGCCATCATATTCACAAATCGATCCACTCATCAATCCAATACTTTGCATTTTGGAAATACTTCGGTCTCATGGTCCAATTCTGCGAAATATTTGGGAGTAACTATAGACAGAAAACTTAATTTTGCAAAGCACTTAAAATCATTGGTTCAAAAAGCAACTGCAGCCAAGTTCTCACTATTTCCTCTCATCAACGAACACAGTCCTCTTACTCTTAAAACAAAGCTCTACATATACAAAGCGTACATAAGACCAATCATTTTATATGCTTCTCCATCGTGGACAGCGAACATCTCAAGCGCCAGCTGGAAAAAGTTAGAAGCGTTCCAGTCCAAAACGTTGAGAACAATTACAGGCAGCCATTGGTACGTATCTAACCATACAATAAGATCGTCTTTAAATATATCATCTATAAAAGACTCCGTTAACTTGGAAACGTACAGAACATTCCAAAAAATCAAAAACTCCAACTACGAACACATATCCAACATAGTTAACAGAAAACATCACAAAGAAATATTCAAAAAAAGACCCCTAAGCTTAGCATAATCATCTACAATTAACAGCCAACAATTACATGAAACTACTTGAATCTCTCTGCAAGAAGCGCACGCTTGATACAGAGCAAACTATAAACAAAGCAAAGCAAGCAATAACTTAGTCAGTCCACTTCAAACCTTCAAACTGTCAGCATCTCCAAGAAACGTTCCGACAGAAAGAAGACGAGGACCAGAAACCGACCGCCGACTACCGACGATAATACCGCTCCACGGTTGAAAGCATCGTCCAGCCGCCGAAGACCGACTACAACGCCACTCCACGGCTGCAAGCTTCGTTCGACCGACGATCACGCCGATCCCCGGTTGCGTGCACCGTCATACCGTCGAATATCGACGACAACGCCGCTCCACGGCCGTAAGCGCCGTTCAACCGCCAACTAACGACGATACGCCGCTCCACGGTCGCAAGCATCGTTCGATCGACAACGCCGGCACCATCAGTACCAACCAACCACGTGGCTGCCGCTCAACGGCTTAAGACCCATGTCAATATATATTCCTGCAGTGACGACGCCGACCAATCGCCAACCGCCATTCATCCATCCAGGCCTGCGGGATCACCGGATAGTCCGACAACTCCCGGCGTTACAACATTAAATGGCCTTTTTCAGGGCCAACACACCACTGACATCGGCACTTAATTAAGTTGTCCGACCCGAGTTTGGTTCGTCGTCGGAGTGCCGCTTGACTTAAGTCTGCACCGACGACGGCCGGCTCCCCAGCCGATCATTCACATTGTAAATATATATTATAAACCATAATCCATTATAAAGATAGGGTCCGGCGATTGCCCGACCAATACCCAAGCGCCTCCGATTGTGCCGACTCACTTACTGGAGTCTGGTCGGCACAAATCGACGCTTTACTCGCTCCAATATTGTAAATATAAACCATAATTCTACATAACAATAGAGAGACTTGATTACTGAACAAACAATCGTTATTTTATTTACGACGCGGGTCGTCCAATCGGACGCACCGTATCAAAGTTGAAAACCGAAAATCTGAACAACTATTTAAAAGTGAACCATTGGTGTGAGGGTTTTTTAAACTTATGTTATCATTATATAAAAAAGTCATAGTTTCTTCTTCTCGAAAACATGTGATCTCATGAATCCTTCGAGCAATTTGTTGAAGAGGCTTGTCATCTTTCCGTAAAAGTTTTTTTTATTTTTTGCATAAAATGTTCAAATTTGAAAGTACTAAACATATCCAATGATCCGAAGTTTCTTACATCTTGGACAATATGAAGTAAGCCATGAACATTATGTGAGATATGATAACATCCACAAATAGTCTTAAAAGAGGTAACAAAATGTTGAAGTAGCTGGTGGGCATAACATAAAATTTGGTGCATCGGTGCATAATTTTTTTGAAGAAAGAATAGTGATTGCAACATGTTAAGTCATAAAATGATTGTATATTTCATCAGACAAAACATTTTTTAAGACAACTGGGCCACTGTAAAGCAAAAACTGTCTAAACTCGGTTCCTTTAAATTGCTTAAAACACTCTAATGCCCTATGTTTCCTTTGAAATTCTAAAGGCACATATGGGTGTACATTGTTTTTTAATAAATTTGAAATTATTTTAATTTTTCGAAATTGCAATCTCACTCTAAGGCTATCACAAAACCATAAATGTATAAGGTTTTTAACAACACCTAAGCAAATTAAATGCAAATAGTCCAAAGGCACATTAGTAACAATAATGGAATTTCATCAAGAGCACTAGCACCTAAATGATAATTGTCATCACTCTTTAAAAAAAAAATCATGATCCGTTCTGTCTTTTCCTGCTTTATCTGAAAAACAAATTCTTCGTTCATAATATTCACCTTCATCCCAGCATTTTGTACAACTTGAGTACCCGGTATATCCTTTGACATTTAAAATAAATGATTTTGCTGGTGCATCTGCACAAATGAGTTTTATCACACAAGGTAACTTTTTGTTGTTAAAAAATAGAACATTTTCTATAACATGTTTGGATTCTTCGACCAATCTTTCTAAAAAATAAATTAGCACTGTCAGGTTTTTTAGAATGTCCATGGTAGATTCCAACAATAAAAATATCTTCAAAACCAAAAACTGGTCCTAGAATTGGCCATAGTTGACTGCCTGAGGATTTGCTAATTGGAAGCCCATCAATATTGATAACCAATTCAATAGTTCCACTTATTAGATGACCTTTATATTTCAAAAATTCTTGTATTCCATATTCCAAACTATTATGCCAATAGTAACCAGGATAAACTTATTTAATAATTGTAGTTCTAGGCGTATTTAATAGAGATCGACTGTCGGATGGTAAATCACTATGACAAGAATGAGTCTTTAAAATGTGAAGTAATCTATTTAAAGATTTATGAGTAATCTGTTCTGTAACAGCCCAGGTTGTTATTTTATTCCTAAAAGAAATTTCATTTTTTTCAGACAAGATATCTTTTTGATTAGATGTAGTTGGCACAGGTAAAATACTATTTGATTGTAACAACTCATTATTATTTGTACGACGATTTGGGGGGTTCTTCGAAAGAATAACTTTCCTCTAAATCATTGTTCAAGTCTTGCAATGAATCTGGAGCCATCTATTGGTCACAATTAGGAAGAATAGATGTCTCAAAAGACTTATTAGTACTAACATCTGGAAACAAATTTTCTGTTAGAAGTTGTGTATCATTGCAAATCCTTCTTCTTAATTGCCTAGCTGATATTTCATTACCTGGTCTTCTAACTCTAAGTAAAAGTTGATATTATTAATTATTTTATTAATTAACTATCAAATTAAACAATAAAACATTTTGTTTCGGTCTAAATTTTAGTAGTACTAATTATTGTAGGTTTTATATATATGCACAAATACAGTAGGTCATCCAATAATTTTCACTGCCTAGTACTTTCAGTTATCTAAAACATGTGCATACACAGACACACCTATAAACGACCTTACCTTAAAATTAAACTTAATTTCAAATAATATAAAACAGCGCTAAATCATTTATCATTAACATATTTTTTGGTGTGTAACATAAGCTATACTAATAAATTTATTTAAAAATTGGTACCTAGTGCATTATACATGGTTATCAGTGGCAAACCCAGGGGGGTGGACCCCGGGTCCGGAACCCCGCCCCCTTGGCTTATGTCATAGTTTTATTTTTATTTTTAAACATTTCCGTGAAATGTTCATCGAAACGTATTGATTAGATTGATTATTAGTTATTAGATTAGATTTGGACATTTGGTTTTTTTGTTGATAACATGTGGAATCCGATGCATTAGATAATATCATAGGTAGAACAATAATATTATCAACGATTGTCGATAACATACTATATTCAACTACGGTTTAAGATAAAATATATACGTATGTCATGTATCTTAAACCGCGTTGCAACACTGTCTTTCTCTAATACCTATTGTTATCATGCAATCATGAACCAATATATATTTATTATCAGTGTTACTTCTACAATCAATATTCAACATTCATAATTTTTTTCCATAAATGTTGTGATGTCGTGTAGATACTTGGGTTTATAATTTTCCATATTCGTGCAAATACGTTAATAATATTATATTCAGCCATGAAACGCAGTATAAACAACTTTTTTGTATCGAAAGTGATTTGTAAGGTTAATTCAAATGTAACAATATTAATGACAGTGATATTTTAGTTTCAAATTCAAAACTAGTTACAGCTGTACCAGATAAAGATGAACAAAATATTATTTTGAGTAATCCGGTGGCTAAAAATCACAGTATATTTGATGTAAAACAATATATTGATAAACAATTGACGAAAACCGTAAAAACGGAAGCATTAAATACAATTTGGACACCAGGTAAAAATTAGGATTTTCCTATTACGCTTTATGGTAGTAAAAATTTAAAATTTCAACTCTCTTGGTTTGATAAATGGAGCTGGATTGCTTATAGTAGTTTAGATGATGGCATTTATTTTGTTCTCCCTGTTACATCATGTGAAGCGGAAAGAACATTCTCGTCACTCAAGAGAATAAAAAACTATTTAAGGAACACTACTTCTGAAAATAGATTGAATGGGTTGGCTAATCTTAATATTCATCGAGAAGTCCCAGTTACAGTGGAAGAAGTTATCAATATATTAACTGAAAAAACGGCCATTGGATTTTACACTTTAAATAATAAGACTTATGACTATACCATAATTTAATTGGCATAATAATAATTAATTGACATACATTGTAAATATAAATTAAAAAATGTAAATAATATAATTGTGTGTTGTATTTATTGGTCTCACACCCGGTAAATTGTATTTATTAAGAAATTAAATGTATGTATATACTAAGGAAAAGGACATCAAACAGTAGTTAAATACGTTTTTTTGGAGCCCCCCCCCCCTTGAATAAATCCTAGTTGCGCCACTGATGGTTATGTAAAGGCTAATATGAATTTATAATGAACTTATTGTTACAAACAAATGTCTGCCTAACAAAAAAGATAATAAAATGAACCAACTGACTATACCTACCTATCTAGACTGTAATATAAGAGTATTGATTCTTATATAATGTAAATACTGACATAACAAAATAGTGGGCAAAATAGACTTAATTTTTTTTATTAAACATAATTTTTGGGGGTGTGTAACTAACGCTATATCTTGATTTACCTAAGATATGTGTCTTGAGAGTCAGTGACTGTAATATATATAGAGTTAAATGTTGATTACATAGGTATATTACGCAATAACTAAGTGATCAGTTTTAAGTCTATGTCCTAAATAATAAATATTATTGAAGTATATAGGTACCTTAATCCCATGATTGCGACATCTTCTTCAACTTATATCTCACATGGTTTAAATCTTAACTATATGCCTAAATGTAAAAACAATAATATAATATACTAGAATTTTAAATAATAAAAAGGTGGGCAAGTGGGTGTCGCTCTGCTGTACAGTAGGTTACAAGTGGGTCACAGTATAATGGATGATATTAAATTTGAATTCAACGATATAATATCATTGTATAAGAAAAACGATTCTGAGCGGAGACGGTATGTCCGTCGAGGTATAAGACATATTATATACATATCTATGGTACTGTAGCGAGCTGTGACTATTTCTTAAATAACTATTTAACAATATAAATCTCATTCTAATATTATGTACGTAATCATATAATAGACGCGCCTCGTAAATATAATATAATAGTAATACGCGAGCGTTGCTCGTGTAAAAGTCAATAATAGTAATAATAATAATATCGCTGACACCATGTATACAGTACGTGTGTAGTGGAGCGGCGACATCATATATACAGCGCGAAGATAATAATATCGAACGCATGACCATGAACGGCGCTCGGCAATAGATATATGACTACGTATATAAATAATTCTAAAATATTGTGAACTAGGATTTGTGCTGTTATACCAAATGACAAGATGTTATCTGATGACATCCGGCGCGTGCAACGACGACCAGGTGACAAACCCCACAATAGGCCTAACCGCAGGATGACCATGTATGGTCATGTGAATCTGTGGAAGGGACTGGAGAGACCTATCGAGGAGAGCTGATGGACAAGCGTTCATCAGACGAGCAACCAGCCTCAACTTGTACATTCACTAAATACTCACTAGTCACATCTCGCTTAAGTCAATAAACATAATTATTTGGACTTAGAATATTTTCCATAACACTGTTTACATTAAATAAATACAATAAATATCATCAAAGAGGTTTTGTTCAATTTATTACTTCCATTTCTACGAGTAACGCGGAGTATAGCACGTTACAAATTGGCGCTGTGGACAGGGTGTCTCAAAAAGATACTTAGAAGAAACCTGAAGAACAATTAAAAAATGTTCATCTTCTAAATTCAATCAAGGAGGGAAATCCATCACTGGATCACCGTTGGGAGCCTGTACACCTTCCAACAACTCCGAGAAGAATCCTGTACAACTTCATATTACAACTACTACAATCAACATCAGTCAAATGGAAGCACCCGCAGTACCCGTCGAGTTGTTGTGAGTATTTAGAGTAATTAAATCGTTGTTAGTCTCCTATGGTATATTATATGACCATAGTATATATATAAGTGAAAAATATAGTCGTGTTAAATTAAATAAGAAAATTGTTGGAAACTTTGAATTTTTGTGTTAAATAAAATACATTGTGAAGAACTTTAAAATTTTTTTTAAATAAAATAAAAATTGTTAAACCTTAGATTTAAAATAATAATAAAATAAAACAATAAAATAATAATTGAATAAATTGAAGTTTTAATTTAAAATAATTTTTTTTTAAATTGTTTAAATAACTAATAAAAAAATAATAATACATTATAACTTTAAAAAATCTTTAACTCTTTTGATTAAATAATATTTAAATAAAATAATTTAATAGTTGTTTGAAATTTATTTTTAAAAATTAAATAACATTGAATAGAGTAATAATTTTATTTTACAATAACGTCGCGAGTTAACAAACTTTTTAAATATAATAAATAATAATTTAATTTCGTAGGAAATTTTTCAATCATTTAAATAAGTTAAAATAATAATTAAATTTTAAAATAAATTTCAATCATTTGAATAAAATAGAAAATATAATTTAATTTAAAAATAATTCTACAATCATTAAATAAATAAAATAACAGTTTTAGTCATTTTAGTCATTTTAATAAAATAAATAGAATTTTATTTTAAAATAATTTTCATTTAAATTAAATTAAATAATAGTTTTTTTTTAAATAATTTTCAATCATTTAAATAAAATAAAATAATAATATTATTTTAATTTTTCCTAATCCTTTAATTAAAATAAAATAATAATTTTATTATTCTGACTTTAAAATTAAATAATCATTAAATAAAATAATAACTTTATTTAAAATAAATTTCAGTTGCTTAAATAAAATAATTTAATAGCTTTCGGAACATTGAATTAAATAATAACGTAATAATTTATGGTAAGGTGACTTTTTGATCCGCTGGGGACTTTTTGATCCGTTTTGAATTGGGGACATTTTGATCTGTTTTATAAAAAAAATGGAATTTTCTGAGCGGATCAAATTGTCCCCGGAGGACAATTTGATCCGGTGGGGACTTTTTAATCCGTTTTTTTGGGGGACATTTTGATCCGTTTATCATAAAATATAATTTCATAAGGCCTAAATCAAATTCTCCTCACACCAAAATTGATGAAAAAATAAACTACAGTGTAAATAAATGTAAATACAATAAATATATTTTCAAAAATGTTGGTGTGTATACGTTAAATGTTTTCGAGTAAGGGGTAAAACTGATTTTGAGTGTGCAATCGCCCAGTAATTTTTAAATATGAAAAATATTTTGTGTTAGCGGTGAGTTCGTGGATAAATATTGTGAAATCTCCCTATAAAATGTAGTACGGTAAATATTTTTGTGTAAGCCTCAAATAGGTGGACAATGAGAGTGTAATCTCCCCGTGATGTACAATGCGGTAAAATCAGTGTCCTCTAAGGCGGACATCCCCGCTTGAACATGGTGTAATTACCGCGGAAAAAAACGAACGTACGGCGAACATACAAATGTATACTACTAATAGTTTATGAAGTACTTTTTTAGTACTTATACCCTTCACCCATGATCCGTAATTTTTATAAGGTTTTTACATTTTCGATAAATCGTAGGTTTAGCCTTCTCGTGATTCAGATGTGGAACGTTCGTATCTGCTGCATTTTTAAGGTAGGACCTATACTGTATTACTGTACTTAGTACGAGTAGTAGGTACCTACTGACTACTCAGTAGTTCTCACTTCTCACTACTACCTTAGTTCTTATATTATACTTTAAGTTACCAAACGCTTAGGTTTAGGGCGTTTAGGCCCTTCTAAAACGTACTCCCGGAGTCGGGGGGTCCTCGACCCATCCCTCCACAGGTGTATTTTAGGAAAAGTTTAGTTTTTGTATGAAGTTTCTGAAACTTGAGATTTTTTTTGTTTGGAGGCCAGTGATCAAATTCGGCGTCTTGTGTCAAAACCATAGGAGCCGTTTTTCTCCGTCTTTTGGGGCTTCGAAAGTTAAAAATTTGGGTTTTTCGGCACGGACACTTAGATTTTGGGAGCGGCGAGCTTTTATAGTCGGATGTTATAGAGGACTTTGCGCCGTATCCATGGGTTCTGAGATCGAGGTTATCCGACTTTTGGTTCGGGAGTTATGATTTTTCGTGTGTTTTTGTACTTAAAAAATTACTTAATTAGGTGTATTTTGGATTTTGGATTTTCGTTTTATCACTACGAAACTCGAGATCTTGGTCTTTTGATGTACGAGGATTCAAAAAGGTTCTATAGTCGAAGTACGTACGACCATTATTTCGACCGTAATCGGAGTAGCTAAATGTTGAAAACGCTTTATATGTGATTATTCGTATAACCAGACGTTATTCCTTATGGTATACATCTGTTTAACGTTTTAAGTAATAATAATTTGGAACTTTTTGTTTGCATTTATTTTAGTAGGCGTGTAGCTCATTATTTATTAATTTAAATCGATAGGTATATAAGAATAAAATATTAAAACCTATTAAATAAAAGGTAGGTAATATATATATTACCTAATATTAATACATAGATATTAAACTAATGGATGCTGCGGCATAACACAAAAATCTGTAAGTTAACATAACAGTTTAAATAAACGAAATTTGCTATTTGGGGGGGGGGGGCTACAGCCCACCAGGCTCCCCCCCCCCCCCTATATACGCCACTGGTCCACGCGTTTAAGTGCAAGTGGACTGTATATTTGACATTTTGACGTGTACGTAGTACGTACGATCGTACGCATATTATATCGCAAATTTATAGTTAACAAATATTAAATTTAATTCTTCCATTTAAAAGTTATGGAAAAATTCCAAAAATATATTAAGTTTAATAATCTTGACATTTTTTTTCATAAGTAATTGTTACATCTTACATGCAATGCATGAATACTATAGGTATAACCTACTTTCCAATTTTATAATATTTATAATATATTATATATCAGGGGTGGCCAAATCACGGCTCGCGAGCCGCATGCGGCTCTCGTCACAGTCGTATGCGGCTCGCGGTCTTATTTACAAAAACCAAAATATTTTAATTTTTTTTGTATACATTTATAAAAAAAAATGTTTTTATTGTATTTATTTAAGGCTATAGTATTATAGTGTATAGAATATAGATTAAATCAAACAAAAAAAAAAAATTAATTAATATGAATAATAAATTAAAAAATTAAACATTAAGCTAATTTTGTTTGCGTGGTACTTTTTTCGTGTCTACTTTTTTAGTAAGCTTCTTAAGATCTGGTTGAATTGATGTAAGAGCAATTCTTAGTAATTCTCTAAGATGATCATCAGTCAAATTTGAACGATATTTTGACTT
>CARXXK010001060.1:0-75083 GCA_949089665.1 Macrosiphum euphorbiae | reverse complement strand
AAATGGAATATATTTTAAATCTGTGGTTTTAGGAAAAAACTTAAAGTGACAATAGTTATTTCATAACACAGAAAAAAATATAACTTGTTAAGTTCTAAAAACTGTAACTGTAACTTAATTAAAAGCATTGAGTACCTATATTATATTGTATACTATAATAATAATGTATAACCAATGCTAAAAGTAACTTAGCTTTGACTTTTCAACACATTAATGCCCAACCTTACAGTTAAGTATGTGTTCAATTTTAATTCAATGATAAATCATTGCATACAAAAAAATATTATTATTATTAACAATTCGACACAGTGTTTAATAATTGTGCATTAACTTTGCTATAAAAACATAGAAAATTTAACAAGTAATATGAATTAAATAGTATTTATAGGAAGTTATTAACTTAAACTATCCAAATAAACTTACAACATCCATGGCAATCCCCATGATAACAAACAATTGAGTACATTCCCCTCCAAATTTAGGAGCCGCTTTAAAAGTTCCATCTATGATGAAATTGGTTCCTGATGACAATATCCTATAACAAAACAAAAAACAATTAACATATTTTAATAATTATTTACCAAATTCAGTAATATAATAAACAAATGTTAAAAATTATTAAAATATTAAACTAGTATTATAATAATAAATAATTAAAATTAATGTTTATAAAGATAAAATTTTATCAAAACTTGTATACAATTATTGTTGTAAGAGTTATTTATAATTGTTTAAATGTTTAATGAGTAGGATTTTGCTAGGATTTTGGACAAGGTAAAATATCAAATATAGGCAATAATGCAATATTAATAAAATCAAATTGAAAAAATTATACCTTTGATTTTACAAACAATTAATATGCAATAAATCATTTAAGAAATTTATTAGGCAAAATATTAAAATAAGAAAAAATATTACTATAGGTACCTATATAAATGTATTTAATGTTAAGGTATTTGGTTTTTTGAATTGATATTTGTTTGGGCTGCCGGCTATTCACTAGCATTTGGCCGGGCAACTACTTAAATAAAAGAAAGTGGTGTTCAGTTTTGGACGGGATAGGTGACCAATATATATAAATAATTATAACACGGCGCAAATAACAGAAAGTAATATATTATGAGGCACGACAAATGTGCGTATGTTGGCCGGGAAAACGTCTTTTCCCGAGCGCAACTCAAAACAATAATAAACAATATAACTGATAGGGCAATAACGATAATAATAATTTGATTACCGGTCGGCACAGGCACCGCGGTAGGGCGGTGTATCGGCGGCGGCGACTGGAACAGCTGCTGCGGCGATGCGATGACACGGAGGTGAACGGGGAGCGGCGGCTGTCGGCGGCGGCTCCGGATGACGGCGAATGACCGGATTACGTAATGCGCAAATTACGTAATCACGGCACTGAAGCGGCGTCGCACGAGGGATATCCACACACGATAATAATAATGCCGGCGAACGATATACCCGGTATGAAACTGGAGCCCGTCGGAATCAGACGACCAAGATGTATCGACACGAATTGAGAAGCAATACGGGCGCGAATCTCAGCGGCAAACACGCGTCGGCGAGTATCGGTCGCGCAACGGGCAACCGTCGACGTTAATCGGTACGACGTCGAGAACGACGACAACGGCGTCGAAAACACAATTACGTCGGATGCAGGGCCGGCTCAAGGCATAGGCGAGCTAGGCACCTGCCTAGAGCGGCACTTTAACAGGGGCGGCATGCCGGCATTTTAAAAAATGTAATTTAATTTAGTACAATGAAATACTTTAAAAAATATAATATAATAATTATAAATACATAATAAAATACTTATAACGTTCTGTCAATGTTCGTAAGGCCAATGCGATGAAAAACAAAACTATTTTTAAAGTTCAAACTTGACCGGCGAGTACGGCCGATGCGATAACGCATCGGACGCACTCGCTTTCCAGTTTGGACATGTCAAATCATGTTACGGTTTTGTTTTATATTTTAATCGCATCAGCAGCATTTTGTATATTGTATATTCGTATAATTTGTATCTAACTTTTATTTCATCGTGACTCGTGCTCGATTCTTGACGGCTGACACAACACACAAGCAAAATTGAAATTCAGTTGATTTCTTAAGTAAGTAAAATACTATCGGTACATCGTACATATTTATAAAACTAATGTTCAAATAATGATTTAATGACCAAATATTAAAACTTATGTCTATATATAAATCTTGTACTTATCTATTATATTTTCATTTCTTTTTATATTTTAAAATTACTTAACTTATTTATCTTTAGAAAATATAATTCATATTACCATGTAATATTATCATATTAAAGTGATTTAACTAGAAATATCCTGATATTCATCAACTTTTAAATTTAAATAGGTAGGTATAATTAATACAATTTTTTTTTAATTTAATATTCAGTTTAGAGAATACGATTTTTTTATTAACAAGTCGAAACTATACGTAATGTGCAACACTATAATAAATGTTATATAAATACATTTGGGTTACTTATATTTTTAACATTAAATTAAATATTACCTGTCAAATTTTTTTAATCAATTATATCATATGTGCGATGTTACATATTTAAATAGTTATCACTTATCAATAAAAATAAAACATAGTAAAAACTCAACAAAACGTCAAATTTACTACTATATTTTATTTGTAGAGTCTACAGTTTGAAAATGTCAGGAGAAGGGAATAAACGGCAACGTTTATCGGGTGCACAATATAAAAAAAAACGAATTGAACGAGAAAAAGATTCTGCTAAGCAACGGGTTGGTCTTCTTCAATTTTTAAAACCAAATCAACAAATCGAACATAATTTGTCTGTGAATAACTTTACGCTTCATTCTGAAAATATTAGTAATAACAGTACGATTTGTGAGAAAATAATTGATAATGACGTCTCAAAAAGTCATATCGATAATGAGCATCAATCAAATAATGTTGAAGATCCTGAAAATATTAATAATAACAACACGATTTGTGAGGAAATAATTAATAATAATATCTCAAATAATGTTCAAGATGATATTAATATCGTCTCTGATGATAGCATTGACCTTACATTTTTTGAGGATCCATCAAAATGGCCTGATCCATTGAATGATGGACATAGGTTAATATTAGTAAAAAAATTTAATAACCCAGTTCAGATTATTTTAACTCAGTATCCTATAAATGATGACGGTAGATCATTTTCTAGTAAATACTTTTATCGAATTCTATCAAATGGTGAAAACATACAGCGTACTTGGCTTATGTATTCAAAAGATGTTGATTCAGTATTTTGTTTCTGTTGTAAATTGTTTAAATCTGGTACATTTTCTCTTGCTACACATGGTAATCGAGATTGGAAAAATATAGGAAATATTCTCAAAAATCACGAAAATTCGCCTAATCATAAAAATGCATTACTAAATTGGAAAGAATTAGAAATAAGGGTGAAAATGGGAAAAACTATAGATGATGTTAACCAGGTGATTATTAGGGCGGAAACTGAACACTGGAAAGCTGTTATTAATCGTATAATATCACTTATTAAAATTATGGCTGGACAAAATTTACCTCTAAGAGGCGATTCTGATAAACTCAATACACCTCATAATGGTAATTTTTTAAAAATGATTGAGTTTTTGGGTCTATATGATCCTGTTATGAAAGAGCACATAAGAAGGATAACTTCTGAAGAAATTCACTCCCACTATCTCGGTAAAAATATCCAGAATGAAATTATTCAATTACTATCCAAAAAAATTAATTTACAAATCATATCTGCTCTTAAAAATGCCAAATATTATTCAATAATATTAGACTGTACTCCTGACATAAGTCACAAAGAACAAATGACTATGATATTTAGATTTGTTACAACTACAGAAGGTATCAATAAGAATGAAAAACATACAAACGTTTCCGTGAATGAACATTTCATAGATTTTATCGAATTACATTCCACAACTGGGTTAAACATGACAAATGTTCTTATTCAAAAACTAAAAGACTTAGATATACCTATCGATGACATGAGAGGCCAAGGGTACGACAATGGTTCAAATATGCGAGGTCAAAATAGTGGCGTTCAAGCTAGAGTGAGAGAAATTAATTCAAGAGCATTTTACGTTCCATGTAATGCCCATTGCTTAAATTTAGTTTTAAACGACGCTGCGAATTGCTGTTTAGATGCCGTTAATTTTTTTGGTTTAATTCAAGAGATTTATGTATTTTTTTCGGGATCAACTCATCGTTGGAACGTATTTAAAAAACATGTTAGTAGTCTTACCCTAAAACCATTAAGTGCAACACGTTGGGAGAGCAGAGTTGACGCTGTTAAAGCCATTCGATTTCAAGTTGGGGAAGTGTATGATTCATTAATAGAAATTGTAGAAGACTTAACACTTGTGAATGCAACTGGAGTAAAATGTCGTGCAGAAGCTAAAAGTATTGCTGAAAAATTAGTTGATTTTAAATTTTTGTGTTGTCTTGTTATTTGGTATGATATATTGTTCGAAATTAACCATACAAGTAAATTACTTCAATCTGTGTCATTGAATATTTCAGAAACTATAACACAATTAAAGAATACAATAATATTTTTGAAAGAATATCGTACAGATGAAGGTTTTCAAAAGACGTTAGGACAAGCTAAGACACTAGCAAATGAACTTCAAATTGAGGCTAACTTTCCTGTCCCAACTCGAATTCGTCGTAGAACTACTCAATTTGCATATGAATCACGAGACGAACCTATTCATGACCCAAAACAAAGTTTTAAAATTAACTTTTTCAATCAGATTTTAGACACTGCTATTCAATCAATCAATGACAGATTTTCACAACTTACAGATCACAGCGATTTATTTTCATTTCTCTATAATATAACTGAAATTTCTGATTTTGATGAACTTATGAAAAATTGTAAAGATTTACAAATAGCCCTAACTTCAAGTGATGGATTAAGTACGGATATAGTTGCTGTTGAATTGTATGGTGAAATTATATCTTTGCAAAAACGTTTTACTTTCGAAACGTGTGATCCGAAATCAATTCTTACGTACATATGTAGAAACAAGTTGATAGAACTTTACCCTAATACTTATGTTATACTAAGGATTCTATTGACTTTACCTGTAACTGCTGCAACAGCCGAGAGGAGTTTCTCAAAACTTAAAATATTAAAAAATTATTTGCGAACAAATATATCTCAAGACCAATTAGTAGGATTAGCCACTCTATCTATTGAAAGTGAAATTGCTGAAGAATTAGACATGGATGAACTTATACAGAGCTTTGCTTCACTAAAAGCAAGAAAAGTCAATTTTAAATAAAATTAAGTTTGTTTTATTTTATTTTATCAATATTATTATTATAATTTTTATTTCTTAAAATTATGACAAAGGTTTAATTATTTGTAAGGTTAAAAGTGAAAAATATTTTATAAAGCAATAAATATTTGAATATATTATTATGAATTCTTAAAATGTAAATATGTGTACCTACCTAATGAATTTATTATCAGTTATATTATATAACTGTACAAATATGACATTAATATAAAAAATATATAAAAATAACCCAATAGTCCCAACACTAGTTGTTATTCCTTTAAAATAAAAAAATAAAAAAAATTTTCATGTAGGTGTTTATGTCACATAAAAAATAGGGGGAGGGGCTAAGTTTAAATTAGAGCTCAAATTTTTTTAGAGGCGGCAAATTTAGGTTTTGCCTAGTGCACTATTTTTGCTTGAGCCGGCCCTGGTCGGATGGCGCGACAGCGAAATAATACGTAGAGCGAAATAATATAATATGTACAATGCGAACAACAATACGGGCGCGAATCTCAGCGGCAAACACGCGTCGGCGAGTATCGGTCGCGCAACGGGCAACCGTCGACGTTAATCGGTACGACGTCGAGAACGACGACAACGGCGTCGAAAACACAATTACGTCGGATGGCGCGACAACGAAACAACACGAAGAGCGAAATAATATAATATGTACAATGCGAACATGCGCGGGTAACTCGCACCAAACGAAGTTGTCGCAAAACGGCACCGAACAACGGCCGGACGCGACACACGCACGGTCCACTCAAATCGAGCGTACGAAAAAGACAAGCTTTTAGTCGCCGGCGGCGACTTGGCCGGAGCCCGGTGTCTGCGGGCCGGTTGCCGAATGTCGCACTGGAAGCGGCGGGAAGTTCAAACAATATTATTTTGATGTTGATGAAACTCTGTTTCTTGCAAAATATATTGCATATTATAATCGGTAGAATCAAAAAATCTGCATTATAATTTTTTTTCACACTGTAACTATAATTTAATTTAAGTTTGGGCCTCATAATGTGATTTTTAAATTTATAATTCTTTATGTACCTAACCGGAAGATGTAATAAGCTAAAATGAGTAGGTAGTTACCATAAGTAACAGTAGGCATATAAATATGGTGATATAATGTCCAATATATCAAGCGTTTTTGATTTTTCTCTAGTCGTGACTAAATTGTTGAATTCTGATTTTTCAATTTTTTGATAAAATTTATATTTTATTTATTTGAGAGTACATTCCATAATTAACACAATGTTGTATAAAATGTATAGTCATAATTGTTAAATACAAATTTTTTTTTATATATCACTTAAATTCATAATAGAAATAAGAAAAAATAATTAAAGCAGTTGAAATTGAAATTTTGATTGGGGTATGTAGCCAATTTCTAGTTAGAAGATAAATATTTATATGAATAACGTAATATTTTATACAATTACCAATGTTTCTTTCCACTAGTTTCAGAAACATATTATATATGTACCTACTATATAGGTAATATTAAATATTATTATATACAAAAAAAATATTCTTAATTGTACCTACTTACTGTTGATCTTTTTTGCGCCATAATTGACACCTAACTATTAAATTTCCTCCTGAAGACTCTTTTTTATGGTATAAATTGCCATCTTCGCCTTTAAAAACGTGAGACCCTCTTGTCTTTCCAGGAATTTCCAAAACTTTTAATAATTCCATAGTAATAAATAACGAAACACTCAACACAAACAAATATGACTACCGGACAGTATCGATGCAAATACGTTGTAATGGGATTACGCAATATCATGTATTTGCCCATAATAACAACCAGGAATGGGATTACGCAATATCATATATTTGCTCATAAAAACAACCAGGAATGCGACCACACCCAAAAGTGTTTTCGACTAAGAATACCACTTTCATAGTCGTGAGGTCCATATCAAGGACGACTGTACACGCGCCGCTCACTTCAAAGGACGCCGCCACCATACATATAGGGGACAGCGAGACAGCCAAAGTAGATGTACCAGAGCCGCCAAGACCGAGCGAGCCGTTTAGCCACCAGCCATTACACACGACTTACATGGAGATTATCGACTACTACAACGAGTCAACTCACGACGCTGCAATTCACCACGACTATATTAATTATTATTGGTTTCAATAAATTACAATTGATTTATATTTAAAATTGACTACATTTTATTGTAAAAGTGCAACAAGCTTTTGGATCCCTGAAGGGCCGCATGTAACACTGGCGCAGTCGGTATTGGATTCTACAAAGGGAGGCAACCATCAAAGGCTACCGTCAACAAAGAAGAACTGTACACTCTTCCGAGAAGACAACTCCAAGAAGAACCATCAAAAACAAATAAGTCACGTCGCGGTACCAACAAATCCACCAGCATGTCATCAGCAACCAGGAACACAACATTATTGTGAGTGAATAATTATTTAAATTTGTTACATAGACGTATGCAACATAATTAGGACATATTAGATAATTCTAAGTAGTTGACTATAAGTATAATGGTGTAAACCGTTTTAAATTTTATTGAGGGCATATTTTATTGATTATTATTGAAGTTTTATTGAATTTATTGAGGGCATATTTATTGATTATTGAAGTTTATTATTGAGGGCATATTTTATTGAAGTTATTATTGATTATTATTGAAGTTTATTGATTTATTGAGGGCATTTTTATTATTGAAGTATTATTGAAGTTTATTGAATTTATTAGAGGGTATATTATTGAAGTTATTATTGTATTTATAGGGCATTTTGAGTATTATTATGAGTATTAACGTATTAAATAGGTAGCTAAGTAATTTATGGACAAAGAAGGTACATCTCCCTTGAACGTAGCTAATTCATTGTATGACACTAGTGTAGTAGAAGAAGCCCAGTTAGAAGCCCAGTTATTAGCCCAAGCCCAGTTTGAAGCCCAACAGAAATCCCAGTTGAATATTATAGTAGATACCCAGTTAGGAGATAGCGCAAGTAGAAACTCAAGTCCAGGAGTAATCACAAGTTAAGTAATCCAAGTTACAGATAGTTTTGAACATCAGTCATTAGTATTTTTACCTATAACACGCACTAAAAAAATGGCAGTAACCATAAGATTAGAAGACGATTTTAAATTAATTCCACTATGCACAGGAATAGACGATATCTATCAATTCATAAATGCATGCGATATGGCAGTAAGTTTAGTCGACACAAATAGTGCACCAACACTAGTAAAATATATTACCACACGTTTAACGGGTAGAGCATTAGAAATGATTAAATACAAAAATGTATCGAAATGGCAGTTTATAAAAATTTATTTAACAGATGCATTTGAGGTAACAACCACGGCATCGTCGTTACAACTTCAATTAAATTCGATTAGAATGTATCACAATGAGGATGCAAATGATTATTGTCTGTGGCGTGTAACATAGCGTCTAAGTGTTGCTCGGGCAACACCTTAAATAAGGGTGGGTGGGTGTTTATAGATGAAAAAATAGGTAATTTTATAGGCCGGTATTACAGTATTATGAGGGGTAGGTCTACTAAAATTATTTGAGCAACACCAATTTTTTTTATGATACACGCCACTGATTATTGTCATAGAGTAGAGAAACTATATTATCAGTTATGTACCGTAAGCACATTAGGCATAGAAGCTGCAGAAGCAAAAATTATATATGATATATTAAGGGAACAAACTCTAGCGATATTTATTAAAGGATTAGTAGAACCGATTAGAACGATAGTAAAATCTCGCAATGCTAAAACTCTGGAAATCGCGAAACAAATCGCCATGTCAGAACAGGTAGAACTAAGATTAGAACAGGAAAATAGGAACCATTATTCGAATATTCATTCACAAAATTATAACAAGCGCAGATCGAATCACGAAAATAGGAACAACGAAAACATTAGACCAAATAACCCTGTAAGGACAAATAATTATTCGCGTGCAAACAATTTTTCTCAACCAATCAATAGGCCAGCAATAAAATGCTATAATTGTAATGGTAATCATTATGCATCTCAATGTAGAAATAATACGAGACCTAGTTATGCGAGCAATGGCAATAACAACCGTCCACCTGATAGGAATAATTTTACGCAACCACCTACGAATTATAATATACAGGTAGTTACGTGTTCATACTGTAATCGAACTGGTCATAATATCGACTCGTGTTATAAAAAGAGAAACGATGAGAGTAGAAACGTTAATAATTCGGAAAACGAAAACGTGTCGAACGAGAGGCGCGGTACTCGTACGATAAACCAGATTATCGCGGAACAACCGACTCACGAATATTCCATATATTCTCAACCTTAGAAAATAATCATATAACATTTAATTCATTCGCCGCTAACACAAATCAATTACAAATACGTCACAAACCGGAGTTCTAAATTCAAATGTAGATACTCTCACATGCATATATTCAATTCAGGAAATAAAAAACAAATCATACGAACAATATATCGAAAAGTTAGGAACACAAATTATCACAAATGTTAATGTAAAAGAAACTATAGGTACACTAATACATTCACCAAAAAAATATAATATAGTATCAGAAATTGCCAAGCAATATAATTTTAAAACAGGAACGAATTATCAATTAAAAAAACAATTTAGAAACGGTACAATATTGCCGACTAGTAAAGTAATAGGAGACACACCCTATTTCAAACAGGAAAACAGGTTTATAATATTCTTAGCAACGAAAAATAAAAACCCACAGAAGGCCACTTACGAAACCATATATATATCGTTAATAAATTTAAAATTATTTTGTATGAAAAACAATCTAAATAAATTAGCCATGGGCAAGATAGGCGATCACGATCACGATGATTTAGAAAGGGAAAAAATAAGGTCAATGTTACAATACATATTTTGCAATACAGATATAGCAATAATTACATGTGCAAATGTAGAATATAGTGAAGAAGAAAAAGCAGTCATTTTATCACAATTTCACGTCTCAAAACTAGGCGAACATTTAGGTGTGAATAAAACCATTAAGCGCAATAAAAAACAATTTTTATGGAAGGGTATGAAAGAAGACGTTAGAAAATATATAAAAAATTGTGCGTCATGTCAGGTTAATAAGGTATCAAATCGACACATAAAACAACCAATGGCTATTACATCCACTTCGTCTAAACCATTCAAAAAAATATTTATGGATATAGTAGGGCCCTTGCCGATTACACTGTCCAATAATGTATACATTTTAACGATGAAGGACGATTTGACACGTTACACTTTAAGAATTCCACTTCCTGACCAGAAGGCAAATACTGTTGAGGAAGCTTTTGTTACACACTTCGTTTGTGTACACGGCATACCAGAAACAATACTCACGGATCAAGGAACTAATTTCCTCTCGAAAACGTTTGCAAATGTTTGTAAAATATTGAAGATAGAAAAGGTTAACACAAGTCCATTCAGACCGCAGGGTAACCCCGTAGAACGCGCTCATAGGACCTTGGCCGAGTACTTAAGACATTATGTAGAAAGAATTTAAATAATTGGGATCATTTACTACCCTTTACATTCTTTGTATATAATTCAACGGTACATACTTCTACTAATTTTCAACCATACGCATTAGTCTATGGACGTACGTTGGAGGTACCGATTAGATTAAAAGCCGAACCTGAACCACGTTACAATTATGACGATTATATATTCGATCTAAAAGAAAATATGCAAATTTCGCATAAGATAGCTAGAGATCATTTAATTTAAAAAAAAATAAAATAAAAAGTAAGGAACGTTATGATAAAAATGAAAATCCACAAAAACTATACGTTAATGATTTAGTACTATTAAAAGATAATAATCATAGAACGAAACTCGACCCAATCTGGCTAGGACCGTACGGGTCACAGCAGTTATAGGGAACGAGAATGTAGCTATACAGCGAGGCCGCAAGGTCATTACTGTACATAGAAATAACGTAAAAAAAAAAAAAAAATATATTATAATGATGCACAAGTCAATTAATTTAAAAAAAAAAATAGCAAAAATAAAAAATAATAAGTATATAGCAATATTAAGTTAGAATAATTATATTAATTTTAGGGATAGAAACAGAACATTCATTTTTGTAACCGGAGAAAGAAATAATAAATGAAATCACGATACAACCAATTTAAAAGAAAATAATAAAAAATAATAATAAATAAAATAAATACGATAAAAATTAATTTTAATTTTAGGAACAGACAAAGAAAATTCATTGTGGAACTAGGAAAGGCGATTGAACAAGAAATCCATGAAACAAATACTTTAGGACCGGAACACACGCCGAGGTGTTTAATAGGACATATTAATACCGCGAATAATTGTATGGAAGAACCATTTAATACTCTCGAAATAACGAAAATTACGCGAATTCTAACTCTAATTATGTCATCAGATCCAGTGACACCCACATGTAAACGATTAATAGATTATATGAGATATTTGCACGATACTAGAGATATATCGGATTATGTAAGATGGTTTTAATTTTATAAGAATATAATAAGATATTTTAGTTTAATATAAATATAATTTGTACACAGTAATTTGTTATAGTACTAGCATCAATATCTATTATACTAATAATAGCAATTTATATAATGATAAAATACAAGTATATCAGGATCACAGAAGTCATGGAATTACCCGTCAGAATAGTTAGATATAGGACACCCAATAGAAATGAATACGTACGAAATTATGAAGAGACACCCTTTACTCCACCACCGTCGCCAAGATAAATAGAATAAAAATGTATTAAGAGTAGTCACTAGTCACTAGTCATAACGAATTATTTACTTTAAATTTAATTAATAATAAATAAATTATACAAAAAAAATAATATAACATACAAAACGAAAATAAATACGTAACATATTAATAAAAATAATAAATACTAAGTTATAAATATAAAATAAGCAATAAGCAGATAATAAGGATAAATGGAATTAATATATCATGTAAATTATAGATATATAATAATAATAGTTGTGTTTCAGGAAATACCAAGAGGAAAACGAATAATAATAATATAATTTAAATAAATAAAGATAAATGAAAGTAAATAATAAAATAAAACATTATTACGTGCATAAAAGAAATAATACGTATAACAATATTCTATGAAATAAAATAAAATAATATTACGTGCATAAAAATATATATATACGTAAAATAATATTCTATAATTATATAACAATAACTTTTAACTATTTCAGAAATTAAGAAGAAAAACAAAAATTAATAAAAAAAAAAACACGTAGAAATTTTAAAAAATAAAATGGGTGAGAACGTACCACCTGTAGCACGAACCGTTCGAATGCAACTACAAACATTTGAATTTCTCAGAGAGTTAAAAAACGAATTAATTGAATCAACCAATAATGCGAGGGGAAGTAGTCAGATTACATTGCTTCCCGGAACACATAAGAAGGGCGAATAATAATATGACCATACCTTTCAGGCCGAATGTCTTAGCACGGGTCATGATCCATGTTAATGACTTTGTACGCACGGTTATCGTAAGACCAAATCATAATCGACCCATGTGTGTAGAGTTGGGTTTACTAATGGAACAATTGATCAGGAGGTGTGTGATCGTCGAAACGATTTTCGATGAATAACTTCAGGAAACATATATCATATACATAGCAATAAATACTAAGAAACCAATTAATTTAAAAAAGTAATTATTTTTATTTTAGCTCACAGGTACGCTTTTTATAATGGACTTCGAGTTCTTTACCGTCAGTAAAAACGAAATATTACTGGTATCCGACACGATATCGAATAGTTTAGAAAAGTACCAACCCAAGAAGTTGGAGGGGAGTCCTCTTATACTTACAAAGGATGATAAGTTTAGAAGATTTCGCCGATGCGACCTAAAGGAAATAGTGCAGGATATCAAACGAGTATTCCGAGGGAAAAAGGCAAGAGTGATTAAACCATTGCTGGAACAATTATACAAAAATATAAGTCACCAGGGGGGATCGACCTTGTCTACGGTATACTTGCAAGAAAATTTGCACATAAACGATAGGGAGCCGCTAATAGTATTTTGGAACGGAACGTCAGATATCACGATAATTAAGCGTTTAAGATTAACAGGAATTTTAGCATATTTAAACATATCGGCAATTAGCGTCAGGAATAACGATGATTATATATAATAGAATTTACAAACCTAGAAACTAAGCAAATATTATATTCAGGCTATTTAGGTAATAAAAATAGTAAAATGTTAGGATTGTCAGAAGCTCATGAACTAGCATGCGATATTAATCATAATATTACACTTTGTCATGACCCGATAACTGACGTAATTTAAACATAATGCCTATTTAATTATATAGTAACGGAAATAAGCCCATTAAATTATATAATTAGCAAAAAAAAAATAATAAAAGAAATTTTTAAGCAAATAAATAAATTATTATAATTAATAATAAATCTAACACAAAATAAATTAAACAATGAGAACAAATAAATAAATTAACATTTAATATATATCCAATTACATAATGAATTACCTTAAGTAAATCTATAGTTGCATATGTCTATGGCAAATCTAACAATTATTCACATAAGATTAGTATATAGGTGGAAGATAAATATTATTATTATATAAAAGGGGAAATACTTGAATTGTATACTTACGTAACGCTTATAATGTTGTAATTTCAGGTACCTATATTATTTTGTTAAAGATTATTAATCATTTTATTAACACTATTTGTTTAATTAAATCATGTATTAATTTATTTTACTAACCACAATTAAAATTGTAATATGAATAAAAGAAAAAAAACAATAATAATAATAATGATGACATTAAAAATTGTAAAATGTTCACATTATTGTAATCAAATTGTTAACTGTATACAAAATTTAAATGTCAATGTAAACAATGTAATTCAGCCATTGTAAACTGTTAATTAACGATGTTAAAGATTCTTAACCCTTAAAGGTTAACAATCTTTTTTTGGTAGGGAGGTGTAATGGGATTACGCAATATCATGTATTTGCCCATAATAACAACCAGGAATGGGATTACGCAATATCATATATTTGCTCATAAAAACAACCAGGAATGCGACCACACCCAAAAGTGTTTTCGACTAAGAATACCACTTTCATAGTCGTGAGGTCCATATCAAGGACAACTGTACACGCGCCGCTCACTTCAAAGGACGCCGCCACCATACATATAGGGGACAGCGAGACAGCCAAAGTAGATGTACCAGAGCCGCCAAGACCGAGCGGCTCGTTTAGCCACCAGCCATTACACACGACTTACATGGAGATTATCGACTACTACAACGAGTCAACTCACGACGCTGCAATTCACCACGACTATATTAATTATTATTGGTTTCAATAAATTACAATTGATTTATATTTAAAATTGACTACATTTTATTGTAAAAGTGCAACAAGCTTTTGGATCCCTGAAGGGCCGCATGTAACAACGTAACGCGCTACGTGCAGTATCGCTATGTCTACGACTATTATACAAATACAAATATAAAGTATTATTTTTATTATATTATTCGTACGGTAAATTATACTTTGGGTATTTTGAGGATGTTATTACAAGATAAGAATCTATTTATATTCTAAAATATTTATTGCATGTTCATATTTATATCGATGACGCAATGGGAACAAACGTGGGCAGCCGCGGCAGAGAACGACAACATCCTAGGTAACATATCACCAGGACATATACCCACAGGATTTGACCTACAGCGAAATCTGTGGTGCACATTTAATAAAATACGAACCTCGCACGGTAGATGTGCAGATTCCTTGCACAAATGGGGCATGAGAGACTCACCAGAATGTGACTGTGGAGCAGAGAAGCAGACCATCTATCACATAGCTTTTGTATGTCCTATCCACGCCTACCAAGGTCCCAGAATCTACTGCCTCACAACCCCTCCAAAATTTATTAAATGGCTGGAGGAACTTGAACTAGATCTCTAATACCTTATTGTTACCTTATTAATATTACTCATATTTTCTCATATTTTACTTGTTTATTTTTATTTTATTCATCTGTTATATATAATAATTAAATTTACTGTACGTTGCCAGTGGCGGTTCTGGTAGTATTTTTTCGGTGAGGCAACCTATGTATCACCCCCCCCCCCCCACCCCCCATACAAAATTAGAATTCACAATAAATGTAATTTAAAAACATAAAAACAATTATAATTGTATGAATGCTAATAATATACTTGTTTCGTATAGTAAATAATATAGTAAGTGATAGATAGGTAATAAACAGAGCATTTTAAAATTTGGTAGTTCTGAAAAGGACCTTTTGAGTAGGCCAACAAAACATTTTTTGTATATAATGACTCCCACATAACCAAGAGTTTTGTTGATATAAATTTGGATTAAATGACCTACAGAATACCTTACTTAGATTCTTGTCAGGAGCCAAAGCTTACAAAATCGGAATAGGCTTACCCACTTTTAGCAAATCATTTTTATTATCAGAATGCCATCGTCGAAACGGGGTCTAAAACAACATAACTACCACGTCTGTCACTGGATACGTCATAACTCCAACAGTAATTAATTTAATAATGTTTATTACAACAAACTGCAGCGTTATTTTAACGTAGACGTTAAGACGAACCAGAACCACCGAAAAAGTGTAAGACACAACTACAAAAGCGACTATTCGTACAAGACGTCAAGACAGAAATGACTAATGACAAATATAAAATTATTATCAATAGATATTACAACGGACAACGGTTAATTAGGAGTATTAGGACTGCCCCGAGTCTCGATTGTAACAATAACATCTTTACTGATAAGTGATAATGTGTTTTTACGTTGAAATGCCGGCTGATATTCCTGTATACCGAGTCTATTTTTAGTACATAAGGCGATGTTAGTCGAGCCTCGCAATGATCATTGCGCATGCGCAACTCTAGTTATTTAATAGTCGCGTGCATTCGCGTACATACGCTTGTGTGTGTAATTCATGTACACAATAGTACATACTCTGAGGCGGAGTTGAACGGAGCCTTCTGACGTCATCGGAACATTGCCGCCGGTTGAAACACCAGCGTTTGTTTACGTAATAATTATTTCATACATTTCTTATCGGGTTATCACTATTTTTGGTAATAAATACTTAATGATAATATGATTTACCATTTACAATATAATAAATGATAATTCATTTTGTTAAACTTGGCAAAGAAGATTTTTTTCTCAAATAAAATCATAAAAACGTTAAAAATTATTATCGAAATATGTAGGTACCTATATGCTATCGGTGGGCCAAAAATTATACTTTAATAGTATTTTTTACTTAAAATTGTAGGTTAGGCGGCGCCTCACTTGCCTCACCCCCAAAACCGCCACTGTACGTTACCATATTATAACTCTAATGCATGTAACCACAAACCATACGCTAAATAAATAATATTTATTAATTTATTTTAACTGTATTATTATATATACTATACTTATTTCCTGATTTCGTAGTGAAATATTATCGCCTTATCGGAAAATATTTCTGAAAATAGATTCTTAGATTTTGTCAAAGTGATTACCGAGTGGGGAGTAGTGGTTACGTATTACCATAGGCGGTACTACGGGGGTGGCAGAGTAGGCAACTGCCCCTCCTGCGAACCGTACCTGTATTAATACATAATTCCTTAAATCTCGGTTTCCTAACTCTAAAAATATATAAATTTTTTTTTTTCAATACGAAATTTGTTCCAAAATATCTGTGAATGATAACACACACTTAAAAAATATTCTATTATTTAATCTATTCTGTGATTTTATTATCAACGAATCCTGATAAGGTGATGTGCGTCAAAACGTTACAACATTGCGATAGATAAGAAAAGATTCGAATTGTTAAATTTGTTCAATTTTTTTAATTTTTTTTTTTTCTATAAATATCAATAACGTTTTATCTGTTGCGCCAAAAAGTGTAAAAATTTAATACAAGGTTCCTGATATATTGTTACAGTAGCAATTGAAAAATATTAAAAATACATAGACACAATTTTTTTTTATAAGCATTTAAACATAGAATTTTGACAAAATCTCGAAAATTATCAATCATTGTAATTAATAAATTATAAAATGTTCAGTTTTTATAGCTAAAGATTGCAAATTTAAAACAAAGGTTCTCATAAATAGTTCATACTGTAACCAAAAAAATCTAAAAAATATATGAACACAGTTATTTTTTACAGACATTTTAAATTCAAATTTGGACGAAATTACATATTAAAATCAATATTAACGATCTTTGTTTTTGTTGTAATTTAAAAATATTATTCGGGGATATATGAAACTGAAAAATCAAAATATTATGGCCTATCCATACAATCTACCATAGTATAAGAAATAACAATTATGCTCATGATAAGACGTGCATATTTTAAGGAATTTATTCATAAATTCCATATAATTTAATATTTTAATACCATAGAAAAGTATATAATATGTCTTATACCTAGACTGACATACCGTCTCCGCTCAGAATCGTTTTTCTAATACAATGATATTATACGTATCATTGCATTCAAATTTAATATCATCCATTATACAGTGACCCACTTGTAACCTACAGTACAGCAGAGCGACATCCACTTACCCACCTTTTTATTTACAAAATTATTCAATGAGTAAATTGGAAGGGGTTTTATTGGGGTGAAGGGGAAGTCAACCATTAACGACCCCCCCCTTCCCAACATATAGTTAGATAGTTTAAATATTTTCTGGCCCCCCTGCCAAGAGGGTCTAGTACCGCCTATGCGTATTACGTTGACATTTATTGAAATTTAATAAAACCGTTTTTAATTTTTTTTTTTTCAATATAATATATTATATTTCTATATTATATATTATATAAATTGTGCTTAGTTGTTCAAAGAATTACTTGGTGTGAACATATACAATTGTGTTTAATAAATTATTTTTTGATATTAAAAATATTTTTCAGCTAAACTTAAAAATGTTCAAGTCTTTTTTCTTGATAAAAATGCTTTTTTTGTAGCATTATTGGCAATTTTTTAATTCCTTTATTGTAGGTTTTTAGTGCTTTATTTTCCTAGCCCTAGTTATGACTTATGGGCAATAAATAGTTTATTAATTTTCTTAGAACTTACCTAACTAATTGATAGTTAAGATAACTTGGCTTTTTTCAGTTGTATTTGGTAATATTCCATAAAGTTAAAATTAATTGTTGAAATAACTAATAAGTATAGTGTAAAAATATGTACCTAAAGTGTATATAAGTAATTAGGTATCTAACGATATTAAAATAATACCTACTTAATTTAATTTAAAAAATATATTTTCATGATTTTTAATATTAATATAATATATAACAGGGGTGGCCAACATGACTATGTACGTGAGCCACATGTATTTATAAAATTTTATCAAGAGCCAAATTATCTAATGTGTACTTCTATACCACAAAAGTAATAAAGATATATTGGAATTTTTTAAGCATATTTCTATATTAAAATACCCAAATATTAAAAACTGTGCGGTAAAATTGATATCAATTTTTGGAACGACGTATTCATGTGAATCACTTATGTTTAGCAAGAATGTTATCATTATCATGTAATCAATTTAAAATACAGTCCACTGCACTTATCACATTTAAAAACTAACCTCCAATTTAGGAAAATGTGAATTATTGCATTGTCAGGCCCAGTCGGGTTATGTCGCCGAGACAGTTATGTTTTTTTGTTGAACTGTTTAAATAAAAGGAACAAAACCTACATCATTTTTTTTTGCATCTACTTTTTTTTCCCAACATTTATTGGTCAATTCGAGCAGGATATGAATTCGAGATTTGTGCGCGTTACATTCGCGTATACATCGTTCGTCGGTTTCGTACGCGTTACATTCGCGTGTCCGACGGTCATATTCTAATTGTCGTGCGCGTTACATTCGCGTGTCCGACGGTCATATTCTAAGTGTCGTGCGCGTTGCATTCGCGTATACATCGGTCGTCGGTTTTCGTACGCGTTACATGTGCGTTTCCGTCTGTGTCGTGCGTTGTACAATCGCGTAATCGGCTTTCCGTCTATTTTGTATTGACTTACCTAATTGATTCAAGATGGAGGAGAAGTTGACAACTTTACGAAAAACTCTCTCAAACAAGGAAAAGCTGATAAAGAAAAAGTTACACATAGTCACCACATTGACAACGGAGGGACTGGCGAGTCACGAAATAAAAGTGCATTTAGAACTTGCAGAAAGTGCGTTTACAACGTATGCAAATGCACACGATGAGCTGTCCTTGTTGGTCGAGGACTCTGAGGTTGAGTTAATGATTGACGCCTTGGAAGAGGTATCTCGGACGTTCATTAAAATCAAGGGGATTTTGCAAAGTACATTAGACTTAAGGCAAACTACACACGAACCTCAAAACGAAAATGCACTTAGCGAACAAGGGCAACAATCCATCAGGTTACCTCCCATGAACCTGCCTACATTCACAGGAAAATTGGAAGATTGGTATGCTTTCCACGACCAATTTTCATCTGTTATTCACGTTAATAAATACATTGACAACACCAGAAAAATGCACTATTTAAAATCATGTTTATCAGGAGAAGCGGCTAATGTAATTGCATCATTATCATCGACTGGTAACAATTATCTGGAGGCTTGGTCTTTGTTGACAAACCGTTATGATAATGAACGTCTTGTTCTACAAGTACACTTACAACATTTGTTCAATCAACCACACATTCAGAGTGAAGCTGTTAGCTCCTTGAAGGCATTGGTTGATACAACAAATAAACATCTTAGAGCATTAAAAGTATTAAAACAACCCACTGAGTCTTGGGATACAATTATAATTTACCTTATATCATCCCGTTTACCAAGTGAACTCAGAAAAGCATGGGAAATTGAATCATCTGCCTATGAGTCTCCATCTTGGTTACAAATGTGTAAATTTATGGAGAAAAGAATACACGTGTTAGATTTATTACAACTACAATCATCCAGTACACCCAGATCTAAGCTTACCAACAAGTGCAACAGTCGAGCAACAACTCATGCTGTGACTGCAGCACAAGGTAATAAGCAGCCGTGCAATATTTGTTCACAGCATCATATTATTTATCAGTGTAATTTATTTATGAAGTCAACAGCGAGTGAGCGACATGCATTGGCTAAGAAGGCCAAATTGTGTATAAATTGTCTACGGGCCTCACATTCTTCCAGTCAATGCTCATCTGATAAAACATGTAAAGAATGTGGTGGTAAACATCATACACTTTTACATTTTGGTGACTCTAAGGGAGAAAACAATACTTCTGAAGTGCCCACGTTGACTCTCAAGACACAACCATCGACATCTAGTGGAATAGACACTGTGGCAGTTAATCATGGTGCCTTAAGAGAAAAGTCAACGGTCATATTATCAACAGCAGTGGTGCGCGTGTACGGACCAAGTGGACGGTCAGAACTATGCCGTGCATTAATAGACACTGCATCTGAATCACATTTCATTACTAAAGCCTTAGCAAGTCGGTTAGGTTTAAAAACATTGCATCAGCCAATGATAATTGATGGTGTATCAAATGCTTCTACAACCACATCTCAAGTTTCCACGTTCAACATTTCTCCTAGGACAAATGGCAAACAAATGACGTTAACTGCCTTGGTGTCTCCTAAGATAACTGTGGATCTACCCACTGCAGCCGTGGATGTTTCACAGTGGACTCATTTAGAGCAGGTTGAGTTAGCCGATCCAACATTCCATGTGCCCAACAAAATCGACTTACTCATAAGTGCTGAATACAGTCTGGATATAATGCTCGATGGTAAAATACAAGGACCCAAAGGTACGCCGTCGCTACACAACTCTATCTTTGGGTGGATAGTATGTGGAAAATTATCTAAACCCCACAATGAACTATCAATGTTTAAGTCGGTCACGTGTTGTACCACGACGGTTGAATCACTTGTGAACCGATTTTGGGAACTGGAAGAGGTACCACGCCTCACATGTATGTCCAAAGAAGACCAACAGTGTGAAAAGCATTTTGTTGAGACATTTACGCGAGACAGCTCTGGTCGTTACACTGTCAGACTTCCTTTTGTAAAAGAACCACCGCTAGTGAACAATTCTTACCAGCTCGCTGTTCAACGCTTAAAGAAAGTTGAGAGAAGTCTGCAGACCAAACCTGCCTTACACCAACTCTACAAAGATTTTATGAGTGATTATGTAACAGCCCATCACATGACATTAGTAGAGTCCACTAGTCCAAGTCCGATTATATTCATTCCACATCATCAAGTTTTAAACCCATCCAGTACTACTACGAAGCTTCGTGTTGTGTTTGATGGTTCATGCACCATGGACACAGGAAACTCATTGAATGAACTACTTCACAAAGGACAAAAATTACAGAAAGAGGTAATTGACATATTAATCCGTTTCCGTCTACCTCGCTATGTTATTACCGCAGACATTCGACAAATGTTCCGACAAATCTTAGTACACCCCGACGATCGTGTCTACCAAGGTATTGTCTGGCGTCCAAATGAATCTAGTCCAATAAGAAGTTATACCTTAAATACGGTGACGTATGGGCTTATCACATCACCATACCATGCTTTACGAGTCCTGAAGCAATTGGCCTACGACGAGCAAGGGACTCATCCTGAGGCAGCTGCGGTGCTACAGCGAGATTTCTATGTGGATGAGGTAATGACCGGACGAGATGACATTACTGCCACAATCAAGCTACACCAGGAGCTACTACACTTGCTCGCCCGAGGTGGGTTTGAACTACGTAAGTGGGCCACCAACTGTGAAGCAGTTTTAACGCACATTCCGACAGCACTAAGAGCCACTCAACTAACGCTGATCGACCACATGGATCCGTCAATCAAAATATTGGGTATATCATGGAATGCTCAACGCGATACGTTCTCATTTCATGTTGAATCTTCCAAGGTTGGTGAAACATGTACTAAACGCTCATTACTTTCGGAAATCGCGAGGATTTTTGATCCGTGTGGATGGTTAAGCCCACTTGTGATCGTTGCGAAGATCATTATGCAACACCTGTGGAAGAACAAGTTGGATTGGGACGACCCGCTGCCTGACACACTGATCAAATGGTGGTCGGATCATCGATCTTCCTACGGTGCTCTTCGCTTCTTTGAATTACCACGGCATTGCAATGACGAACACACTCAGGTAACCACATATAGTCTACACGGTTACAGTGACAGTTCGGAACAAGCTTATGCTGCTGCTCTCTACCTAGTGTCAGTGTTTCCTGACGGTAAATCATCATCACATTTAGTTCTGTCTAAGACCAGAGTTGCACCTCTTAAGACCCAATCAATACCCAGGCTTGAGTTGTGTGGTGCCACGTTGTTAGCATCCTTGACCAAACACCTATTAGAGGCACTGTCTACAATCAACATAGAATCAGTCAACTTGTGGACGGATTCTACAATCACTCTACAGTGGATTCAGAGTGATCCACACCGGTGGACTACCTTTGTATCCAATCGAGTGAGTCAAATTCAAACCTGGTGTCCCTCAGCGGTGTGGCGGCATGTCCCGTCTCAGGACAATCCTGCGGACCTGGCCTCCAGGGGCCTGTCAGGTGATCAACTTATTACAAATGCCTTGTGGTGGCATGGTCCACAATGGCTATTACCCCCCAATCCATGGCCACAGTCTACGTTTGAATGTGAGGATCCAAATCAAACTCTCCAAGAGGAACGTAAGCCACAGGTAACTACACATGTGACCACAGAAGCTGACGCGTTTAACTCCAACTTGCTAGCTAAGTACTCGGATTTGAGTAAGTTATTGCATGTCACTTGTTACATTTTACGTTTCTATCACAACTGCCAAAAACCTGTAGCTCTTCGTCTAACTGGATTACCAACTGTGTGTGAATGGCGATCAGCCAACTTAAAATGGATCCGGTTAGTACAACAGGAATGCTTTCCACTCGACCTTCATCAGCTGCGACTGGGTCTCCCCGTCAAGTCATCCAGTACTCTGGTCAGCCTAAACCCCTTCCTTGACATAGCAGGGGTCTTACGCGTTGGTGGTCGACTCACTCAGTCTAGTTTACCTTATGACATGAGGCATCCAGTTCTTTTACCAAAGGCACATCTGTATACAACTATGGTAGTACGCTCCATCCACCTTCTGCACCAGCATGCTGGTCTCAATGTCACTATGTCTCTGGTGCGGCAGAAGTATTGGGTTGTACATGGGCGCAGCATCATCAGAAAGGTTCTTCATGATTGTGTTAAGTGTTACAGATTTCGACAAGTCAAAACCCACCAACTCATGGCTGACTTACCGGCTTTTAGAGTTAATTACGCACCAGTGTTCAGCCATTGTGGAGTTGATTTTGCCGGACCTTTCAGTACTAAGCCCTCAGTTGGACGTTCAAGAATTGTGTACAAAACATATTTAGCTCTCTTCATTTGCCTGACCACCAAGGCTGTACACCTAGAAATAGTGAGTGACTTGTCAGCCGATACCTTCATCGCCACACTGAAACGTTTTGTTGCCAGACGAGGCTATCCAACTAAAATGTACAGTGATAATGGTACGAATTTTACTAGTACACATCATAAACTACATGAAGTGTATAAATTGCTGTGCTCTCAACAATTGAACTCAGCCCTGAATACTTTCTGTTTGCCCAGAGAGATAGACTGGCACTTTATCCCACCAGCTTCGCCACATTTTGGTGGTATTTGGGAAGCTAACATCAAATCTTGTAAACGCATACTCCAACGCATAACTCTAAATAGTGTCTTTATATATGAAGAATTACACACATTGTTATGTCAAGTCGAAGCGCAACTTAACTCTCGACCACTTTGCCCCGCCAGTATGGAAGCCACCGATTACTCAGCACTGACTCCCGGGCACTTCCTGTTAGGTAAAGCTCCTATGTCATTACCTGAAGTCGACATTCCTGAGCCAACACCCACCAATCGACTCACCAGGTGGAATAGAATACAGAAACTGCAGCAGTCCTTCTGGAAACAATGGTCGCAAGATTATTTGGCTACACTACAGCAACGGAATAAATGGACCACTCCCCAGCCTAACCTTCAAGTCCACGATCTCGTTCTCCTCAAGAAAGAAAATATGGCTCCCACTCAGTGGCCCCTAGCCAGAATCCTCGAGGTGCACCCCAATCCTGCAGACCACTTCGTGCGAGTTGTCACACTGAAGACAAAGGATTCGGTGCTAAAGCGTCCTATTAATAAACTCATAAGACTGCCTATCGAACATTAGTTAACTGGTTAAAGCCAATTAATTCAATTATTCAATTATTTGTTTTGTTATTAATCAAGAAATTTTGTGTCACCTTATGTGAATTTTATATTGTTATGATACTATAGTTTATACTCTGTTGAAATCTATCTGTAACTTACCCATTATGCCATTTTTACAAATGTTTAAATTATTTATTTATTTATTCCACTTCCTTTTGAGAATACCTCTCAAGGGGGCCGGTATGTTTAGCAAGAATGTTATCATTATCATGTAATCAATTTAAAATACAGTCCACTGCACTTATCACATTTAAAAACTAACCTCCAATTTAGAAAAATGTGAATTATTGCATGTCAGGCCTAGTCGGGTTATGTCGCCGAGACAGTTATGTTTTTTGTTGAACTGTTTAAATAAAAGGAACAAAACCTACATCATTTTTTTGCATCTACCTTTTTTTTCCCATCAATATCATTGTATAAGAAAAACGATTCTGAGCGGTAACGGTATGTCAGTCTATGTATAAGACATATTATATACATATCTATGGTATTAAACAAAAAATTAACCTATAATAGGTATATTTAGGTATAATAAATTGAAAGCTTTAAATGTCCATAAACAGCTCAAAAAGAGTCAAAATATTTTCAAAATTATATCGTGTATAGAAAATGCTAATTTAAACATTCAGTGAAATTTTCATGTATCTACAGTTGTTCGTTTTTGAATTGCAACAAAATAAGGAAATCGCTACATGAGTAATCGAGTGAATATCCAATGTTGTAAACATTTGAATTTCAAACGCTCATAAAAATTTAATTTGACTTTCCGGTAGAGATTTTTTTATTGAAAAAGGTAGATAATCTTATAAGGAATCTTGTGTTTCATTTTCAAATCTTAGATTTAAAAAGAAAAATTTTCACGAATTCTTAACTCAAAATAATTTGCTAATTTTCGTGATTTTTCCATATTTTGTCAATTTTTAAACTTTAAATGCTTATAAAAAAAAATTGTGACTAATGATTTTTAATATTTTTCATCGTCCTTTGAAACAATATATTAGGAGCCTTCTATTAAATTTTCAAGCTTTCTCAACCAACAAATAAAATTTAATTGATATTTTTAGAAAAAAAACTAAAAAAAAATGAAAAATAAAAAAATATAAAAACACACATCATTGTAAAACCAATACATTCATCGCTCCGCTCAGAATCTAAAATATCGTCTTTATGTACTTTATGATTTGTTGTTGAATTACGTGAGGAACCTTGTGTTAAATGATTAAAAATTAAATCTCGTTAAATATTTTCTTCTATAAAAAGTGACTTCAGACACAAAAAAGGTGGGCAAGTGGGTGTCGCTCTGCTGTACAGTAGGTAACAAGTGGGTCACTGTATAATGGATGATATCAAATTTGAATTCAACGATATAATATCATTGTAAAAGAAAAACGATTCTGAGCGGAGACGGTATGTCAGTCTAGGTATAAGACATATTATATATTTATATACATGTCTATGGTACTAAACCAAAATTTGAACTATAATAATAGGTACCTACCTATAATAAATTCCAAAATTAATCATATCCCAATATCCATTAGGTACTTATAATCAACAAAAACCGTGATACTAGCATAGATATATAATAGTACACTTTAGAAATTTCAAGTACCCACGAATAATATTATCCAATCACAACAAAATAACTAAAATATTTATTCTAGGTTATTTAATATGTAATTTCATCCAAATTTGAATTTAAAATGTCTGTAAAAAATAACTGTGTTCATATATTTTTTAGATTTTTTGGTTACAGTATGAACAATTTATGAGAACCTTTGTTTTAAATTTGCAATTCTTAGCTATAAAAACTGAACATTTTATAATTTATTAATTACAATGATTGCTCAATTTCAAGATTTTGATAAATTTTGTCAAAATTCGATCTTTAAATGCTTATAAAAAAAAATTGTGCCCATGTATTTTTAATATTTTTCAACTGATATTGTAACAATATATCAGGAGCCTTTTATTAAATTTTTACACTTTTTGGCCCAACAGACAAAAAAAACACACATTATTGTAAAATCAATACATTCATCGTTTCACTCAGAATCTAAAATATACACATCTAATTCCAAAAAAAGAGATAGCACATTTTCACGAAAGTATAACTCATTAATTTTTAAAGTATGAATATACTTATATATATAATAAATCTTGAAATCAAACAAATAAAAACTAAAAACGTGATCAGTGCTAATAATAATTAATTGAAAATATAATTTTTACAAAAATATTATGTTTTGTAGTGATTTTAAATTATGTAAGAAAATGTTAATATATTTCGTGATGAAGAGTGTTATTAAGTATTAACCATTATAAGAACCTTCTTGTATATACCTATAGGTAATATTAAACTAATACTATGAGTAGTGAGTACAATAGGTACCTACTCATAATAATGTATGTACAAGTCTGAATTTTCAATCGTAGCTTCGTATGAATGAATAATCCAGTAGTAAAAAAAAATACAAATTTCAATAGTTAAAAATACTTTTATATAGGTATAGGTACTGTTTTCATTTAATTTTTAGGTATTATGTCTATATTTGAACTTTAAATGCTTATAAAAAATATATACTACCTATGGATTTTTATTTTTTTTCATCTGCCTTTGAAACAATATACTAATATAGGAGCTTTCTATTAAATTTTCAAGCTTTTTTAACCAAAAAATACAATTTTATTGATATTTATAGAAAAAAAAAACTAAAAAAATGGAAACTGAAAATGTCGGTAAGCTACTCAAAATAAGTCAAAATATTATGGCGTATAGACGATGCCAATATAAACATTCAGTAAAAATTGCATGTACTAGCGGTCATTTGTTTAATAGTTGAACCAAAAACCAAAATCGATTTTTTCGAAAATAGATTTTTAGTACGAATTCCCGTTTTTCCTTAATTTTTCTTTTGTTTTTCACGGCGTTTTTGAAAACTATTGGAAAATATTTACTTTTGACCCCCCAAAGAACCTTCTAGATTCACTTTCCTTTCATAAAGGATACTGTTGAAGGAAATCTAAGCACTTTTACTGCCCAGCCCTAGTGATGACAGATCAAAAAAAAAAATAAAAATAAAAAAACACATATCATTGTAAAATCAATACATTCATCGTTTCACTCAGAATCTAAAAACTATTGGTAATTAATTAACTCTGGGCTGTCAGATACTATATTTTCTCATTTAAAAATAATACTGCTAAATATATTATTAAAATGAATAATATTAATTTTATGAAGTATTATATTTTTGTAGGACGTGTTATCGTCGTGATTATCATGCTTACATTTTTTTTTTTTTATAAGCATAATAATTTAGATTTAAGATACAAAAATTAAAATACTAACGCGCAATTAGTGTGATAAGAATATTGTTATCAGGAATGACGTTTGGTTCCAAACAAACATAATTTAACATGGGATTGTATATGAAAAATTATATTTTTGATTTATAACATTTTAAACCATCTAGGTTTTACTTTGTATTTACATTTAACTGGTTAAGTAAGGTCAACTTAAATAGTTCAGCTCCTTTTTTGTTAAATACATTTTGTTATACACATATAAAGTAAGATTTTTGTTTTTTTTTTTTTTCCAATTTTTAGACTTTTCTTTGGATTTACTTTTAACTTCTATAGTTCTATCATAAATTCTTAGTATTTTTTTTATATACAGTAATTTACAGTTTTATGATGGTTTGTTGCTGGGCAGTTGACTGTTCTCATAACAGCAACAGATTCGATTGTAAGTTTTTTAGATTCCCTACAAAACTGAATGTTGATGGATAAAGCTTCTAAGGTACCTACCTAAGTATTTATCTTCTGTCGTTTTAGATTTAAATATAATGTGTAAAGTTTTTTATATACCTGCATTAAGTACTTACATTTTTTTTTTAAATTTATCTATTTTAATTAAGGAGAACAGATTATCCAAGTACAGCATCTCGTGTCTGCAGTTGTCACTTTAAAGATGGTATGAAAGATAATTTTAAATTGTTTCATGTTGTCTTTAAAAAAACTACTAAAAGAACTAATTGATAACACATGATTTCCAGCCATTATTAAAGGTAAAACACTTTTGCAGCAACTAGTCAGCAAGAAAAAGCTAAAATTTCACTATTACGAGTGTGTATACAACTTTCTGTTAACATTTTTCCACCAGTTAATAGTAAGCAAATTCAGGTATTATGGTTTCAAGTGATGAAAATTGGTATCTTAATTGAATTTGTGACAATATTTAACCATTAGGAGTAAATAATCATAAGAATAAATTAAAAATCAAATTTTTATAATTCAATCCAGCGTTAAATTATGTTTGTTTAGAACTAAACGCCATTCCTGATAACGATTATTCTTATCACCACGAATAGCGCGTTATACGCGTTATACGCGTTATTATATGATTATAATCACGGACGTATATGTACGTCCGTGATTATAATATTTATATTCACGCAGTAATTATTTGAATGTTATCTTATCACCAACTTAGATATCGAATAAATGCATTATCCACAGTGGTTCCGTAAAAGTAATAAATACTTGCGACCGGATCTATTGCATTTGTAGACTCGTGTAAATCTTAAATCATTACTACCTAATTAAACTAAAATAACTTTTATATAGTGATGTCCTTAAGTCATGGGGTACATCGAGCAATAATTAGACGGCGATTATCAATGGCCGAGACTGTCCGAGAGCGAAGGCGTTTACGTAAGTTTCGAGTTCATGTTTTTTTTGGAATCCGGAATTCTGGTCTTTCTAGTATTCTCGAGACTGACATTTTTCACTATCGCTAGTTTGCAAAATCCAAATTTTCACCTGCTTTGTGGTTTGCTTTCAGTTTGTTGACCGTCGTTGTAACAAACATGTTTAACCCTTATTGAAATATGTATCGATGTAATACACAAATGAGCTACGGCTACTGATTGGCGCTAAATTATTAGTGAACCGAAAAAGGCCCAATACACCCAAAGCCATATTTTTTAAGCCCCCAAGGGTCATCATAGATTCTTCATGGTTAAATTTTGTTAGGTAAGCAATATGAATTAAATACAGTTTGCTGGACACAGTTTATCAATTATACATTACTTAAAATTAAAACAACAATAATATTTTGTTAATTTATCAATTTATAACTATTAAAAATTTTATTCCATACATTATTTACATTAATTTACAATTATTAATATTTTAACCATAAATTGAAAATCCAATTGATGTGCCACCTATTATTTAATTTTATTAACTCTCAATATTAAACTATAAAAATTTATAAAATGACACTCTCTCGGCCAACTGGCAATAATTTAATAAACAAAACATTATAATAATCCCTGGTGACAACCACATGTGAAAACATTTTTATTATCCACTTAAATCATTTAAATAATTAGACTCATAAAATAGAAAACTATCCTAAATAAACCCCACAAGAAATCTCTTATTATTACTTCTCAGAACATTATTTATTTCATTTTAAATATGATACCCAAAGTAACGTAAATTATAATTCCATTGGGACAAAAAAAAAAAAAAAATGGTATAAAATATTAAAAACTGTTATAAATACCACGGCAAATACCAATTTTATTACTTTAAATTTCCTTTTTATTCCTCCCCCCCCCCCCTATGTATACTTTTGTTATCCAGTTATTACTTTCAGAAATGCTCCTGTCAGTGTGCTTGCTTAATGGAATCGGCAGTTTCGTATTGATAGTGATTGTGTGAGCGGACAGCTGCGGCGACAAGACAACCGGACCCTACAAACAACCAGTCTCTCCCTTCTGTATGATTTTGTGTGTTTACCCTTGTAATTCCAAACCCTCACCCTGTTAGTTATTCTCTAGACTCATATATCCATCCTTGCCTATCAATGTTGGGTTCATTTTGAATTTTTTCTGCTATAACTTACGGTTTTTCCCCATGGTCAACTTAATATTATCATGTTTATAATCTAAGGATTAAAATAATTAATATTTTTATGACTACGGTTCACTTAAATCTGTTTATAGATAATTGTTATCTCTTCTCTGACTATATATTAAATTATAAGAAATTATTAAGCATGGTAGATGAAACACAAAAATATCATAATTCTTATTATTATTAAACTTAAAACACCACTCTGCTAAAATCTTGCAAAAGTGAATATCAAATTGTTATTATTAATGTCAATGTAAAAATCTATTTATTCAAATATTAATTCAATCAAATTAAATAACCCACTACAATTAATAAAAGAAATCTTACTCTTTGTAAATTATGACTTATAAATAAAATCAACAACCGATATTATTTCTCTTACAACATGTCCACCCAATTATTGTCTTTAATGAATATCATTAACCACCAATGTATACTTTTGTTAACCAGTAATTTTTTTCAGAAATGCTCGTGTCAGTGTGCTTGCTGGTTGGAAGCGGCAGTTTCGTTTTGATAGTGATTGTGTTGGCAGGCAGCTGCGGCGACAAGACAACCGGACACTATAGACGACCAGTCTCCCCATTCTGTACGATTTTATGTATTTACTCTTGTAAATTCCCACCCACCACTCTGTTAGTTATTCTCTGGACCCGTATATCCACCCTTGCCTATCGTTGTTGGTTTCATTTTGTATTTTTTTCTGCTATAACTTACAGTTTTTTACCAAGGTCATTTTAATATTATCATGTTTATAATCTAAGGATTAAAATAATTAATATTTTTATAACTACGGTTCACTTAAATCTGTTTATTGATTATTGTTATGTCTCGTCTGACTAAATATTAAATTATAAGCAATTATTAAGCATGGTAGATAAAACACAAAAATATCATAATTTTTATTATTATTAAACTTAAGACACCACTCCGCTAAAATCTTGCAAAAGTGAATATCAAATTGTTATTATTAATGTCAATGTAAAAATCTATTTATTCAAATATTAATTCAATCAAATTAAATAACCCACTACAATTAATAAAAGAAATCTTACTCTTTGTAAATTATGACTTATAATTAAAATCAACAACCGATATTCTTTCTCTTACAACATGTCCACACATTTATTGTCTTTAAAGAATATCATGTACCCCCCATGTATACTTTTGTTATCCAGTAATTATTTTCAGAAATGCTCCTGTCAGTGTGCTTGCTGGTTGGAAGCGGCAGTTTCGTTTTGAAAGTGATTGTGTGGGCGGACATCTGCGGCGACAAGGCAACCGGACACTACAAACGACCAGTCTCCCCATTCTGTACGATTTTATGTATTTACTCTTGTAATTTCTCACCCACCAATCTGTTAGTTATTCTCTGGACCCGTATATCCACCCTTGCCCATCGTTGTTGGTTTCATTTTTTTTTTTCTGCTATAACTTTCGGTTTTTCCCCATGGGCAACTTAATATTATCATGTTAATAATCTGAGGATTAAAATTATTATTATTTTTATTACTACGGTTCTTTTAATTTTGTGGATTGTGTTTTTTCTGAGATAACTTACAATTTTTTCCCCAAGGTCAACTTAATATTATCATTTTAATAATCTGAGGATTTAAATAACTAATATTTTTATAACTACAGTTCACTTAAATCTGTTTATTGATTATTGTTATGTCTTGTCTGACTATATATTAAATTATAATCAATTATTAAGCATGGTAGATAAAACACAAAAATATCATAATTCTTATTATTATTAAAATTAAAACACTACTCTGTTAAAATCTTGCAAAAGTGAATATCAAAATGTTATTATTAATGTCTATGTAAAAATCTATTCATTCAAAAATTAATTCAATCAAATTAAATAACCCACTACAATTAATAAAAGAATTCTTAGTTTTTGTTAATTATGACTTATAATTAAAAACAACAACCGATATTATTTCTCTTACAAGATGTCCACACATTTATTGTCTTTAAAGAATATCATGTACCCCCCATGTATACTTTTGTTATCCAGTAATTATTTTCAGAAATGCTCCTGTCAGTGTGCTTGCTGGTTGGAAGCGGCAGTGGTGTTTCGATAGTGATTGTGTGGGCGGACAGCTGCGGTGTCAAGACAACCGGACACTACAAACGACCAGTCTCTCCCTTCTGTATGATTTTATGTATTTCCCCTTCTAATTCCCCCCCCGCCCTGTTAGTTATTCTCTGGTCCCCTTTATCCACCCTTGCCTATCGTTGTTGGGTTCATTTTGTATTTTTTATGCTATAACTTACAGTTTTTTCCCCATGGTCAACTTATTATTATCATGTTAAGAATCTGCGGAATGATATTATTTTTATTTTTATTACTATGGTTAACTTAAATCCGCGGATTGATTATTATTTTTGGGTACGTCGTAATCAGCGCCGATAGCAAGATGGTACCCCGCGCTGCCACCAGTTCCAGGATCGCAGTGCTTGCGTGTCGCACGGCGCGTAACTACGGTACGGCGCTAGCTGTTTACACACTGTTGATAGCGCGTATCATATCGATGAAAGCCGTTGCCGTTTTATATTTTTTTTGCCGTTCGACATAACCAAACAAAGGAACAACGCCGTTACCACACGTTTTTCTTCTACTCGACGTAACGTCTGAAAAGTGCGTCCGCTATACGTAAAATACCCGTCGTCGTGTGACGTATCGCCGTGCGCCTTCGCCGCCGCCGATATACTTTTATACGCGTCGAGTAACGCCGTCGACTCCAATTAGCTGTGCCCAAACACGGAAGCCATCTACCGCTCCACACCCTGGTCATCAGGTCATGTATTTATGTATATATATTTGTGTATGTTCAGTTCTAAAATCAGTTGTATACACTATTAAGTTTAAGTTGACCCACTTTAGCTCATGCATATTGAGCCGCCGGAACATTCAGACCTCCCGAGTTGGCGACCGGCGGTCTGTGATTGGTCGGCGGTGTTCGGCGATCTACAGTGCTCGTCGGAGTAGGTAGCTGCTAAAAATGATCCGGTCGCGACCAGTTTTTGTCTGACGAGTGGGTCAACTTAAACCGAATAGAGTATAGATCATAGCATTTAAGCTCCCCCACCTTCCCGTAGAATATAAGATACATAATATGTAACTTAATTCTTAATTAATATTCAATACAGTCCACTAGTTTGAATTAAGCAAAATACTCTGTTAAATTTTTGCTATCTGGTTCACCCTAATCCATTCAGTTCCTTTTCTCCTGCCCTCCAACTCTTGAATCACTCCCGGCAACATTCACCGACGGGAATTCAAACGTTCAATTATTGTGTCTAATATTATTATATTATAAAATTATAAGCAACTCTTTTTCTTGGTAGATGAAATACTAAAATATCATTATTCTTAAAAATTTAATTGCCACTATGTTAAAATCTTGCAAAAGAGAATATCAAATTATTATTAATGTCAATGAAAAAATCTATTTATTCAAAAATTAAATTCAATCAAATTAAATAACTCACATATTCACTACTATTAATAAAAGAATTCAAGAACACATATTGGAGAAAGGACCTTACTAATGTGATCTTTGTGATAAATATTTATAACAGAAGGAAATATAAGGAATACATTTCTCCTTTTTTTTAATTATGTAGTTTATTTTTTATATTAGTATAATATATAATTATATTTTAAAGTTATGAAATAAGGTTATGTAATTTACCTAAAGACTTTAAAACAATTTTATCTCAGTTTATAAACTTTAAGATCTACTTATTGTGAATTATAGCTTAAGGACTTTATTATACTTCAATCATATACAAATCAATAAAATATCAATATAAAAGTGTTACTATAATCTATACCATCGTTTCTTAAACTGTGTGAGATCACATTAGAGTTCCACGAAACTTAAGTGTTCAAATTACACATTATTCTATGTATTTTGCTGGTGCTTATTGCATGCTAAGTCGTAATAATAATATAAATATATTTCAAAGTTAAATTTTATGAGGTAAACAATATGAATAAGGTAAATACAGTTTACTGACTCAGTTTTTTAATTATAAATTACTTAAAATTAAAACACTTATAATATATTGATATTTTATCAATAAATAACAATTGATAATTCTGTCCACTTGATGCAGATGTGCCACCTAATAATAAATTTTTTTTTACTCTCCATATTAAACTATTATTATTCTAATTTTACAAAAAAAAAAAAAAATGTTATTTATTATAGACTGTTATACCCACTACGGTAAATACCAAATTTATTACTTTAAATTTTCTTCCCTCCCCCCCCTCCCCCCATATATACTTTTAATATCCAGTCATAATTTTCAGAAATGCTCCTGTCAGTGTGCGTGGCGGTTGGAAGCGAAGCGGCAGTGGCGTGGCGATATTGATGGTGTGGGCGGACAGCTGCGGCGAAAAGGCAACCGGACACTACAAATGACCCGTCTCTCCCTTTGGTATGATTTTATGTTTTTCCCCTTGTAATTCCCCCCCCTGTTAGTTATTTTCTAGACCCGTATAACAATCCTTGCATAACTATCACTTTGAACCTAACAATCACAGCGGATTGAATATTATTATATCTTATGTTATTATATATTGAAATTATAAACAATATTATTATTATTGGTAGATGAAACACAAAAATATTTTAGCTCTTATTCTTATTAGAATTAAAATGCCACTATGTTAAAATTTTGCAAAAGGGAATATCAAATTATTATTAATGTCAATGTAAAAATCTATTTATTCAAAAATTAATTCAATCAAATTACATAACTCACTGCAATTAATAAAATAACTCTTACTCTTTGTAAATCATGACTTATTCTAAAATCAACAACCGATATTATTTCTCTTGCGAGAGGTCCACGCAATTATTGTCTTTAAAAATAATTTTTTTGAACCCTTTAGTATAAAACTTATAATATTAATATATACTTATACTAATACTTTACACTAAGTCATAATTATTATTATTTTTTCTTACACTTAAAAGTATATTGTTTATTATCATTAATTTGTTTACCTTTAATATTATTATATTAATATTAAACCTACTATAGTAAACGTCTTTTTCATCATTTGGGAGTCATTTCGTTGTTGGTAGCTTCGTGTTCCCTGGGCCAGTGTTATTGTCCAGTCTTGGGAGAAAACTTATTATATTCAAACTCTCACAAGTAATAAAACAGATATTGTACTATTCATAATCAATGCTATTATGGGAAAGGGTTTTGTCTCCTCAATAATTTTACATAATAGAATTTCGCTTATTTAGGTTTATTTTTAGGTTTATTGACACTTCATTAATCGCTAAAATTTAAGTAGCGTACTACTATATCATTGCTACAATTAGCCACCTATTCCCGAACAATGTTATTATTCAAATCTATTAAAGAGCAATGTACATGTAGACTTATCTGAGCTTGAAATCTTATTTCTTGATACAAAAAAAATTTCATCAGTCTTCAATATATTTTTTTCCATCCGCTGTAGACACTATGTATTTTGGGTTAGATTTTTGGAGATATTTGTCTTTGACCTGCTCTCCCTTAAAGATTTGGCTTTCCACAACAATCTATTTAACTAACTAACGAACCAACAATGATTTTAAGTGCCATTAAAAACACTTCCTAATCAAATATTTTATCAATAACAAATACTCAAGAAGGGCTACTCAAAGGCACCCAGTTCAAGTCAACAAATAAAATCATTGTACATTTTTTCTTAAGAATGTGTTCTTTTATGAAGTGTGCTGGATTATCAAAACTCATTCAAGAACACATTCTGGAGAAAGGACTTTACAAATGTGATGTTTACAACAAATATTTATAACAGTAGGAAATATATGGAATACATTTCTCATTTTTTTAATTAAATAGTATATTTTTTATATTTGTATAATTTAGAATTAAATTTTGAAGTTATGAAATAAGCTTATTTCATTTAAGAAAAGACTTATATTATAAATTGTGTTATAATTAAATATATGCAATCAACTAACAATCTATTTAACTAACTAACGAACTAACAATGATTTTCAGTGCCATGCCTAGAACATTAAAATCACTTCTTACTCAAATATTTTATCAATAACAAATACTCAAGAAGGACTACTCAAAGGCACCCAGTTCAAGTCAACAAATAAAATCATTGTAAATTTTTTCTTAAGAATGTGTTCTTTTATGAAGTGTGCTGGATTATCAAAACTCATTCAAGAACACATTCTGGAGAAAGGACTTTACAAATGTGATGTTTACAACAAATATTTATAACAGTAGGAAATATAAGGAATACATTTCTCATTTTTTTAATTATATAGTATATTTTTTATATTTGTATAATTTAGAATTAAATTTTGAAGTTATGAAATAAGCTTATTTCATTTAAGAAAAGACTTATATTATAAATTGTGTTATAATTAAATATATGCAATCAACTAACAATCTATTTAACTAACTAACGAACTAACAATGATTTTAAGTGCCATTAAAAACACTTCCTAATCAAATATTTTATCAATAGCTAATACTCAACAAAGACTACTCAAAGGCACCCACTTCAATCAACAAATAAAATCATAGTAAGTTTTTTCTTCGGTTTGTGTTCTTTCATGAGTTGTGCTGGATTATCAAAACTCATCAAGAACACATATTGAAGTAAGGACCTTACTAATCTGATCTTTAAAACAAATATTCATAACAGTAGGAAATATAAGGAATACATTTCTCCTTTTTTTAAATTATATTGTATATTTTTTATATTTGTATAATATGTATTTATATTTTTAAGTTATGAAATAAGGTTATGTAATTTACCTAAAGACTTTAAAACAATTTTATCTCAGTTTATAAACTTTAAGATCTACTTATTGTGAATTATAGCTTAAGGACTTTATTATACTTCAATCATATACAAATCAATAAAATATCAATATAAAAGTGTTACTATAATCTATACCATCGTTTCTTAAACTGTGTGAGATCACATTAGAGTTCCACTAAACTTAAGTGTTCAAATTACACATTATTCTATGTATTTTGCTGGTACTTATTGCATGCTAAGTCGTAATAATAATATAAATATATTTCAAAGTTAAATTTTATGAGGTAAACAATATGAATAAGGTAAATACAGTTTACTGACTCAGTTTTTTAATTATAAATTACTTAAAATTAAAACACTTATAATATATTGATATTTTATCAATAAATAACAATTGATAATTCTGTCCACTTGATGCAGATGTGCCACCTAATAATAATTTTTTTTTACTCTCCATATTAAACTATTATTATTCTAATTTTACAAAAAAAAAAAAAATGTTATTTATTATAGACTGTTATACCCACTACGGTAAATACCAAATTTATTACTTTAAATTTTCTTCCCTCCCCCCCCCCCCATATATACTATTTTTATCCAGTCATAATTTTCAGAAATGCTCCTGTCAGTGTGCTTGCTGGTTGGAAGCGGCAGTGGTGTTTCGATAGTGATTGTGTGGGCGGACAGCTGCGGTGTCAAGACAACTGGACACTACAAACGACCAGTCTCTCCCTTTGGTATTACTATTATTATTCTAATTTTACAAAAAAAAAAAAATGTTATTTATTATAGACTGTTATACCCACTACGGTAAATACCAAATTTATTACTTTAAATTTTCTTCCCTCCCCCCCCCTCCCCCCATATATACTTTTAATATCCAGTCATAATTTTCAGAAATGCTCCTGTCAGTGTGCGTGGCGGTTGGAAGCGAAGCGGCAGTGGCGTGTCGATATTGATGGTGTGGGCGGACAGCTGCGGCGAAAAGGCAACCGGACACTACAAATGACCCGTCTCTCCCTTTGGTATGATTTTATGTTTTTCCCCTTGTAATTCCCCCCCCTGTTAGTTATTTTCTAGACCCGTATAACAATCCTTGCATAACTATCACTTTGAACCTAACAATCACAGCGGATTGAATATTATTATATCTTATGTTATTATATATTGAAATTATAAACAATATTATTATTATTGGTAGATGAAACACAAAAATATTATAGCTCTTATTCTTATTAGAATTAAAATGCCACTATGTTAAAATTTTGCAAAAGGGAATATCAAATTATTATTAATGTCAATGTAAAAATCTATTTATTCAAAAATTAATTCAATCAAATTACATAACTCACTGCAATTAATAAAATAACTCTTACTCTTTGTAAATCATGACTTATTCTAAAATCAACAACCGATATTATTTCTCTTGCGAGAGGTCCACGCAATTATTGTCTTTAAAAATAATTTTTTTGAACCCTTTAGTATAAAACTTATAATATTAATATATACTTATACTAATACTTTACACTAAGTCATAATTATTATTATTTTTTCTTACACTTAAAAGTATATTGTTTATTATCATTAATTTGTTTACCTTTAATATTATTATATTAATATTAAACCTACTATAGTAAACGTCTTTTTCATCATTTGGGAGTCATTTCGTTGTTGGTAGCTTCGTGTTCCCTGGACCAGTGTTATTGTCCTTTCTTGGGAGAAAACTTATTATATTCAAACTCTCACAAGTAATAAAACAGATATTGTACTATTCATAATCAATGCTATTATGGGAAAGGGTTTTGTCTCCTCAATAATTTTACATAATAGAATTTCGCTTATTTAGGTTTATTTTTAGGTTTATTGACACTTCATTAATCGCTAAAATTTAAGTAGCGTACTACTATATCATTGCTACAATTAGCCACCTATTCCCGAACAATGTTATTATTCAAATCTATTAAAGAGCAATGTACATGTAGACTTATCTGAGCTTGAAATCTTATTTCTTGATACAAAAAAAATTTCATCAGTCTTCAATATATTTTTTTCCATCCGCTGTAGACACTATGTATTTTGGGTTAGATTTTTGGAGATATTTGTCTTTGACCTGCTCTCCCTTAAAGATTTGGCTTTCCACAACAATCTATTTAACTAACTAACGAACCAACAATGATTTTAAGTGCCATTAAAAACACTTCCTAATCAAATATTTTATCAATAGCTAATACTCAACAAGGTCTACTCAAGGGTACCCACTTCAATCAACAAATAAAATCATAGTACGTTCTTTCTTCAGTATGTATCCTTGAATGAGGTGGGTTAGATTATCAAAACTCATTCAAGAACACATATTGGAGTAATGACATTACTAACGTGATGTTTATAACAAATATTTATAACAGTAGGAAATATAAGGAGTACATTTCTCCTTTTTTAAATTATAATATAGTATATTTTTCATATTTGTATAATATATTATAATTATAATTTTAAGATATAAAAAAAGCTTATTTCATTTACCTGAAGACTAATATTATAAATTGTATTATAATCAAATATATGTAATCAACTATCAATCTATTTAACTAACTTACGAACAACAATGATTTTCAGTGCCATGCCTAGAACATTAAAATCACTTCTTACTCAAATATTTTATCAATAACAAATACTCAAGAAGGGCTACTCAAAGGCACCCAGTTCAAGTCAACAAATAAAATCATTGTACATTTTTTCTTAAGAATGTGTTCTTTTATGAAGTGTGCTGGATTATCAAAACTCATTCAAGAACACATTCTGGAGAAAGGACTTTACAAATGTGATGTTTACAACAAATATTTATAACAGTAGGAAATATATGGAATACATTTCTCATTTTTTTAATTAAATAGTATATTTTTTATATTTGTATAATTTAGAATTAAATTTTGAAGTTATGAAATAAGCTTATTTCATTTAAGAAAAGACTTATATTATAAATTGTGTTATAATTAAATATATGCAATCAACTAACAATCTATTTAACTAACTAACGAACTAACAATGATTTTCAGTGCCATGCCTAGAACATTAAAATCACTTCTTACTCAAATATTTTATCAATAACAAATACTCAAGAAGGACTACTCAAAGGCACCCAGTTCAAGTCAACAAATAAAATCATTGTAAATTTTTTCTTAAGAATGTGTTCTTTTATGAAGTGTGCTGGATTATCAAAACTCATTCAAGAACACATTCTGGAGAAAGGACTTTACAAATGTGATGTTTACAACAAATATTTATAACAGTAGGAAATATAAGGAATACATTTCTCATTTTTTTAATTATATAGTATATTTTTTATATTTGTATAATTTAGAATTAAATTTTGAAGTTATGAAATAAGCTTATTTCATTTAAGAAAAGACTTATATTATAAATTGTGTTATAATTAAATATATGCAATCAACTAACAATCTATTTAACTAACTAACGAACTAACAATGATTTTAAGTGCCATTAAAAACACTTCCTAATCAAATATTTTATCAATAGCTAATACTCAACAAAGACTACTCAAAGGCACCCACTTCAATCAACAAATAAAATCATAGTAAGTTTTTTCTTCGGTTTGTGTTCTTTCATGAGTTGTGCTGGATTATCAAAACTCATCAAGAACACATATTGAAGTAAGGACCTTACTAATCTGATCTTTAAAACAAATATTCATAACAGTAGGAAATATAAGGAATACATTTCTCCTTTTTTAAATTATATTGTATATTTTTTATATTTGTATAATATGTATTTATATTTTTAAGTTATGAAATAAGGTTATGTAATTTACCTAAAGACTTTAAAACAATTTTATCTCATTTTATAAACTTTAAGATCTACTTATTGTGAATTATAGCTTAAGGACTTTATTATACTTCAATCATATACAAATCAATAAAATTTCAATATAAAAGTGTTACTATAATCTATGCCATCGTTTCTTAAACTGTGTGAGATCACATTAGAGTTCCACTAAACTTAAGTGTTCAAATTACACATTATTCTATGTATTTTGCTGGTACTTATTGCATGCTAAGTCGTAATAATAATATAAATATATTTCAAAGTTAAATTTTATGAGGTTAACAATATGAATAAGGTAAATACAGTTTACTGACTCAGTTTTTTAATTATAAATTACTTAAAATTAAAACACTTATAATATATTGATATTTTATCAATAAATAACAATTGATAACTCTGTCCACTTGATGCAGATGTGCCACCTAATAATAATTTTTTTTTACTCTCCATATTAAACTATTATTATTCTAATTTTACAAAAAAAAAAAAATGTTATTTATTATAGACTGTTATACCCACTACGGTAAATACCAAATTTATTACTTTAAATTTTCTTCCCCCCCCCCCCCCCCCCAATATATACTTTTGTTATCCAGTCATAATTTTCAGAAATGCTCCTGTCAGTGTGCGTGGCGGTTGGAAGCGAAGCGGCAGTGGCGTGTCGATATTGATGGTGTGGGCGGACAGCTGCGGCGAAAAGGCAACCGGACACTACAAATGACCCGTCTCTCCCTTTGGTATGATTTTATGTTTTTCCCCTTGTAATTCCCCCCCTGTTAGTTATTTTCTAGACTCGTATAACAATCCTTGCATAACTATCACTTTGAACCTAACAATCACAGCGGATTGAATATTATTATATCTTATGTTATTATATATTGAAATTATAAACAATATTATTATTATTGGTAGATGAAACACAAAAATATTATAGTTCTTATTCTTATTAGAATTAAAATGCCACTATTTTAAAATTTTGCAAAAGAGAATATCAAATTATTATAAATGTCAATGTAAAAATCTATTTATTCAAATATTAATTCAATCAAATTAAATAACCCACTACAATTAATAAAAGAAATCTTACTCTTTGTAAATTATGACTTATAATTAAAATCAACAACCGATATTCTTTCTCTTACAACATGTCCACACATTTATTGTCTTTAAAGAATATCATGTACCCCCCATGTATACTTTTGTTATCCAGTAATTATTTTCAGAAATGCTCCTGTCAGTGTGCTTGCTGGTTGGAAGCGGCAGTGGTGTTTCGATAGTGATTGTGTGGGCGGACATCTGCGGCGACAAGGCAACCGGACACTACAAACGACCAGTCTCCCCATTCTGTACGATTTTATGTATTTACTCTTGTAATTTCTCACCCACCAATCTGTTAGTTATTCTCTGGACCCGTATATCCACCCTTGCCCATCGTTGTTGGTTTCATTTTTTTTTTTTCTGCTATAACTTTCGGTTTTTCCCCATGGGCAACTTAATATTATCATGTTAATAATCTGAGGATTAAAATAATTATTATTTTTATTACTACGGTTCTTTTAATTCTGTGGATTGTATTTTTTCTGAGATAACTTACAATTTTTTCCCCATTTTCAACTTAATATTATCATGTTTATAATCTGAGGATTAAAATAATTATTATTTTTATTACTACAGTTCTTTTAATTTTGTGGATTGTGTTTTTTCTGAGATAACTTACAATTTTTTCCCCAAGGTCAACTTAATATTATCATTTTAATAATCTGAGGATTTAAATAACTAATATTTTTATAACTACAGTTCACTTAAATCTGTTTATTGATTATTGTTATGTCTTGTCTGACTATATATTAAATTATAATCAATTATTAAGCATGGTAGATAAAACACAAAAATATCATAATTCTAATTATTATTAAAATTAAAACACTACTCTGTTAAAATCTTGCAAAAGTGAATATCAAAATGTTATTATTAATGTCTATGTAAAAATCTATTCATTCAAAAATTAATTCAATCAAATTAAATAACCCACTACAATTAATAAAAGAATTCTTAGTTTTTGTTAATTATGACTTATAATTAAAAACAACAACCGATATTATTTCTCTTACAAGATGTCCACACATTTATTGTCTTTAAAGAATATCATGTACCCCCCATGTATACTTTTGTTATCCAGTAATTATTTTCAGAAATGCTCCTGTCAGTGTGCTTGCTGGTTGGAAGCGGCAGTGGTGTTTCGATAGTGATTGTGTGGGCGGACAGCTGCGGTGTCAAGACAACCGGACACTACAAACGACCAGTCTCTCCCTTCTGTATGATTTTATGTATTTCCCCTTCTAATTCCCCCCCCCCGCCCTGTTAGTTATTCTCTGGTCCCCTTTATCCACCCTTGCCTATCGTTGTTGGGTTCATTTTGTATTTTTTATGCTATAACTTACAGTTTTTTCCCCATGGTCAACTTATTATTATCATGTTAAGAATCTGCGGAATGATATTATTTTTATTTTTATTACTATGGTTAACTTAAATCCGCGGATTGATTATTATTTTTGGGTACGTCGTAATCAGCGCCGATAGCAAGATGGTACCCCGCGCTGCCACCAGTTCCAGGATCGCAGTGCTTGCGTGTCGCACGGCGCGTAACTACGGTACGGCGCTAGCTGTTTACACACTGTTGATAGCGCGTATCATATCGATGAAAGCCGTTGCCGTTTTATATTTTTTTTGCCGTTCGACATAACCAAACAAAGGAACAACGCCGTTACCACACGTTTTTCTTCTACTCGACGTAACGTCTGAAAAGTGCGTCCGCTAAACGTAAAATACCCGTCGTCGTGTGACGTATCGCCGTGCGCCTTCGCCGCCGCCAATATACTTTTATACGCGTCGAGTAACGCCGTCGACTCCAATTAGCTGTGCCCAAACACGGAAGCCATCTACCGCTCCACACCCTGGTCATCAGGTCATGTATTTATGTATATATATTTGTGTATGTTCAGTTCTAAAATCAGTTGTATACACTATTAAGTTTAAGTTGACCCACTTTAGCTCATGCATATTGAGCCGCCGGAACATTCAGACCTCCCGAGTTGGCGACCGGCGGTCTGTGATTGGTCGGCGGTGTTCGGCGATCTACAGTGCTCGTCGTAGTAGGTAGCTGCTTAAAATGATCCGGTCACGACCAGTTTTTGTCTGACGAGTGGGTCAACTTAAACCGAATAGTGTATAGATCATAGCATTTAAGCTCCCCCACCTTCCCGTAGAATATAAGATACATAAAATGTAACTTAATTCTTAATTAATATTCAATACAGTCCACTAGTTTGAATTAAGCAAAATACTCTGTTAAATTTTTGCTATCTGGTTCACCCTAATCCATTCAGTTCCTTTTCTCCTGCCCTCCAACTCTTGAATCACTCCCGGCAACATTCACCGACGGGAATTCAAACGTTCAATTATTGTGTCTAATATTATTATATAATAAAATTATAAGCAACTCTTTTTCTTGGTAGATGAAATACTAAAATATCATTATTCTTATTAAAATTAAATTGCCACTATGTTAAAATCTTGCAAAAGAGAATATCAAATTATTATTAATGTCAATGAAAAAATCTATTTATTCAAAAATTAAATTCAATCAAATTAAATAACTCACATATTCACTACAATTAATAAAAGAATTCAAGAACACATATTGGAGAAAGGACCTTACTAATGTGATCTTTGTGATAAATATTTATAACAGAAGGAAATATAAGGAATACATTTCTCCTTTTTTTTAATTATGTAGTTTATTTTTTATATTAGTATTATATATAATTATATTTTAAAGTTATGAAATAAGGTTATGTAATTTACCTAAAGACTTTAAAACAATTTTATCTCAGTTTATAAACTTTAAGATCTACTTATTGTGAATTATAGCTTAAGGACTTTATTATACTTCAATCATATACAAATCAATAAAATATCAATATAAAAGTGTTACTATAATCTATACCATCGTTTCTTAAACTGTGTGAGATCACATTAGAGTTCCACGAAACTTAAGTGTTCAAATTACACATTATTCTATGTATTTTGCTGGTGCTTATTGCATGCTAAGTCGTAATAATAATATAAATATATTTCAAAGTTAAATTTTATGAGGTAAACAATATGAATAAGGTAAATACAGTTTACTGACTCAGTTTTTTAATTATAAATTACTTAAAATTAAAACACTTATAATATATTGATATTTTATCAATAAATAACAATTGATAATTCTGTCCACTTGATGCAGATGTGCCACCTAATAATAAATTTTTTTTTACTCTCCATATTAAACTATTATTATTCTAATTTTACAAAAAAAAAAAAAATGTTATTTATTATAGACTGTTATACCCACTACGGTAAATACCAAATTTATAACTTTAAATTTTCTTCCCTCCCCCCCCCCCCCCATATATACTATTTTTATCCAGTCATAATTTTCAGAAATGCTCCTGTCAGTGTGCTTGCTGGTTGGAAGCGGCAGTGGTGTTTCGATAGTGATTGTGTGGGCGGACAGCTGCGGTGTCAAGACAACTGGACACTACAAACGACCAGTCTCTCCCTTTGGTATTACTATTATTATTCTAATTTTACAAAAAAAAAAAAAATGTTATTTATTATAGACTGTTATACCCACTACGGTAAATACCAAATTTATTACTTTAAATTTTCTTCCCTCCCCCCCCCTCCCCCCATATATACTTTTAATATCCAGTCATAATTTTCAGAAATGCTCCTGTCAGTGTGCGTGGCGGTTGGAAGCGAAGCGGCAGTGGCGTGTCGATATTGATGGTGTGGGCGGACAGCTGCGGCGAAAAGGCAACCGGACACTACAAATGACCCGTCTCTCCCTTTGGTATGATTTTATGTTTTTCCCCTTGTAATTCCCCCCCCCCCTGTTAGTTATTTTCTAGACCCGTATAACAATCCTTGCATAACTATCACTTTGAACCTAACAATCACAGCGGATTGAATATTATTATATCTTATGTTATTATATATTGAAATTATAAACAATATTATTATTATTGGTAGATGAAACACAAAAATATTATAGCTCTTATTCTTATTAGAATTAAAATGCCACTATGTTAAAATTTTGCAAAAGGGAATATCAAATTATTATTAATGTCAATGTAAAAATCTATTTATTCAAAAATTAATTCAATCAAATTACATAACTCACTGCAATTAATAAAATAACTCTTACTCTTTGTAAATCATGACTTATTCTAAAATCAACAACCGATATTATTTCTCTTGCGAGAGGTCCACGCAATTATTGTCTTTAAAAATAATTTTTTTGAACCCTTTAGTATAAAACTTATAATATTAATATATACTTATACTAATACTTTACACTAAGTCATAATTATTATTATTTTTTCTTACACTTAAAAGTATATTGTTTATTATCATTAATTTGTTTACCTTTAATATTATTATATTAATATTAAACCTACTATAGTAAACGTCTTTTTCATCATTTGGGAGTCATTTCGTTGTTGGTAGCTTCGTGTTCCCTGGGCCAGTGTTATTGTCCTTTCTTGGGAGAAAACTTATTATATTCAAACTCTCACAAGTAATAAAACAGATATTGTACTATTCATAATCAATGCTATTATGGGAAAGGGTTTTGTCTCCTCAATAATTTTACATAATAGAATTTCGCTTATTTAGGTTTATTTTTAGGTTTATTGACACTTCATTAATCGCTAAAATTTAAGTAGCGTACTACTATATCATTGCTACAATTAGCCACCTATTCCCGAACAATGTTATTATTCAAATCTATTAAAGAGCAATGTACATGTAGACTTATCTGAGCTTGAAATCTTATTTCTTGATACAAAAAAAATTTCATCAGTCTTCAATATATTTTTTTCCATCCGCTGTAGACACTATGTATTTTGGGTTAGATTTTTGGAGATATTTGTCTTTGACCTGCTCTCCCTTAAAGATTTGGCTTTCCACAACAATCTATTTAACTAACTAACGAACCAACAATGATTTTAAGTGCCATTAAAAACACTTCCTAATCAAATATTTTATCAATAGCTAATACTCAACAAGGTTTACTCAAGGGTACCCACTTCAATCAACAAATAAAATCATAGTACGTTCTTTCTTCAGTATGTATCCTTGAATGAGGTGGGTTAGATTATCAAAACTCATTCAAGAACACATATTGGAGTAATGACATTACTAACGTGATGTTTATAACAAATATTTATAACAGTAGGAAATATAAGGAGTACATTTCTCCTTTTTTAAATTATAATATAGTATATTTTTCATATTTGTATAATATATTATAATTATAATTTTAAGATATAAAAAAAGCTTATTTCATTTACCTGAAGACTAATATTATAAATTGTATTATAATCAAATATATGTAATCAACTATCAATCTATTTAACTAACTTACGAACAACAATGATTTTCAGTGCCATGCCTAGAACATTAAAATCACTTCTTACTCAAATATTTTATCAATAACAAATACTCAAGAAGGGCTACTCAAAGGCACCCAGTTCAAGTCAACAAATAAAATCATTGTACATTTTTTCTTAAGAATGTGTTCTTTTATGAAGTGTGCTGGATTATCAAAACTCATTCAAGAACACATTCTGGAGAAAGGACTTTACAAATGTGATGTTTACAACAAATATTTATAACAGTAGGAAATATATGGAATACATTTCTCATTTTTTTAATTAAATAGTATATTTTTTAGATTTGTATAATTTAGAATTAAATTTTGAAGTTATGAAATAAGCTTATTTCATTTCAGAAAAGACTTATATTATAAATTGTGTTATAATTAAATATATGCAATCAACTAACAATCTATTTAACTAACTAACGAACTAACAATGATTTTCAGTGCCATGCCTAGAACATTAAAATCACTTCTTACTCAAATATTTTATCAATAACAAATACTCAAGAAGGACTACTCAAAGGCACCCAGTTCAAGTCAACAAATAAAATCATTGTAAATTTTTTCTTAAGAATGTGTTCTTTTATGAAGTGTGCTGGATTATCAAAACTCATTCAAGAACACATTCTGGAGAAAGGACTTTACAAATGTGATGTTTACAACAAATATTTATAACAGTAGGAAATATAAGGAATACATTTCTCATTTTTTTAATTATATAGTATATTTTTTATATTTGTATAATTTAGAATTAAATTTTGAAGTTATGAAATAAGCTTATTTCATTTAAGAAAAGACTTATATTATAAATTGTGTTATAATTAAATATATGCAATCAACTAACAATCTATTTAACTAACTAACGAACTAACAATGATTTTAAGTGCCATTAAAAACACTTCCTAATCAAATATTTTATCAATAGCTAATACTCAACAAAGACTACTCAAAGGCACCCACTTCAATCAACAAATAAAATCATAGTAAGTTTTTTCTTCGGTTTGTGTTCTTTCATGAGTTGTGCTGGATTATCAAAACTCATCAAGAACACATATTGAAGTAAGGACCTTACTAATCTGATCTTTAAAACAAATATTCATAACAGTAGGAAATATAAGGAATACATTTCTCCTTTTTTTAAATTATATTGTATATTTTTTATATTTGTATAATATGTATTTATATTTTTAAGTTATGAAATAAGGTTATGTAATTTACCTAAAGACTTTAAAACAATTTTATCTCAGTTTATAAACTTTAAGATCTACTTATTGTGAATTATAGCTTAAGGACTTTATTATACTTCAATCATATACAAATCAATAAAATATCAATATAAAAGTGTTACTATAATCTATGCCATCGTTTCTTAAACTGTGTGAGATCACATTAGAGTTCCACTAAACTTAAGTGTTCAAATTACACATTATTCTATGTATTTTGCTGGTACTTATTGCATGCTAAGTCGTAATAATAATATAAATATATTTCAAAGTTAAATTTTATGAGGTAAACAATATGAATAAGGTAAATACAGTTTACTGACTCAGTTTTTTAATTATAAATTACTTAAAATTAAAACACTTATAATATATTGATATTTTATCAATAAATAACAATTGATAATTCTGTCCACTTGATGCAGATGTGCCACCTAATAATAATTTTTTTTTACTCTCCATATTAAACTATTATTATTCTAATTTTACAAAAAAAAAAAAATGTTATTTATTATAGACTGTTATACCCACTACGGTAAATACCAAATTTATTACTTTAAATTTTCTTCCCCCCCCCCCCCCCCCCATATATACTTTTGTTATCCAGTCATAATTTTCAGAAATGCTCCTGTCAGTGTGCGTGGCGGTTGGAAGCGAAGCGGCAGTGGCGTGTCGATATTGATGGTGTGGGCGGACAGCTGCGGCGAAAAGGCAACCGGACAATACAAATGACCCGTCTCTCCCTTTGGTATGATTTTATGTTTTTCCCCTTGTAATTCCCCCCCTGTTAGTTATTTTCTAGACCCGTATAACAATCCTTGCATATCTTTGTTGGGTTCATTTTGTATTTTTTCTGCGATAACTTACAGTTTTTTCCACATGGTCAACTTAATATTATCATGTTAATAATCTGCAGATTAAAGTAATTATTATTTTTAATGCTATGGTTCACTTAAATCTGCGGATTGATTGTTATGTCTTGTGTAATTACATTTTAAAAATATAAGCAATTATTATTTATGGTAGATGAAACACAAAAATACCATGATTCTTATTAAAATTAAAATGCCACTTTGTTAAAATCTTGCAAAAGAGAATATCAAATTATTAATATTTATGTCAATGTAAAAATCTATTTATTCAAATTAAATAACTCACATATTCACTACAATTAATAAAATAACTCTTACTATTTGTAAATTATGACTTTTTATTAAAATCAACAACCAATATTATTTTTTTTGCTAGAGGTCCACAGAATTATATATAAAAAATGTATTATAAAAATATTCTGATAATCCATTAATTATTTTCAGAAATGCTCCTGTCAGTGTGCTTGCTGGTTGGAAGCGGCAGTGGTGTTTCGATAGTGATTGTGTGGGCGGACATCTGCGGCGACAAGGCAACCGGACACTACAAACGACCAGTCTCCCCATTCTGTACGATTTTATGTATTTACTCTTGTAATTTCTCACCCACCAATCTGTTAGTTATTCTCTGGACCCGTATATCCACCCTTGCCCATCGTTGTTGGTTTCATTTTTTTTTTTTCTGCTATAACTTTCGGTTTTTCCCCATGGGCAACTTAATATTATCATGTTAATAATCTGAGGATTAAAATAATTATTATTTTTATTACTACGGTTCTTTTAATTCTGTGGATTGTATTTTTTCTGAGATAACTTACAATTTTTTCCCCATTTTCAACTTAATATTATCATGTTTATAATCTGAGGATTAAAATAATTATTATTTTTATTACTACGGTTCTTTTAATTTTGTGGATTGTGTTTTTTCTGAGATAATTTACAATTTTTTCCCCAAGGTCAACTTAATATTATCATTTTAATAATCTGAGGATTTAAATAACTAATATTTTTATAACTACAGTTCACTTAAATCTGTTTATTGATTATTGTTATGTCTTGTCGGACTATATATTAAATTATAATCAATTATTAAGCATGGTAGATAAAACACAAAAATATCATAATTCTTATTATTTTTAAAATTAAAACACTACTCTGTTAAAATCTTGCAAAAGTGAATATCAAAATGTTATTATTAATGTCTATGTAAAAATCTATTCATTCAAAAATTAATTCAATCAAATTAAATAACCCACTACAATTAATAAAAGAATTCTTAGTTTTTGTTAATTATGACTTATAATTAAAAACAACAACCGATATTATTTCTCTTACAAGATGTCCACACATTTATTGTCTTTAAAGAATATCATGTACCCCCCATGTATACTTTTGTTATCCAGTAATTATTTTCAGAAATGCTCCTGTCAGTGTGCTTGCTGGTTGGAAGCGGCAGTGGTGTTTCGATAGTGATTGTGTGGGCGGACAGCTGCGGTGTCAAGACAACCGGACACTACAAACGACCAGTCTCTCCCTTCTGTATGATTTTATGTATTTCCCCTTCTAATTCCCCCCCCCCGCCCTGTTAGTTATTCTCTGGTCCCCTTTATCCACCCTTGCCTATCGTTGTTGGGTTCATTTTGTATTTTTTATGCTATAACTTACAGTTTTTTCCCCATGGTCAACTTATTATTATCATGTTAAGAATCTGCGGAATGATATTATTTTAGATTCTGAGTGAAACGATGAATGTATTGATTTTACAATGATGTGTGTTTTTTTATTTTTTTATTTTTTTATTTTTTTATTTTTTTATTTTTTTATTTTTTTATTTTTTTTGTATCTGTGTACACGATAAGTAGTCGAAATAATGCTTCGATTTTCGACTTCAGTATCTTGTTCGATTGGAAAGTGAATATCGTTGGTGCATTGGGGAGGTCAAAATTTAAATTTCCCAGTAGTTTTCACACGCGCCGGGAAAAACAACATAAAAATTAAGGAAAAACGGGAATTTTTACGCAAAATTGATTTTCCAAAAATCGATTTTGGTTATTGGTGTAACTTTAAAACAAATGAACGTATATACATGAAATTTTCACTGGTTGTTTATATTTGCATTTTCTATACACGATAACATTTTCAAAATATTTTGATTTATTTTGAACTGTTTAGGGACATTTTCATTTTTCGTTTTTTTTTAGTTTTTTTTCTAGAAATATCAATAAAATTTTATTTGTTGGTTGCGAAAGCTTGAAAATTTAATAGAAGGCTCCTAATATATTGTTTCAAAGGCAGATGAAAAATATTAAAAATCCTTAGTCACAATTTTTTTTTATAAGCATTTAAAGTTCAAAAATTGACAAAATATGGAAAAATCACGAAAATTAGCAAATTATTTTGAGTTAAGAATTCGTAAAAATTTTTCTTTTTAAATCTAAGATTTGAAAATCTAATACAAGATTACTCATAAGATTGTCTACCTTTATCAATAAAAAAATCTCTACCGGAAAGTCAAATTAAATTTTTATGAGCGTTTGAAATTCAAATTTTTACAACATTGGATATTCACTCGATTTCTCATGTGGCAATTTCCTTTTTTTGTTGTAATTAAAAAACGAATTACTGTAAATACATGAAAATTTCACTGAATGTTTATATTAGCATTTCCTATACACCATACAATTTTGAAAATATTTTGACTCTTTTTGAGCCGTTTACGGACATTTTCAGTTTTCAATTTTTTTAGTTTTTTTTTTCTATAAATATCAATTAAGTTTTATCTGTTGGGCCAAAAAGTGTAAAAATTTAATACAAGGCTCCTGATATATTGTTACAATATCAGTTGAAAAATATTAAAAATACATAGGCACAATTTTTTTTTATAAGCATTTTAACATCGAATTTTGACAGAATTTTTCAAAATCTCGAAAATTATTAATCATCGTAATTAATAAATTATAAAATGTTCAGTTTTTATAGCTAAGGATTGAAAATTTAAAACAAGATTCCACGTAAGTAGTTAATTCTCTTACCGAAAAATCTAAAAAATATACAATCACAGTTTATTTTTATAGTCATTTTATGTTCAAATTTGGACGAAATTACATATTAAAAAACCTAGTTATTTTGTTGTGATTATATAATATTATTCGTGGGTACCTACTTGAAACTTCTAAAGTGTACTATTATATATATATGATAGTATCAGGGTTTGTTGTTGGTGTATAACGTGTTATAAGTACCTAATGGATATTGTGATATGATTAATTTGGAATTTATTTTAGGTCAATTTTTTTTTAATACCATAGATATGTATATAATTTGTCTTAAACCTAGACTAACATACCGTCTTCGCTCAGAATCGTTTTTCTTATACAATGATATTGTATCATTGAATTCAAATTTAAAAGCATCCATTATACAGTGACCCACTTGTAACCTACTGTACAGCAGAGCGACATCCACTTACCCACCTTTTTTTTTTATTTTTATTACTATGGTTAACTTAAATCCGCGGATTGATTATTATTTTTGGGTACGTCGTAATCAGCGCCGATAGCAAGATGGTACCCCGCGCTGCCACCAGTTCCAGGATCGCAGTGCTTGCGTGTCGCACGGCGCGTAACTACGGTACGGCGCTAGCTGTTTACACACTGTTGATAGCGCGTATCATATCGATGAAAGCCGTTGCCGTTTTATATTTTTTTTGCCGTTCGACATAACCAAACAAAGGAACAACGCCGTTACCACACGTTTTTCTTCTACTCGACGTAACGTCTGAAAAGTGCGTCCGCTATACGTAAAATACCCGTCGTCGTGTGACGTATCGCCGTGCGCCTTCGCCGCCGCCGATATACTTTTATACGCGTCGAGTAACGCCGTCGACTCCAATTAGCTGTGCCCAAACACGGAAGCCATCTACCGCTCCACACCCTGGTCATCAGGTCATGTATTTATGTATATATATTTGTGTATGTTCAGTTCTAAAATCAGTTGTATACACTATTAAGTTTAAGTTGACCCACTTTAGCTCATGCATATTGAGCCGCCGGAACATTCAGACCTCCCGAGTTGGCGACCGGCGGTCTGTGATTGGTCGGCGGTGTTCGGCGATCTACAGTGCTCGTCGGAGTAGGTAGCTGCTAAAAATGATCCGGTCGCGACCAGTTTTTGTCTGACGAGTGGGTCAACTTAAACCGAATAGAGTATAGATCATAGCATTTAAGCTCCCCCACCTTCCCGTAGAATATAAGATACATAATATGTAACTTAATTCTTAATTAATATTCAATACAGTCCACTAGTTTGAATTAAGCAAAATACTCTGTTAAATTTTTGCTATCTGGTTCACCCTAATCCATTCAGTTCCTTTTCTCCTGCCCTCCAACTCTTGAATCACTCCCGGCAACATTCACCGACGGGAATTCAAACGTTCAATTATTGTGTCTAATATTATTATATAATAAAATTATAAGCAACTCTTTTTCTTGGTAGATGAAATACTAAAATATCATTATTCTTATTAAAATTAAATTGCCACTATGTTAAAATCTTGCAAAAGAGAATATCAAATTATTATTAATGTCAATGAAAAAATCTATTTATTCAAAAATCAAATTCAATCAAATTAAATAACTCACATATTCACTACAATTAATAAAAGAATTCAAGAACACATATTGGAGAAAGGACCTTACTAATGTGATCTTTGTGATAAATATTTATAACAGAAGGAAATATAAGGAATACATTTCTCCTTTTTTTTAATTATGTAGTTTATTTTTTATATTAGTATAATATATAATAATTATATTTTAAAGTTATGAAATAAGGTTATGTAATTTACCTAAAGACTTTAAAACAATTTTATCTCAGTTTATAAACTTTAAGATCTACTTATTGTGAATTATAGCTTAAGGACTTTATTATACTTCAATCATATACAAATCAATAAAATATCAATATAAAAGTGTTACTATAATCTATACCATCGTTTCTTAAACTGTGTGAGATCACATTAGAGTTCCACGAAACTTAAGTGTTCAAATTACACATTATTCTATGTATTTTGCTGGTGCTTATTGCATGCTAAGTCGTAATAATAATATAAATATATTTCAAAGTTAAATTTTATGAGGTAAACAATATGAATAAGGTAAATACAGTTTACTGACTCAGTTTTTTAATTATAAATTACTTAAAATTAAAACACTTATAATATATTGATATTTTATCAATAAATAACAATTGATAATTCTGTCCACTTGATGCAGATGTGCCACCTAATAATAAATTTTTTTTTACTCTCCATATTAAACTATTATTATTCTAATTTTACAAAAAAAAAAAAATGTTATTTATTATAGACTGTTATACCCACTATGGTAAATACCAAATTTATTACTTTAAATTTTCTTCCTTCCACCCCCTTCCCCCATATATACTTTTGTTATCCAGTCATAATTTTCAGAAATTCTCCTGTCAGTGTGCGTGGCGGTTGGAAGCGAAGCGGCAGTGGCGTGTCGATATTGATGGTGTGGGCGGACAGCTGCGGCGAAAAGGCAACCGGACACTACAAATGACCCGTCTCTCCCTTTGGTATGATTTTATGTTTTTCCCCTTGTAATTCCCCCCCCTGTTAGTTATTTTCTAGACCCGTATAACAATCCTTGCATAACTATCACTTTGAACCTAACAATCACAGCGGATTGAATATTATTATATCTTATGTTATTATATATTGAAATTATAAACAATATTATTATTATTGGTAGATGAAACACAAAAATATTATAGCTCTTATTCTTATTAGAATTAAAATGCCACTATGTTAAAATTTTGCAAAAGGGAATATCAAATTATTATTAATGTCAATGTAAAAATCTATTTATTCAAAAATTAATTCAATCAAATTACATAACTCACTGCAATTAATAAAATAACTCTTACTCTTTGTAAATCATGACTTATTCTAAAATCAACAACCGATATTATTTCTCTTGCAAGAGGTCCACGCAATTATTGTCTTTAAAAATAATTTTTTTGAACCCTTTAGTATAAAACTTATAATATTAATATATACTTATACTAATACTTTACACTAAGTCATAATTATTATTATTTTTTCTTACACTTAAAAGTATATTGTTTATTATCATTAATTTGTTTACCTTTAATATTATTATATTAATATTAAACCTACTATAGTAAACGTCTTTTTCATCATTTGGGAGTCATTTCGTTGTTGGTAGCTTCGTGTTCCCTGGGCCAGTGTTATTGTCCTTTCTTGGGAGAAAACTTATTATATTCAAACTCTCACAAGTAATAAAACAGATATTGTACTATTCATAATCAATGCTATTATGGGAAAGGGTTTTGTCCCCTCAATAATTTTACATAATAGAATTTCGCTTATTTAGGTTTATTTTTAGGTTTATTGACACTTCATTAATCGCTAAAATTTAAGTAGCGTACTACTATATCATTGCTACAATTAGCCACCTATTCCCGAACAATGTTATTATTCAAATCTATTAAAGAGCAATGTACATGTAGACTTATCTGAGCTTGAAATCTTATTTCTTGATACAAAAAAAATTTCATCAGTCTTCAATATATTTTTTTCCATCCGCTGTAGACACTATGTATTTTGGGTTAGATTTTTGGAGATATTTGTCTTTGACCTGCTCTCCCTTAAAGATTTGGCTTTCCACAACAATCTATTTAACTAACTAACGAACCAACAATGATTTTAAGTGCCATTAAAAACACTTCCTAATCAAATATTTTATCAATAGCTAATACTCAACAAGGTCTACTCAAGGGTACCCACTTCAATCAACAAATAAAATCATAGTACGTTCTTTCTTCAGTATGTATCCTTGAATGAGGTGGGTTAGATTATCAAAACTCATTCAAGAACACATATTGGAGTAATGACATTACTAACGTGATGTTTATAACAAATATTTATAACAGTAGGAAATATAAGGAATACATTTCTCCTTTTTTAAATTATAATATAGTATATTTTTCATATTTGTATAATATATTATAATTATATTTTTAAGATATAAAAAAAGCTTATTTCATTTACCTGAAGACTAATATTATAAATTGTATTATAATCAAATATATGTAATCAACTATCAATCTATTTAACTAACTTACGAACAACAATGATTTTCAGTGCCATGCCTAGAACATTAAAATCACTTCTTACTCAAATATTTTATCAATAACAAATACTCAAGAAGGGCTACTCAAAGGCACCCAGTTCAAGTCAACAAATAAAATCATTGTACATTTTTTCTTAAGAATGTGTTCTTTTATGAAGTGTGCTGGATTATCAAAACTCATTCAAGAACACATTCTGGAGAAAGGACTTTACAAATGTGATGTTTACAACAAATATTTATAACAGTAGGAAATATATGGAATACATTTCTCATTTTTTTAATTATATAGTATATTTTTATATTTGTATAATTTAGAATTAAATTTTGAAGTTATGAAATAAGCTTATTTCATTTAAGAAAAGACTTATATTATAAATTGTGTTATAATTAAATATATGCAATCAACTAACAATCTATTTAACTAACTAACGAACTAACAATGATTTTCAGTGCCATGCCTAGAACATTAAAATCACTTCTTACTCAAATATTTTATCAATAACAAATACTCAAGAAGGACTACTCAAAGGCACCCAGTTCAAGTCAACAAATAAAATCATTGTAAATTTTTTCTTAAGAATGTGTTCTTTTATGAAGTGTGCTGGATTATCAAAACTCATTCAAGAACACATTCTGGAGAAAGGACTTTACAAATGTGATGTTTACAACAAATATTTATAACAGTAGGAAATATAAGGAATACATTTCTCATTTTTTTAATTATATAGTATATTTTTTATATTTGTATAATTTAGAATTAAATTTTGAAGTTATGAAATAAGCTTATTTCATTTAAGAAATGACTTATATTATAAATTGTGTTATAATTAAATATATGCAATCAACTAACAATCTATTTAACTAACTAACGAACTAACAATGATTTTAAGTGCCATTAAAAACACTTCCTAATCAAATATTTTATCAATAGCTAATACTCAACAAAGACTACTCAAAGGCACCCACTTCAATCAACAAATAAAATCATAGTAAGTTTTTTCTTCGGTGTGTGTTCTTTCATGAGTTGTGCTGGATTATCAAAACTCATCAAGAACACATATTGAAGTAAGGACCTTACTAATCTGATCTTTAAAACAAATATTCATAACAGTAGGAAATATAAGGAATACATTTCTCCTTTTTTTAAATTATATTGTATATTTTTTATATTTGTATAATATGTATTTATATTTTTAAGTTATGAAATAAGGTTATGTAATTTACCTAAAGACTTTAAAACAATTTTATCTCAGTTTATAAATTTTAAGATCTACTTATTGTGAATTATAGCTTAAGGACTTTATTATTCAATCATATACAAATCAATAAAATATCAATATAAAAGTGTTACTATAATCTATACCATAGTTTCTTAAACTGTGTGAGATCACATTAGAGTTCCACGAAACTTAAGTGTTCAAATTACACATTATTCTATGTATTTTGCTGGTACTTATTGCATGCTAAGTCGTAATAATAATATAAATATATTTCAAAGTTAAATTTTATGAGGTAAACAATATGAATAAGGTAAATACAGTTTAATGACTCAGTTTTTTAATTATAAATTACTTAAAATTAAAACACTTATAATATATTGATATTTTATCAATAAATAACAATTGATAATTCTGTCCACTTGATGCAGATGTGCCACCTAATAATAATTTTTTTTTTACTCTCCATATTAAACTATTATTATTCTAATTTTACAAAAAAAAAAAAAATGTTATTTATTATAGACTGTTATACCCACTACGGTAAATACCAAATTTATTACTTTAAAATTTCTTCCCTGCCCCCCCCCATATATACTTTTGTTATCCAGTCATAATTTTCAGAAATGCTCCTGTCAGTGTGCGTGGCGGTTGGAAGCGAAGCGGCAGTGGCGTGTCGATATTGATGGTGTGGGCGGACAGCTGCGGCGAAAAGGCAACCGGACACTACAAATGACCCGTCTCTCCCTTTGGTATGATTTTATGTTTTTCCCCTTGTAATTCCCCCCCTGTTAGTTATTTTCTAGACCCGTATAACAATCCTTGCATATCTTTGTTGGGTTCATTTTGTATTTTTTCTGCGATAACTTACAGTTTTTTCCACATGGTCAACTTAATATTATCATGTTAATAATCTGCAGATTAAAGTAATTATTATTTTTAATGCTATGGTTCACTTAAATCTACGGATTGATTGTTATGTCTTGTGTAATTACATTTTAAAAATATAAGCAATTATTATTTATGGTAGATGAAACACAAAAATACCATGATTCTTATTAAAATTAAAATGCCACTTTGTTAAAATCTTGCAAAAGAGAATATCAAATTATTAATATTTATGTCAATGTAAAAATCTATTTATTCAAATTAAATAACTCACATATTCACTACAATTAATAAAATAACTCTTACTATTTGTAAATTATGACTTTTTATTAAAATCAACAACCAATATTATTTTTTTTGCTAGAGGTCCACAGAATTATATATAAAAAATGTATTATAAAAATATTCTGATAATCCATTAATTATTTTCAGAAATGCTCCTGTCAGTGTGCTTGCTGGTTGGAAGCGGCAGTGGTGTTTCGATAGTGATTGTGTGGGCGGACATCTGCGGCGACAAGGCAACCGGACACTACAAACGACCAGTCTCCCCATTCTGTACGATTTTATGTATTTACTCTTGTAATTTCTCACCCACCAATCTGTTAGTTATTCTCTGGACCCGTATATCCACCCTTGCCCATCGTTGTTGGTTTCATTTTTTTTTTTTCTGCTATAACTTTCGGTTTTTCCCCATGGGCAACTTAATATTATCATGTTAATAATCTGAGGATTAAAATAATTATTATTTTTATTACTACGGTTCTTTTAATTCTGTGGATTGTATTTTTTCTGAGATAACTTACAATTTTTTCCCCATTTTCAACTTAATATTATCATGTTTATAATCTGAGGATTAAAATAATTATTATTTTTATTACTACGGTTCTTTTAATTTTGTGGATTGTGTTTTTTCTGAGATAACTTACAATTTTTTCCCCAAGGTCAACTTAATATTATCATTTTAATAATCTGAGGATTTAAATAACTAATATTTTTATAACTACAGTTCACTTAAATCTGTTTATTGATTATTGTTATGTCTTGTCTGACTATATATTAAATTATAATCAATTATTAAGCATGGTAGATAAAACACAAAAATATCATTATTCTTATTATTATTAAAATTAAAACACTACTCTGTTAAAATCTTGCAAAAGTGAATATCAAAATGTTATTTTTAATGTCTATGTAAAAATCTATTCATTCAAAAATTAATTCAATCAAATTAAATAACCCACTACAATTAATAAAAGAATTCTTAGTTTTTGTTAATTATGACTTATAATTAAAAACAACAACCGATATTATTTCTCTTACAAGATGTCCACACATTTATTGTCTTTAAAGAATATCATGTACCCCCCATGTATACTTTTGTTATCCAGTAATTATTTTCAGAAATGCTCCTGTCAGTGTGCTTGCTGGTTGGAAGCGGCAGTGGTGTTTCGATAGTGATTGTGTGGGCGGACAGCTGCGGTGTCAAGACAACCGGACACTACAAACGACCAGTCTCTCCCTTCTGTATGATTTTATGTATTTCCCCTTCTATTTCCCCCCCCCCCCCGCCCTGTTAGTTATTCTCTGGTCCCCTTTATCCACCCTTGCCTATCGTTGTTGGGTTCATTTTGTATTTTTTATGCTATAACTTACAGTTTTTTCCCCATGGTCAACTTATTATTATCATGTTAAGAATCTGCGGAATGATATTATTTTTATTTTTATTACTATGGTTAACTTAAATCCGCGGATTGATTATTATTTTTGGGTACGTCGTAATCAGCGCCGATAGCAAGATGGTACCCCGCGCTGCCACCAGTTCCAGGATCGCAGTGCTTGCGTGTCGCACGGCGCGTAACTACGGTACGGCGCTAGCTGTTTACACACTGTTGATAGCGCGTATCATATCGATGAAAGCCGTTGCCGTTTTATATTTTTTTTGCCGTTCGACATAACCAAACAAAGGAACAACGCCGTTACCACACGTTTTTCTTCTACTCGACGTAACGTCTGAAAAGTGCGTCCGCTATACGTAAAATACCCGTCGTCGTGTGACGTATCGCCGTGCGCCTTCGCCGCCGCCGATATACTTTTATACGCGTCGAGTAACGCCGTCGACTCCAATTAGCTGTGCCCAAACACGGAAGCCATCTACCGCTCCACACCCTGGTCATCAGGTCATGTATTTATGTATATATATTTGTGTATGTTCAGTTCTAAAATCAGTTGTATACACTATTAAGTTTAAGTTGACCCACTTTAGCTCATGCATATTGAGCCGCCGGAACATTCAGACCTCCCGAGTTGGCGACCGGCGGTCTGTGATTGGTCGGCGGTGTTCGGCGATCTACAGTGCTCGTCGGAGTAGGTAGCTGCTAAAAATGATCCGGTCGCGACCAGTTTTTGTCTGACGAGTGGGTCAACTTAAACCGAATAGAGTATAGATCATAGCATTTAAGCTCCCCCACCTTCCCGTAGAATATAAGATACATAATATGTAACTTAATTCTTAATTAATATTCAATACAGTCCACTAGTTTGAATTAAGCAAAATACTCTGTTAAATTTTTGCTATCTGGTTCACCCTAATCCATTCAGTTCCTTTTCTCCTGCCCTCCAACTCTTGAATCACTCCCGGCAACATTCACCGACGGGAATTCAAACGTTCAATTATTGTGTCTAATATTATTATATAATAAAATTATAAGCAACTCTTTTTCTTGGTAGATGAAATACTAAAATATCATTATTCTTAAAAATTTAATTGCCACTATGTTAAAATCTTGCAAAAGAGAATATCAAATTATTATTAATGTCAATGAAAAAATCTATTTATTCAAAAATCAAATTCAATCAAATTAAATAACTCACATATTCACTACAATTAATAAAAGAATTCAAGAACACATATTGGAGAAAGGACCTTACTAATGTGATCTTTGTGATAAATATTTATAACAGAAGGAAATATAAGGAATACATTTCTCCTTTTTTTTAATTATGTAGTTTATTTTTTATATTAGTATAATATATAATAATTATATTTTAAAGTTATGAAATAAGGTTATGTAATTTACCTAAAGACTTTAAAACAATTTTATCTCAGTTTATAAACTTTAAGATCTACTTATTGTGAATTATAGCTTAAGGACTTTATTATACTTCAATCATATACAAATCAATAAAATATCAATATAAAAGTGTTACTATAATCTATACCATCGTTTCTTAAACTGTGTGAGATCACATTAGAGTTCCACGAAACTTAAGTGTTCAAATTACACATTATTCTATGTATTTTGCTGGTGCTTATTGCATGCTAAGTCGTAATAATAATATAAATATATTTCAAAGTTAAATTTTATGAGGTAAACAATATGAATAAGGTAAATACAGTTTACTGACTCAGTTTTTTAATTATAAATTACTTAAAATTAAAACACTTATAATATATTGATATTTTATCAATAAATAACAATTGATAATTCTGTCCACTTGATGCAGATGTGCCACCTAATAATAATTTTTTTTTACTCTCCATATTAAACTATTATTATTCTAATTTTACAAAAAAAAAAAAAATGTTATTTATTATAGACTGTTATACCCACTACGGTAAATACCAAATTTATTACTTTAAATTTTCTTCCCTCCACCCCCTTCCCCCATATATACTTTTGTTATCCAGTCATAATTTTCAGAAATTCTCCTGTCAGTGTGCGTGGCGGTTGGAAGCGAAGCGGCAGTGGCGTGTCGATATTGATGGTGTGGGCGGACAGCTGCGGCGAAAAGGCAACCGGACACTACAAATGACCCGTCTCTCCCTTTGGTATGATTTTATGTTTTTCCCCTTGTAATTCCCCCCCTGTTAGTTATTTTCTAGACCCGTATAACAATCCTTGCATAACTATCACTTTGAACCTAACAATCACAGCGGATTGAATATTATTATATCTTATGTTATTATATATTGAAATTATAAACAATATTATTATTATTGGTAGATGAAACACAAAAATATTATAGCTCTTATTCTTATTAGAATTAAAATGCCACTATGTTAAAATTTTGCAAAAGGGAATATCAAATTATTATTAATGTCAATGTAAAAATCTATTTATTCAAAAATTAATTCAATCAAATTACATAACTCACTGCAATTAATAAAATAACTCTTACTCTTTGTAAATCATGACTTATTCTAAAATCAACAACCGATATTATTTCTCTTGCAAGAGGTCCACGCAATTATTGTCTTTAAAAATAATTTTTTTGAACCCTTTAGTATAAAACTTATAATATTAATATATACTTATACTAATACTTTACACTAAGTCATAATTATTATTATTTTTTCTTACACTTAAAAGTATATTGTTTATTATCATTAATTTGTTTACCTTTAATATTATTATATTAATATTAAACCTACTATAGTAAACGTCTTTTTCATCATTTGGGAGTCATTTCGTTGTTGGTAGCTTCGTGTTCCCTGGGCCAGTGTTATTGTCCTTTCTTGGGAGAAAACTTATTATATTCAAACTCTCACAAGTAATAAAACAGATATTGTACTATTCATAATCAATGCTATTATGGGAAAGGGTTTTGTCCCCTCAATAATTTTACATAATAGAATTTCGCTTATTTAGGTTTATTTTTAGGTTTATTGACACTTCATTAATCGCTAAAATTTAAGTAGCGTACTACTATATCATTGCTACAATTAGCCACCTATTCCCGAACAATGTTATTATTCAAATCTATTAAAGAGCAATGTACATGTAGACTTATCTGAGCTTGAAATCTTATTTCTTGATACAAAAAAAATTTCATCAGTCTTCAATATATTTTTTTCCATCCGCTGTAGACACTATGTATTTTGGGTTAGATTTTTGGAGATATTTGTCTTTGACCTGCTCTCCCTTAAAGATTTGGCTTTCCACAACAATCTATTTAACTAACTAACGAACCAACAATGATTTTAAGTGCCATTAAAAACACTTCCTAATCAAATATTTTATCAATAGCTAATACTCAACAAGGTCTACTCAAGGGTACCCACTTCAATCAACAAATAAAATCATAGTACGTTCTTTCTTCAGTATGTATCCTTGAATGAGGTGGGTTAGATTATCAAAACTCATTCAAGAACACATATTGGAGTAATGACATTACTAACGTGATGTTTATAACAAATATTTATAACAGTAGGAAATATAAGGAATACATTTCTCCTTTTTTAAATTATAATATAGTATATTTTTCATATTTGTATAATATATTATAATTATATTTTTAAGATATAAAAAAAGCTTATTTCATTTACCTGAAGACTAATATTATAAATTGTATTATAATCAAATATATGTAATCAACTATCAATCTATTTAACTAACTTACGAACAACAATGATTTTCAGTGCCATGCCTAGAACATTAAAATCACTTCTTACTCAAATATTTTATCAATAACAAATACTCAAGAAGGGCTACTCAAAGGCACCCAGTTCAAGTCAACAAATAAAATCATTGTACATTTTTTCTTAAGAATGTGCTCTTTTATGAAGTGTGCTGGATTATCAAAACTCATTCAAGAACACATTCTGGAGAAAGGACTTTACAAATGTGATGTTTACAACAAATATTTATAACAGTAGGAAATATAAGGAATACATTTCTCATTTTTTTAATTATATAGTATATTTTTTATATTTGTATAATTTAGAATTAAATTTTGAAGTTATGAAATAAGCTTATTTCATTTAAGAAAAGACTTATATTATAAATTGTGTTATAATTAAATATATGCAATCAACTAACAATCTATTTAACTAACTAACGAACTAACAATGATTTTCAGTGCCATGCCTAGAACATTAAAATCACTTCTTACTCAAATATTTTATCAATAACAAATACTCAAGAAGGACTACTCAAAGGCACCCAGTTCAAGTCAACAAATAAAATCATTGTAAATTTTTTCTTAAGAATGTGTTCTTTTATGAAGTGTGCTGGATTATCAAAACTCATTCAAGAACACATTATAACAGTAGGAAATATAAGGAATACATTTCTCCTTTTTTAAATTATATTGTATATTTTTTATATTTGTATAATATGTATTTATATTTTTAAGTTATGAAATAAAGTTATGTAATTTACCTAAAGACTTTAAAACAATTTTATCTCAGTTTATAAACTTTAAGATCTACTTATTGTGAATTATAGCTTAAGGACTTTATTATACTTCAATCATATACAAATCAATAAAATATCAATATAAAAGTGTTACTCTAATCTATACCATCGTTTCTTAAACTGTGTGAGATCACATTAGAGTTCCACGAAACTTAAGTGTTCAAATTACACATTATTCTATGTATTTTGCTGGTGCTTATTGCATGCTAAGTCGTAATAATAATATAAATATATTTCAAAGTTAAATTTTATGAGGTAAACAATATGAATAAGTTAAATACAGTTTACTGACTCAGTTTTTTAATTATAAATTACTTAAAATTAAAACACTTATAATATATTGATATTTTATCAATAAATAACAATTGATAATTCTGTCCACTTGATGCAGATGTGCCACCTAATAATAAATTTTTTTTTACTCTCCATATTAAACTATTATTATTCTAATTTTACAAAAAAAAAAAAATGTTATTTATTATAGACTGTTATACCCACTATGGTAAATACCAAATTTATTACTTTAAATTTTCTTCCCTCCCCCCCCCCATATATACTTTTGTTATCCAGTCATAATTTTCAGAAATGCTCCTGTCAGTGTGCGTGGCGGTTGGAAGCGAAGCGGCAGTGGCGTGTCGATATTGATGGTGTGGGCGGACAGCTGCGGCGAAAAGGCAACCGGACACTACAAATGACCCGTCTCTCCCTTTGGTATGATTTTATGTTTTTCCCCTTGTAATTCCCCCCCCTGTTAGTTATTTTCTAGACCCATATAACAATCCTTGCATATCTTTGTTGGGTTCATTTTGTATTTTTTCTGCGATAACTTACAGTTTTTTCCACATGGTCAACTTAATATTATCATGTTAATAATCTGCAGATTAAAGTAATTATTATTTTTATTGTTATGGTTAACTTAAATCTGCGGATTGATTGTTATGTCTTGTGTAATTACATTTTAAAAATATAAGCAATTATTATTTATGGTAGATGAAACACAAAAATATCATGATTCTTATTAAAATTAAAATGCCACTTTGTTAAAATCTTGCAAAAGAGAATATCAAATTATTAATATTTATGTCAATGTAAAAATCTATTTATTCAAATTAAATAACTCACATATTCACTACAATTAATAAAATAACTCTTACTATTTGTAAATTATGACTTTTTATTAAAATCAACAACCAATATTATTTTTTTTGCTAGAGGTCCACAGAATTATATATAAAAAATGTATTATAAAAATATTCTGATAATCCATTAATTATTTTCAGAAATGCTCCTGTCAGTGTGCTTGCTGGTTGGAAGCGGCAGTTTCGTTTTGATAGTGATTGTGTTGGCAGGCAGCTGCGGCGACAAGACAACCGGACACTATAGACGACCAGTCTCCCCATTCTGTACGATTTTATGTATTTACTCTTGTAAATTCCCACCCACCACTCTGTTAGTTATTCTCTGGACCCGTATATCCACCCTTGCGTATCGTTAATCAAATATTTTATCAACAACAAATACTCAACCAAGACTACTCAAATGCACCCTCTTCAAGTCAACAAATAGAATCATTGTAAGTTTTTTCTTCGGTATGTGTTCTTTCATGAGCTGTGCTGTATTATCAAAACTCATTCAAGAACACATATTGGAGTAAGGACCTTACTAATTTGATCTTTATAACAAATATTTATAACAGTATGAAATGTAATCAATACATTTCTCCTTTTTTTTAATTATATAGCTTATTTTTTATATTTGTATAATATATAATTATATTTTTAAGTTATAAAATAAGATTTTTTCATTTACCTAAAGACTAATATTATAAATTGTATTCTAATTAATAAATATGTAATGAACTAACAATTTATTGTACCTATACACCTTATTTACCTACTGTAATACAATTTTAGGTTAGTTTAAAACTTAAATATCTACTTATTATGAATTATAGCTTATCGACTTTATTATATCTTTATTATATACAAATTAATCAAATATCAATAAAATAGTGTTACTATAACCTATACCAGAGTTTCTTAAACTGTGTTAGATCACTTTAGAGTTCCACAAAACTTAAGTATTTTTTTTCAGTGAAGGATTTATTTTTATGAAGTCCTAATTGTCTCTTATTTAAAATATTTATTGAATTAAATACAGTATGTACATTATTATATGAAATTATTGTAGTTATTAATGCAAATAATCCTTACATAAAATGTCACATTAAGACTATTGAAACAAAGTAGCTGGCAGGGTTGGACTAGGTCTTTAAACTGTTCTGGGCTGAAAAATTTTACCGGCCCTACCTTACTGAAATTATTTTACATTCATATTACAATAGAAAAGATGGGTCTGGATTACACCAAATCTCCATTTTAGATTCTGACAGGAGCGATTAAGCTAGTGGTTTTACAATGGTGTTTGTTTGTATTTTTGTTTTTTTTTTATCCTGTATACAAAATGTCTACTAGAAGGAGTAGATTTTCTCAATATTTATTTAATGCTCAACCAATTTTTTTTGTTGAAATGAATTGTGGTCTTACACCGCTCTTATCTCAACATGATTATAATGATTGTATATTTCTTTACATATTACTAAACAATATAATATTGTGTCCCCAATTGCTAAAGAAGATTCATTTTTGTGTCCCACTGATGAACACTTGCACATAAAATACATTCCATATTGAAACCTGTACACAAAATGTTGTCCTAAATAGTCCTATAAATCGCATTGTAAACTATTTAAATAATTTAGATTTTCTTCTTTAACTATTTACATTCTCTATGGCACATTGTACTAAACTTGTAAACTGATTATATATGTTTTACACTATGTAAAAACGTATGTATCTTCTCTTAGATATATAAAAATGGCTACCATTTGTAACAATATAGTAACTAATACATCACTATCTGATAATGAAATTGATCATAAGTTTTTAGTAAGCGGCCACTCATTTTTACCTTGTGAACAAGATTTTGGTATAATTGTAAAGCAAAAAAAAATTCCATCCAGACATACATATATTTGATGATTGGAAAACTGTTATTTTGTCTCCTAGGAAAACCAAACCACTTAAAATTGTGAATATGACCAAAGATGATTTTTTCTTAACCCCCCTATGTGCGCCTTTGGCCCAATATTTCCATTAATATTAATTTAAACAAATATAAAAAAGCAATACAAATCAGTCATCAGTATAAATTTTTTTTTATTAATTTTAACACAACATTTTTTTTTCTGGCCTTTAGCCTTAAGCGAAATTGTCAATTATTTTTTCTGTAACTAGTTCATCAGTTCTAATTCTTTCTATATTGAGAATTTTCATTATTACTAAGTCTATTTTGAGACATCGAGTTTCTTAAATAATTTCTTATGAGTTTCAATTTTGAAAATGACCTCTCAGCCGAGGCCACAGTTACCGTAATTGTAAGAAATATTAAACATGCAGTTCACACATCTGGAAAACTACATGCCATGTCATTTTGAACAATCAAATTTATTAAGTCTCTGATATCACATTGTTTTAGACCAATTATTGTTGTAGTTGATAAAACTTGTCGGGTAAAGACTAAATTGATCATTGATGTCAGATTTGTATTTTTAATACAAAATCATATGAGGACTTGATTATGCTTGATTCCTCAGAAATTTTTATTTTGATTAAAAAATTAAAATTTATTAGGATAGGTTCTTAATTCTTATATTAGTTTATTTAAGTATGGGCCCCATATTAGAAATTGAAACGTGGGGCCACATGGCCCCACAGCTATTAACAATTGCTAACTTTATTGTTTGCCAATCATATTAATGCATACAAATATTACTTATACTATCAATCTTATATCTTTCAACATTTGTATATTTATGTAGTTGAGATTTTACCTAAAGTTACAGGGAACACACTTGTGGTCATTCTTTTTATCAATGGTGAGCACTTTTTACTATCAATTATTCAATTCACTACATACTGATAAGTAAGTTGTTAGAGGGTTGATGACAAACTGTAATCGTACTTAATAAATGTTAAGACAGTTTTATAAATATACATAACATCTTCATGTAAATTATAATAATTTTAGTAGATAATCTTCATTATAAGCCTTTTAAAGCATTAAAACCTGTTTGAGATAATTAAATTAAACATTTTATTATTATAATTTTTTTTTTTATATATTTTTTTATATAATTTTTATACATGGGGATTAGTATTATATACAGTTTTTAACTATAATATAACCCCCCTCACAATAATATGTTAATTAGTTACATGATTTGATGGATTTTCATAAAAAAAAAACCTAGAATAACTATTTTAGTTATTTTGTTGTGTTTGTATTATATTATTGAACTTGAACTTTAAACTTCTAAAGTACACTATTATATATCTAAGATAGTATCAGGGTTTGTTATTGATGTATAACGTGTTATAAGTACCTAATGGATATTGTGATATGATTAAATTGGAATATATTATGGGTACATTTTTTTTTAATACCATAGATAAGTATATATAGATAAGTATAATATATATATATAGATAGTATAATAGATAGTATATATAGATAAGTATATATATAATATGTCTTATACCTAGACTGACATACCGTCTCCGCTCAGAATCGTTTTTCTTATACAATGATACTATATGATTGAATTCAAATTTAATACCATCCATTATACAGTGACCCACTTGTAATCAACTGTACAGCAGAGCACCTTTTTTTAAACTGTATTGGACGCGTTAAAATAATATATATTGGGAATAAAGATGGGCCTCCAAAATCAATGGGCTCCGGAGTTCTCTGAAGAACTTTAAATTATTAGTTTTGACCTATTCAGATTTGTCTGATCCATAGTAATTGAGAATTCGTAAATATGGCATGCAAAACCAAAAAAAGTGATGAATACAGTAATTTTAGAGTTTAGTCCAACCACTCTCAAAATATACTAAGCTGTACACAACTATACTGTCCCTATTTAATATTTTTTTTCTAGAAATTTGTTCCATAGGTCCATACATTATTTTTGTATATTGAGATGATTTAGAGACTTGGTGGATTTGTTCTAATTAATTTCCAATTTCTAAATGTAAATAACAATAATATAAACCATACATTATAATTATAATCATATAATTGACAAAAATATAAGAACTAATAAATGTTGTCCCTCACAATAATTACAGCATTAATTATAATAGATACACACCATGAGGAGGGGTCAATATAAGGGTTTTACCTTTTGTATCGTTGTTTTAATTTTATAAAAAAAAGTTAAACATTTCTAAAAACAATAAACAGACATAATAATATAATAATAATATGGCTGTACCTATACAGTATACATAAATCATGGTGTCAGGCTACCTAATGATTTGGTTTTGCTGAGATAGTCATATTATTATACAAGACATGGATGTCCATAGTCACAAATAGGGGGGCTTCAGTGGCTATGCCTCCCAAAAATGTCCATAGCCCCCCTAAAAATGTCCTACATTTTGTTTTAAACTTATTCAATATTATCAAAATAAAACTTTAGCCCCCCTAAATCGCAAACGCTATTTGCGCCTATGCTGTTGTCAATATAAATAAAAATTAAAACACTTAATATTTTTTGTATGTTTTATATATATATAAATATAATATATAATATATCATTTATTTAAATTTTATGTTATAAGTTATAACTAATAAATAATTTACAAATTACAAGAATGAATAACAACATTACCTATTTTAGGTAGGTATACATATAGACATGATAAAATATAGTGTACTGACTACTGATATTTGACAATTACAATCTATTGTGTGTTGATTAGGCATTTAACTACGGATGAAATACATAGTTTTGCTCCGCGATGATGTAAAAATATTTAAGTTGCACAAAAATATTAATTGAATAAAACGTCATAAATTGGGATTATAATATATACAAATAATTAATACATGCATAGCTTACGGCTAAACCTCTTACTACACCGGTATATAAAATTATAATTTATAAAATGTATATTAATTATTACTTAGATAAGTACCCATATAAAAACAATAGGTACCTATACGATATCTTACTCGTAAACATAATTAATACAATTATATCCAAGACACTAAACATAGATAAGTCATAAATGCAAATTATATATTAGGTACTAAAATAGAATAATATTATAATAAATATTTTGTAAAAGAACAATGATGCTGCCAGAGGTATTACTAAAGTGATAATAAACCTATAATAAATATATTACTTGATTATAAATTATAATTGATAGATACCTATGTATCTAATGTGAATGGGCAAGATGTGGTCACTGGAAATGGAGCAAAACGTTTTTAGTTTAATTACATTTCTTCTCTTCAAAAACCACAAAAATCTACTACAGCATTAGACAAGTGTAGCTAGTTAAACGTGGATCGCCATTGAATTTGTGCTTATAATGTATACTTAGTTGCCGAAATGGCAAGTGAGTACCATTTTGGCCTGTGTAAAAAAAAACTATTGATACCTACCTAGCCGATTTGTATACAAATGGGTAGGTAACGTATTATAGTTATATTATAATATGAACACCGAGCGAAATTCAGATTATTTTATGATGAACAATATTCATTTTTAAATCTTAGTTACCATACGCCATACTATTAGGGAAGTATGTACCTATATATTATAATAATAATAATAATATATTATTTTATGCGTTTAGGCGTGCGCAGCTGAGTGTAGGTACCTAGTATAGAGAAATAAAAATTATTATGCATTTTTGTCTTCAAGTACAAACACAATTTAATGGAGATTAATAGAGTTAGAACTTGGGATGTCGAAGTCCATACTATATCCGAACTATATAGATTAAAATAAGTAAAACAAGTGGAATAAAGTGATCACCTTACTGATTATTGAAATCATACAAAAAATGTCAAAACGCATGTTCTACTGTGTGATTCTGATATTGTCAGTGAAGGTATGACTGATAACGTGTTTATGTGCTTTACGTGCGACTAGAAAAGTAATTGGTTTTTGTATATTTTGAACATTTGTCTTATAAGCATATTATTATCTAAGACTTTACTCTGTATGCTTACAAGTCGCATTGCGTGTTTTCAGTTATTAGTTATATCACTGTTTTAGTGTTATTATTCAATAGAGATTATTTTATTTTAACACAGAACACGGTTACCTAATCTTAACCAAATATATTATATCATAATATTATATTCCACTTATAGAGTGTGGTTTAAGGTTTTAATTTTTATTAAGAAAAGTAAAGTAAGTTAATTTTTAAATTAAACGTTTTATAAAATATTTGTAGGTACATATTATTCTACCAGAATTTTAAAAGCTTAAAATCACGTCCAAGGGGCTCGTTTTGCATTGGTACCTACCCCGAAAAATGATCTTTTTTTTGCGTACGCCTATGACATGTTTAGGTTTAGTACCTTTATTATATATACATCAACCACTTGTATCGTATACCCATTGTTTTTCTTTCGTTTTTAACGTAAATTAATTAACTTAATAGTATATAATATTATGTGTCTATTTATTTTTATGCAAATTAAATTGCCGTCAAATTTTTATTATTTTGTCACAGACTCACGTCGATGATATTATAAATACCTACATTATATATATATATATATATATATATATATATATATATTATTATACTGTCGCTGAATAATTGACAGCGACAATTCGGTTGATAATGGCAAATGCGTTGAAAATAATTTATATAACCTTTGTTTCCCTACTTAAATGGCTATTTAAAAATTGTTATCCAAGGCGTTGAACTCTTTGCTTATCTGTACATTTCATCTACCGCTCTAAACAATCATCATGAACAATGCACACGAAAATGCCAATCCGAATAGCTGAAACAAAAAAAATATGTTTCGGTAATTTAAAAAACTTTTTACTCGTAATTAATTTATTTCTTATAAAGGAATAGTAGAAGCATCATTATAACATTCACATTATTTCTAAATAATTTTTCAAAAAATCATAACTATAAGATTCAGTCTTTTTCGATAAACCTTCATTACATTTGTCATAAATCGGTGACAAATTCGTCTGATTAAAGTAATTATTATGTAGCTATTTCTTGAGTTTAGGTACTTACCTATAACCTATCAAACATAAATGTGTCCACTTTGCCCCGCACGTTTGCCTATAATATGTGACGTGTTGAAACATGTAAACATACATATTGCATAACTAAAACGACTCTAAGATCTGAGTCTATGTCTTTGATACGCGGTCAAAAGGAGTTAAGTCATGTTTTTTTAAAAATCATGTTTTGACACCTTTATATAGGTACGAAAAAAAATCTAAATTTTTGCTACAAACAAGTTAAGTCACCAAATAATCTGTGAATGTTATGTGTACTAAAGATATGTTTCAAATTGTAATTTCTATTAAGATCTTAAAGAGTTTAAATATTAAAATATTATATACGTACTAGAAACAGTGACACGGCTATACCAACAGTCCCGAAAGTAGTCGCGTGGTCCTTCATGAAAGCAGTGGTCACGTTCAGACAGCCGGTATTGTATATCTGTAGGCTCGCTTGGAAACGCAGATTGCACGGTTGTTTCTATTAAAAAGTGCTCATGATTATGTCACCAGTTATATATGTGTATAATTATGATGAGAGAGGGCTAAAGAATGCATGTTCCCTTAACTATTTGAAGGAAAAACTTAAATTTTAAATAATTGTATTTCCTATTCGACTGCAGTGTGTATAATGTATAAATTGTATGTGAACTATATTTACTCAATCATTGAAAAGTTTCAAAATAGTGTAAACATTAAACAGGTTCCTATATGCTTAAATATGTATGACACAATATTGTTTAAACGTAAATATTTGATAAAGTAAAAATTAGTTCTAAATCAGTAACAAAATGGAAAATTGTGTTAATCTTCACTGCACACATGCTAAATATTTAAATAAAGTACACAAATCGATGGTTAATCTCTGCAGATTTTATATTCGAATTGATAACGTATTGCGATGTAATTATTGGGTTGGTTTTATATAACGATCAACAGTTGTTTATTGTCATCAAATAGTTGGGTGGTGACACAAAATAAATATAAAAACGGACACGCATATGAGCATATCTCTTGCTTATGTAGAATAAATTATAATAATTAAATTTTTATATTATTATTATAATCTATTTATTTTTGTAGAATTTAACATTGTTACTCTACAAAATTCTTAAATACAAATTACAATTTTAATACATGGTTACGTCTTACACTCTTACGTAATACGTTCACAGAAAAGTAGAAAATTTAAATCATGGAAGGACTCCAGTCCCTCAACCAGCTCACCACCCCCTCTCCTCGAAACTATAACATTATTTTATTTTTTCAATACGATTGTTAATTTGACTGCACATTTACATGATACACTATGATACACTCAATTCTCACCTTTCCGTTGATCTCTTGACAACAGCTGCTGGGAATGATTCCGCCAATCCTGTGCTGCCTCCAGTCATCGTAGCCCGTGACTCCACAACAGTGTAGCTGAAACGAGAAAAAGGATATTAAATATGTCGTACTCAAAAACGCCTTTAACGAAAACGTAGACGATGTTTATCCGATCTCGACTTACTCCTTGGAGGTCGTCCCACGCTCTGGTTATGGCGCGGTCGTCGCCGTAAAACCTTATTGTCCTGAGCATCTC
>CARXXK010001059.1:0-75150 GCA_949089665.1 Macrosiphum euphorbiae | reverse complement strand
GGAGCACCATCTTGTAAGCTTATGTAAGAATAGGATCTCTAGGTGGGGCTATTCGTTTGAAAACCGAAATTTTTTTTTTCTAACTGAAGGTATACCTTGATCCTTAATTAACTTACTGTTACCTATTTTTTCAGTTAAATTGGTTATAATAACCAAAATATTGGTTGTATTTGAAAATGTATACCTATTTTTAAATTGTCAAATAAAAATCAATATGTATGGTATAGTTACAGTATAATACAGTATACACACATATAAATACTAAACAAATACAATACCAATATCTTATAAAAATAAATTATTGAGTTTGATGTCTTATAATACTGTCCAGTACAAAATTTGAAGACAATAATTTTTAAATTGATTTTGTGGTTTAAACAATATTTCAATATGTACAAATATACTTAATAGCTTTAAAACATAGTAAGCGACTAATAAAAAATTACATAGTAAATGATACAATTTTTTTTAATCACACAATATAATACAGGTGTATGCTAACATTAATTTCAGATGGTTTATGATAAATTCACTAGGCTCATTACCCATTTGTAAAATCTCTTCAGAGGCGCATACAATTAGCTACCTAAGAAATTGTTTTATATACCTTATTATTTATTTAAATTAAAGCATATTCAGCACACCCCTATGATGCAACTGACAAAAGTTTAAAAATTAAGTTAAAAACTAATTCTATATAAAATGGGGTGATTAGAGCCATATTAAAAATGTTATTTTCACAATTTAACAATGTTTTATTGACTATATTTTTTCAATACAATATTAATTTAAAATTTTACTATAACTTGTAGGTCTTGTTTTTATGATTTACCTTCTAATAGGTTATTATTTTTTTTTTTTTCAATAACCATTCAAAACTATTTCACATTAGTTTTGAATTAATTGTAGCAAGTTAATAATCATAATTTTAAATATACATAATATATGGTGCCTAACCTATAAGTACACATCTAGCATATTGTAATTTTAAATGCATACTAATTGTACAACTTTTTTTCAATTACCTATATTCTTTAATTAAAAACAACTTAATTCAAAATTGGAAATTCCACATATTACCCTATTTTATATTTATAATATTGTGAACCACTTAAATAATTTAAAATTATTTAATAGTGAAAGACTATGAATAGTTAAATATTTCAAATTTAAATTTATATAATATTATGTTTTTTTAACAATACAGTAATTGTGAATATTGTTACAAACAATAAGGTAATATGTAAAAAACAACTTAGCTATTTCAATATGTCGTGACTGAAATCATCCCATTTTATATTTATATTATTATGAACCACTATAAAAGGCATTTGTATAGCAGGTGATCTACCAATTTACTAGAAGTGATCTACTACAAAATTTAGGTACCTATAATAATATGTACATTGTACATACCTATTAGGTTTAAAATATATTTCACCATTAATTATTAAGATATTTTTTTATTTAGGATTATCAAATCAAATAAGAATTCATTCAAAAATACACAATTTACCGCCATTGATTAGTGCTACTATATGAAAATTATATTTGTATTATTATCAAAATCAGGCGTACCTACATTATCATAATAGTAATACATTATAGTTTTTGGCTTAAATTGAGAAGTATGTAATAAGTAATAACTATAATAATTAATAGGTAAATAATAAAGGAGTAAAAGCGCACTTGATCTACTTTACAATTACTACTATGAAAGAAATGCACATTTATAAAATTTGATAGAGCACCTGCTAGATAAACACCCTTCAAAAATGTTACCATAATATTTAAAAGCCCAGGACTATGATAAATCTATTCCAAATTAAATGATACAGTTAGATCAAAATATGCAGTTATGCAGTAATGCAAAATATGAGTTAAGATCATAACATGTATTCAAAAAAATTTAAACAAACTCAACTTAACCCCTAACTTAAAAAAATACAGTAAAATTTAAAAGTGGGACTAATAATATTTTAACTTTGTAGGTGGTAATAAATAGCTAACAACACCAATCAAACAGAAGAACTATTCAGTTGCAAAACACTAAAACAATTTAATTTTAAATACAAATATTTTTATGATACATAAATATTAGGATTAAGACATACCTACCTAATATTATAACAAAGTAGTTATTTAAATAAAATATTTAATAATACCATGCATAATAATGAAGGTGAGTAATTTATAATTCTTTTTTTAATTTTCTAGAAACATACATTTTACCACCCATTTAAGTATCAATGATTGATTGATGTTGTTAGCTAAATTAACTTAATTGTATAATATTTGTTAAAATTAAAAAAAAAAAAAAACAGCATGTACTATTTTCATTTAACATATTTTTAGTTTACTATATTATTGGGATTAAGTTTTTTCTGGAAAGCAGATTGTCAGACTTGATTTTTAATCTTCTTTGAAATTAACTTGAGTAGTTGAGTATTTACTATCTAATAAATTAAAAAAGGATAAATATAGCCAAATTATTTAACGGTAAAAGAATATGTTTACATACTTAATTCATTTTGTAGTCCCTCCCAACTATTAAAATAGTAAATGGGAAACAAAATTTTTATTTGTCATTGTTCTCGTTTAGAAAATGTAATGGAAGATAGAAAATTATGTGATTTGAATATCTATCTCCAAATCATTTGGCCAAGTATATTTGTAGTAAATACAGATCAACTTAGTTCTTAACAATAATTACTATGCCAGAATGAAAAATTTGAATAGGTATGCAACTTATAAGTACTTCTGAACAGAGAACATTATATTTTTAAGTATGTATATGATGTAGATAGGCAACCATCTTGTTGTGTCCAAGTAGATGGTAATAAGTAAATGAATAATATATGAAGTTGTATTAGGTTTGTGCAATGGTGTATTCAGTATTGGTGTCAGCCAATAATTTTAAGAGTATAACAAATTTTGTGTTATCAAACTTTGAATAACATTTATTGATGGTGTAATTGAATGAACAAAACTGATTTAACTGAAAATAAAATTTAAATAAAAACTGTTAAGACGTCATAATAATGTATAATAATGTATGTACAAATTAATGTAGGTATTAGTCATAACAATTTTATTTTATACGTATACATTTTAAGAAAACTTACCAATAAACTTAATGTAGGTACAAATGTTGTGCTTTCCAAGTGGTTGGTATTCATGTATTATCAAGTTTACATCACACTTCATAATATAAACTTAAATACATATATTTTTGATTGAAATATCAAATAAAATACATAAATACATCCCAAATTACGATATCCCATTATTATAATTAGGTATAATGTAATTTTAAGTTCAATGGAATATTTTTGACAAACTTAATGATTCAACAACTACCTATTTTGTTAGGTATATTATGCTATTAAAGAAATTTAAACTGTCTGTCTACTTATAATGGTTTACAACATAAACTAACTATACATATGTATAGTTCAATTATTAATTACATTATACATTTAATATTAAGCTATTTAAGTAAAAGTGCTATGCTGCATGGCCACATGGTTTAGTATTTTACTTTACAAGTTTTAAAGTTCATTATCAGTATTCAGTTTATTACAACCGATTGATTTTTCTGTACCATTATCATTAATTAATTAATATGATATAATATTTTAATCAATTCTATTATCTTATAATACCGTGGTCATAGATAATGATAAAGGTATCGCCAAATATCGGTAATAGTAATAAGATTATTATTGTTCTATGGTAATATGGAGGGGACTGGTGCGACAGTCAATGTCAACAAAACGTAGCATTGGTCAAATTAGCATATAGGTGTAATGTACATTCAATTAATCAGGTTCAAAGTACAACAATTATCAATATGTTTAATGTTAGGTACCTAAGGTAGTTAGGTCGAACGGTATCGAATTTATCAGTTATAGCTTCTGGGCTTTACAAATGAAAATTTTCCAGCGGTACCGACTTTCAACCACTAATACTTTGAGGAGCTGTATCTCGCAAACGAATCATCGAAAAATAAAAATTCATAAAAAAATGGTTTTATTAATTCATGATCTTTTTATTATATGTTACCATTTGAAAATCAAAAGTTGATAGTGGTTTCACCAATAAATATAAGGGTGAAAAAAATTAAAATAGTATAGAGTTTTTAGAAAAGCATAAATCTAACAGTTTAAAAAAATAAAAAATAAAAAAAAGTTAATACTTTTCGAGATAATTAGTGTACCCACTTAAATGGATCACCCTGTAGATAAACTACAGATGTATTCGTGGCAGCGCGTATCGCGAAAGAACATGATATTTTTACCACCTACGTTTTCCGCTGGCCATCATGGCGCGTTTCGTGTTTTTTTGTACTTTGAATACCCAACACTTTTTTATATCCGCATTCGTATTAGCCGTATGTAGTGGACGTGTAAGTCCGTTAGCCGTTTCGGAGCGTTACCATCGAGGTACACGTGTTTTGTCGCTAGGTACTTTTTGAGTTATTTTGCTGGATATGTCATTTTTCGTATTCTTCTATTTCTATTTCTATTCTTCTATTTCTCGTAAGCCGGTGTGCACCTTTTAATTCTATAAATAACACAAGTCTCACACATCACCGCTGATAACAAACTGATACTGATCATTATATTCGATTGCAACAAGTTTTTCATATTTATTATTTACTTATTACCTATGATATTATTATATTATAATATAGATAGACTATAACCTGTTCGTGATGCTTTTAGGCTATTCAAAATGGTCAAACGCTGTGCGCGTTGTGGAATTGTGGACAACATCATTGACGTTTCCGTACACAAGTAAAATTCATTCAACACGTTAATACACTTATCAATGTACTATAATAATAATAATAATAATAATAATATGTGACCTTAGATTTCCAAGTGCCGTACAACGTCGTCTTGAGTGAGTGGCATTTGTGGACGTGTGTGAAGTTAGCCCCCCACTTAAAAGAAATTTTCCAAAATTAGTGTAACCTTATTTTCTCAATTTGTAACCATTTGTAACCAAGTTTTTAGAATTTTTAACCTCATATTTTTCAAGCAATGGGTAATTTCTCAATCAGGGGCTAACTTCACGCAGCCCCCCCAAATCAACGAAATCGTCTAAAACTGTTTGTAACTTATAAAACTTAATTTGTAACTATTTGTAACCAACTTTTGAGAATTTGTAACCTCGGCACTTCCGAGTAATCGTAAATTTCTCAATGAGGGGCTGGGCCCCCCAAGTCAACAAAATCGTCCAAAACAGTTTGTAACTTATTAAACTCAATTTGTAACTATTTGTAACCAACTTTTTAGAATTTCTAACCTCGTCACTTCCGAGTAACCGTACATTTCTCAATGAGGGGCTGGCCCCGCCCAAGTCAACAAAATCGTCCAAAACCGTTTGTAACTTAATAAACTCAATTTGCAACTATTTGTAACCAACTTTTTAGAATTTGTAACCTCATAATTTTTGAGTACTGATCGATTTTCCCATGAGAGTAATTCAATAAAGAAATTACAGTTTGTACCCAATTCAATCAAATCGTTTAAAATATTAAAGTAACTTATAATACTCAATTTGTAACCATTTATTTTAATGAAATATTTTACCAAACGTCCACACAATAATGGTAACTGGTCTTAATAATTATTATTTTATGTAAATATTTCTTTGTATTAATAAAATTATTAGTTAAACATATTTTTGAAAAAAAAATTATACACCTGTTAGAGCTTTCCTGGCCCTTTTAAAAATTAATGTCAGAAAATATTAATACAATCAGAAAACCCTTATGAGTCTTACATACTTATTCTGAAATTTTTATATAAAATAATAAGTGTGGTTTCACATATTTTGTCTCTGGACTCTTATATATTGTTCTTTTTTTTACCAAATCGTTATGTATTTCCCAATAGCCTTTAATTCGTTTGCAATGTGCTATGCAGTGGCCCATGTTCTTTACATTTGAATCTCCAATGTATGAAATTATTGATTGTAGCGAAAACCTAAATAACAAATTATTTATAATTATTATATAATAAATTATCATTATATGAATAGTTTTCTTTTAAATATAAAGCTTTTTACTTTTCATCTCCAACAGACAACTGGGATGGTATATCCTTGTCCGATATTCCATTTTCATTACTCGTGTTATCCTTCAAAAAATCTGTTTCCAAAAAAATATGTTCCTGCAGTACTCTTGTGGAATTTCTACTAATTTGTTTGCAGTTTGGACACCATTTTTCTCTTTTTTCAATATATTTATTTAAATACGTATTTATTTCTTTTAAACATCCATTCATTTTTGACAATTCATCAAGTATTATTGTTGAATTATAACATACTTTTTTTTTATTACAAATAGTGCATACTAATGTTTGTATACTGCTAGGTATACCAGAAAGAACTTTGTTACAAAAAGCAATAACATTGACATTTGCGTCCAATATTGAGGTTGCTGCAGATTCTACTGGGGAAATGTTAAAAAGTCCACTTTCTACCAGCAAATTATCACGTTGTTCATAAGTTAAGCTTGTGGATCCATGACGAGCTACATCTCTGCATAGTTTTATGAACGGATTCGTTTGATTGTTATCGATAAACAATATAAAGCTTTTGCTATCAATGTAGCTTACTGATATTGCTACTAAAAGTGTATCAAAAGCACACGTGTTAAATATAAGAATTTTTTGTTTATTTACTTTAACAGCGGGTAAAAGATTTCCGTTCAGTATCACTGATAATGAAGTTGATCGTAATCCAGAAGTATTTAATACACGACGAATATCTGGACACGGACTTGTATATTTTGAGAATCGGTTGGTTTTCTCTTTTTTCACCTTAATAGGTTTTTCTGCTTTATTTCTCCAATTTTCTTGTGCCATTAGTTCATCTGTCATAATTATATTGATGTCAGATTCATCTGAATTAATATTAACTTCATCGTCACCATAAGAATCTAATTGACTATCATCACTTATACTGCTGTTTATATCAATATTCCTATTTGATTCATTATGATGTATCATGATATCAGTACTATCGTTTGATTCAATACCATTACAGTTAATTTCTTCACTTATATTAATGTTGATATTGTTTTCCATTTCCTTGTCACTGTTCATTTCACTACTATTATGCATCGTATTATCAATACTGTCCTTTGTTTCATTATATTTTTTTGATTTAGACTCCTGGTTGACTTGTAACGATCTGGCCATTTTCAATTCTCCTTCTATTGATAATAAATGTGATCCAACAAAACGGTCTATGCTACTAAGTGATTGTCTCAATTCATTTTTAGCATGAGAAAAATATCCTTCGACTGGTGCTGAAGTTGCCGTTTCATATTCTGATTTGTAGTATCTAGCCATTATGTTTGTCCAAAGTGGAAAATCTTTCGTAATACGAAGAAGAGAAGCACATAAATCAGGTAAAAAGTATCCATTCAAACGATCACCTTGTATATTTGAAAGAACTACTACACGTTCTTTAATACTTTTAATGAATGTATCCATATTATTTGAAATATTGGTTGAACTTTGAATATTATATTCAATGTCTTCATTTTCTTCTAACAATTCTTCGTCATCTGAAATTATATTTTCTTTGAAACCATCGTTTTCGATTTGTTTCAAAATATTTTCCCTGAATTTTTCTGACGAAGTGTAATATTTTGTACCTTCTATATTACCATCATATTCTGAAGATGCAACGACTAAAATCTCAGTTAAAATTGTTTTGAATTGATCAAGTGTTTTTGATTTTATTAGGAGAACTATAGCTCTAACGTAAAATTCTTTAATTTTACCGTGATTTCTTACCTTAAAACACTTCCACCTACAGATCATCTTAATTAAATGGGCAATATAAATATCTAGTCCGGGAGTTGGTACAGTACCATCTTCTTCATCTTGAAGAATCTTCAAACTTATTTCACAGTATTGAATCTTAGACAAACCATAACAGAAAGCACGTATAACAGCTCCTATAAGTGCATTAGAATAATCAACCACAACTTCATATGGTGAAGTAGCACCAGCTCTTATCCATTGACTTAACCAATAAGTTATGGTTGCTAAGTCTTGTACCTCTGAGAGCATTTGACATACTGGTACCTGAATACATCCGTCGTTCAGAACTGCGACATATAAAAAAATATGTGATGATTGTAATTCCTGTGAGGTTCTATACACATTCCTTACAACACTTCCTGTTGCGTCAATACACAGCCTACAATTACGCAATGAATTTGCTTTTGATTCTTTATAAACAACCATCTGATATGGAGACCGATAATGAACGATTACTGGATCAATACTTATGGTATGTGTGCGGGCCGGGAGCATAAAATATTAATACGCGCGCCCGGACACCAATAACTCACCTTACACCACTAACACCTAATTCCTGGAATTATGGAGAACAAGCTGGATGTGTAATGGTGTAATAGCTCGAACAGTAGTGGTCGGGATCGCCTAGCAATTACTGTCGGCTATGTAGTGCGTGTTGTGTAATTATGTGTAATTGTGTATAAATATGTGTATGTGTGTAGGTGTGTATACAATTAAACAAATAGGTAATAAAAAATGGTAACACGGTTCCTGATAGCTGAGTTGCTGTATAATACACAATAATAATAATAATACAAATATATAAAAATCACAGCAACACAGTAGGTATAAAAAATATAATATAAATAATAAATCAAAGCCCTTATGGCTATAATAGTATATAATATATTGTGGCCCTTCTGGCCCGACAGAAAAAAGGTATAAATGCCCAGCCCTTATGGCCAAACAAATAACAATTTAATATGATGGCAGCTATTAAAGCTGTAAATCAGTATAAGCATAAATGATACTAAATGATATATATTATAAAATTCACAGCAATATAATAGATAATAAAAATAAAGGTTTAACTCACAGAAGCTATAAGAGCTATGTGAAAATATAAAAAGATTAGCCCTTCTGGCTCAACATAATAGTAATAATATATAAAATAATGCGTGCAAAATAATGTGCGGCCCTTATGGCCAAACAAAATATAAATATAATGTTTTGTAAAATTGCAGTTATTAAATATAAAAATAATAATAATATGCGGTCCTTATGACCTAGCAGAATAATAATATAATAGTACTATGCGCCTTTCTGGCACGACAGAATATAATGATAATTGTAACAAAAATATAATAAATATAATAAAATAACTCACAGTAGTTTGTGGAGCGCAGACTGGCCAGTTGCTCCTGAGCTATAGGTATTAAAACACAAAAAAAAACACATACGATAACAGAGTACAATTATTTAAAGTGTTACAAAAAAATAGGTAACTGCTAATGAGTATAATATTATAAAACTGACGATTGCGCTTATTACGGCAGTAATAAATAACAATACTATAGTGTCGCACAGAAAATGTAATATAATAATTTAATTTGTTACAATTGAAGTAGGCCCTTCTGGCGCCAATAATTATAATAAAAAACCAATATTTGCACTAACTTATTTAACAATTATTGAAAATAATAAATATATTTTTTGTTTGCACACACCGTGCTAGCGACGTTTTATACGAGACGGACAAAGGAAGACAGTGTCACGGCGGCCATGATAAGTAAAAATCCGCGTAGACGGAGCGGCGGCGTGCGATAACGTTTAATCTACATATTATATAATTCACAAGACACATTCAACGATAATAATAATAAAACAATACAAATAGTGATATGTGAGTGTGTGTGTGTGTGTGTGTGTGTGTGTGTGTGTGTGTGTGTGTGTGTGTGTGTCCAGCTGTTCCCCGGTGACCGATGTCCTATATTCTTATTTTTCTTTAATTGGGTAGGTACTATGTTGCGTAATGCTTTTATGTTGCGGCGGCAACAGTATGAATTGATCCGGCATAAGGAATTGTATGCTTCATCTCCACTAATGACAAAATTGGATTTTTAATTACAATTCCTAATTTTTGTTCTCGGAATTCTTGTTTAGCCTTTCTTAATACATTTGTCTGATAAATGTTTAGTGGAATTATATCTCCAAAGTCACATTTTTTTCTTATTTGATCTTTTCTCCAAGTATTTGCACGCAAGTGCTGGAGATTTTCTCCTACACTATATCTTTTTTCTCCATTTAAGTTTCTTTTTAAATGTATATTATGCATTACTCCTCTAGTATCCTTAGTTTTTATAATGAGTTTTAAAGGTTGATCTTCAAGAGGGCGCTTAACAGCTATACCTTTAAGTTTAGCATAACATGTTTCATCTTTACATGAAGCGTTAAAAACTAAAAAATTTTAAGCAGATTCACTGATATATACTTTACACCTTTTAAAAATGTAACAACAAGGCAACTTATGTATTTTTACAAATTCATCAAATATTATATTCGACCAAACGCCTGGTTTTAAAACTGAATATTTTCTTGTATTTCTTCCGTTTCCATATTCAACTTGGATTGGTTTCATTTTTTGATACACATGATATGGTATATCAATATGAAAAGTTGTAAGACTTTTATCATCATCGAAAACAAAATCCATATCTTCATCCGACTCTTCAGTACAACTAGACATCGATATTTTACTTTGACTATCTGGAGGTACTATAATACCCAATCTGGTTCTTAGGTTAGTCAGCAAGTTGAAGCGGTCCTGACTAACCGTTAAATAAATACTTTTGGGTTTCATTATATATCCCATATCTTTTTCAATATCATTCCAGGATGGACTTTTAAAATTTAATTTGTTACCAGTGAAAAGTGTATTACCATATTTGTATAAGACATCTTGAAGTACTTCTTTATCAATTATTTGTTTTCTGCCAACTTGTTTCTATAAATTACATCAAGTACAGTCTTTAAATACATATACTTGAAACCCTACTATTATAGAAAATGATAAAATAAACATTTGGTGTATATAAACTATACATTTAATTAGAAAATTATTTATTTAGTTAGGTAGACAATTTTTTAAAAAATTCTCTTATACACTTAGTCCTCCAGTGCCCAGATAGCATTTTCGTAATGATAATATCTAATTATTATCATATCTTCATTATAAAAATAATATTATCAAATAAATATCAATACAATTTCAAATAATTATTTTGTAACATAATATTATAAAAAATTGAATAATATGACATCATAAACGAAATGATAAATTGATAATCTGAATTAATTGTCATTATGTTATTAAAAACGAATTTTCTAAAATATATTTTGGATATTATAATATTATGATATTATAACAGAAATAATAATATTTTAGTCTGAAAATGTGTTTAATATATTATCAAAACCGAAATACCTAAATTATATTTTGAAATTATTAATATTATGATATCATAATTGAAATAATAAACTACAATTCTTAAAATATGATTATTTTGCTACAAAAAATAAAATGTTTAAAACATATTCTGAATTTATTAATTATATGGTATAATAATTGAAATAATAAAATATTATTCTGAACATATAATTTTTAGGTAATTATAAAACAAAAATAATTATAATATAAAATATGATTTTTAATTGTACCTGAATTATATATAACATAGGTAGGTACATGCGTGTATTGAATTGTAAACTATTGAGAAAACAAAAACTGTTTTATATCTTTTTAATTGTGAACTGCCCACTGTGTTTTGGTGTTTATGTAAAGTACTAAAGTATATAATAATTGTCCACATTGTACATTCAAATAGGGCATTGTAATTAGTCAGGGGCTCAGGGCATTATAAACATATATATATATATATATTGACCGTAATATAATATTTAGGTAATTTAGCTACAATAACTATTTTTTTAAAACCCAAACCCCCCTCTGGGCTCTGGCTACTTCACTGTGTGTCTGTATGTAGGTTGTAATAGTACCTACAGAGAAAAGTTGGGAATATTGATAAATCATTATTTCAATACAAAATATATAGGTATAGGTGTGATGGTCAATTTGTAGGAGCGTACAGAGCGTTATATATGTATTTGTGTATATTCTATTATTTAATATAATAAAGTAGGGAAAATGTGTACCGCGGTTTGGCTATACGGTGTGAGCAAAGCGTCTGTTGTGCACTTATACAGAGTGTTGCGGCGTTTGATATTTCGACATTTTGTCATCGCCAGTGAGCAGGCGCGGAGCGTCATAGAAATATTTCGTAAGCAGCTATGGGTTGTGCCCGCCCAAGCGCTTATCATACCGAAAATAACCCCCCCCTTTTTTTTTGATTTAAGTATATTTCGGTCGGGTTCTAACTAGGGTGCACCGTTTCTTCACCAAAAAATTTGTTTCGAGCCCCCCTAAATAGTCCACCTATAGTCGGGGGGCTTTCGACCCCCCCCCCTCAAAGTTATTTCGGAAAAACTCGGGAAGTCGTCGTACGTTCCTGAAGTTTAGAGATTCCTATAGTGTGGAGGTTGGTGATTAAGTTCGGCGTCTTGTGTACGAGCCTTTTTTACCCGTCTTTGGGGGGTTCGTTTAGGGTAGGTAGCTGCGGTTTTCGTGTTTTTCGTTACTGACACTTAGATTTTGGACGCTACGAGCCGTTTTGTAGTCGGACTTTATAGAGCACTTTACGCCGGAACGATTGGAACCGAGATCGAGTTGATCCGACGTTTGGTTCGGGAGTTATGATTTTTAGAGTGTTTTTCGTACTTGGAAAATTACGTATTCACGTGTTTTTTGGATTTTTTTTTCCCCTCGATCGCTACCGAACTCGATAATCTGGCTGTTTGGCGTACGGGGATTCGAAAAGGCTCTATGGTTCGAGTACGTACAACCTTTATTTCGCCCGCAATCGTAGAAGCAAAAAGTTAGAAAACAAATTATGCTATTATTCGTATTACTCAAGCGTCTCCTTATGGTATACGTCTGTGTAACGTATCAAGTAATAAATGTTTTGAACTTTTTTTTTGAACCTATTTTAGTAGGCGTGTAGCTAGTTCGCTATTCATTAATGTAAATCGATAGGTGCCTAAGAATAATAGTTGGACATAACTAATACTGTAAATATCAGGCATTTAATTAATTTTTTTCGTGTTTTTCGGCCTAAATATCACGTTTTTTTTGGCTTTACGTAATTTTTTGAAATTGAGTTTTTTGCCGATTCTTTTAAATTTTGAATACTGGTCTATCAACGTACGACAAGTGTGTATGGTTCAGTGGTTGAAACGCTTAATACCCTTATATTTACCCCGTAATTTGGGTGCTAAGAAGGTAGGTAAACCGTTTGCGTGCTGTTTGGTGTATCTTATCGTCACCAGATATAATACCTATGTAATTTTTTATTAAAAAAGCGTTCTTTTCGACTGTGCCCGATTAAAATTGACCTTGCCCTCCCACAACGTTCCGTGCAACGCGCAGCGAGCTAGGGACCTCGGGCACCGAGAAAACTCGCTTTTCCGGCCCCCTCAACTCTGGATGTCTGGCGGGCGAACGGTAAGGCGTACGTCCGCGCGCGATAGCTCGTCACACGCCGCTCGATGAGACGAATCCAGGGATACCAGGCCCGACGAGGTCCGACAAATAGCGGGTGGGGAACGCCGTTTCCCAATTCCCATATTTCCCCTATACCATATCACGGCCGCCCAAAGCCGCCCGGGGGAAAACCGGAAAATACGCGCAAATAGGCAATAGCTGTTATTCCATTCGGCAATGTAGTATGTACGCTCACTCGCGCAAGACTGATTGGCGATTGCGTTCTGTGATTGGCTGATAGTCATCGGTAACCGTGGTTGACCGACGGCGGTAGTATCACCTCCGTGTTTACAGAAAACCATAAAACGAATAGTATATACTATTATGAATTATGGACAATCTTTTATCAGAGTAGGTAACAAAAACCGTGATTTGTGACTTGTGGACACGTGTAGTCGTGTGTTTTATTATATTTTATATTTTTATAACCTCTTTTCGCTGTCGTCTGTCTTTACTCTTTGCTGTTAATGCGAGTGTCGTCAATTCTTTTGTGCGATCTTCAACAGTTCAACTTCAGTCTTCAACATTGAATAATATCTTCCTTTGGTAAGTAATTACATGTATATTTCATATTACCAAATACAATTAAATGTAACTAGGTTGTAGGTACCTACAGTAGAAACTCGATTAACCGTCACTCTCCATATTATATATTTGAGCTGCAAAGTTCCGAATTTTACGGAGTCGTAAGACCGGCGTTCCATATTATGCTGTTTTTTTGAACGATGACGGACAACAGAAAGTGACGGTTAATTGAGTTTCTACTGTACTATTAATTTTTAAAATGTTGATTGTTTTATCTTTATTAATGTGGTGGATGTGTTTAGATGAAAATCATGAACAATTACAGTTTATTAATATTGAACATAATAAATTATTTATTATACATGACAATGTTAAACACAATTAATCCACATGATCTTAATGAGAGAGGATCCCAGTCTGAGAACAATACAACTTATGTACCTATAACCTCTATGTCTACTAACATAGTTAACAATCATCATAATAATAATAATAATATTGATATGAATAATACTTAATTGTTATATTAATTAAGTAGGTATAATATAATATCTACCTTGACTAATAAGTTTTTAATGTGCATATTAGTACGTTCATTCGATGGGGTTAAAACGGTTTTAAATCCATAGATATTTGCTTCATTCAGAATATACCTAGTTTGAGTTATTCTATTAGGTACCAGTAAAAATACAAATGTCTGTGGATATAAAACCATTTAATACCTTCAAATAAACATACTATATTATGCTAGGTTAGGTAGGCACCTAGGTACTAAAATTGTAAGTATTATTGTGCAACAAATAAATACTAAATATGTACCTACCTACCTAACACAATATAGTGAAATAGTTATAATATATTATACATACAATCTATGCATTTTTAAATTCAAATTTAAATATTTTATTTAATAGTAGGTAATAATAATATATGTTCATTATTTATGAACTAAAGTTAATACTGTTATACATATTTAAAATGTTTTAACAACTTACATTACCTAGGTATTTCTGTAATTCAACCTAACAGAAATATTTTTTTTCAAATTAGGATTAAGTTTATTTCAAAAATTAATAAATATAATGATACCGTACCGAAAAAAAATATCAATGAGTAGCCGCTCTAAAAGAAGACGCATAGCAGAAGAGGTAGAATATAGTAAGAGATCATTACCACAACCGAAAAATAATACAATTTTTCCGACATCAAATATTAATATATTGGTTGAAAATCCAGTCACTGAGTTTGATAATAATGTAGCAATGACATCAACTGATAATACACAAGCTGAAAAATCTATACAAAATGTAATGTTTCCTAACAATTGTCTATCAGATTCAGTCCAAATTCTAAATAATCCATTTATAGATCCAGAAAATTCACATGTAATGTATTCACCAACAATAGAAGAAAGTTTTCTCTCATTTAATGAAACTTCACAATGTGATGAAATATTTAATACTAGATTAAACTTAAGAAAATGGGCTGTAGATTATAATATACCTCAACATGCTGTAAATGGGTTACTATCTATGTTAAAACAACATAAATGTTTTAAATCATTACCAAAAGACTCTAGGACTTTGATGCAAAACATAACAAAAAATACATCAAATTATTATTCAATTAATCCAGGTCTATATTATCATTTTGGTGTAGAAAATGGGATCAAACTAAATATAGATAGATCTTTAGATAGTTATAACGTTGAACTTGTTATTGGTATAGATGGACTACCTTTATTCAAAAGTAGTTCTGACCAATTTTGGCCCATATTAGCGTACATTCATTCGAACGGTTCTGTATTCCCAATAGGAATCTACTATGGCAAAGAAAAGCCATCTGATAGTAATCTTTTTTTGTCTTATTTTATTGATGAACTTCAGTTGTTAGTTCAAAATGGGATTGAAATTGACAAAAAAGTATATGGTGTACGTGTACGTGTGTTTTGCTGCGACGCACCGGCAAAGTCTTATATTTTAAAAATTAAAGGTCACTCTGGCTTTCATTCTTGTTCAAGATGTGAACAAGAGGGTGAGTATTTACTTAATCGTGTATGCTTTCCATATTTGAAACCTGAAAGTCGCCCATATAAACGCACACACAGCAATTATTTAACAAAATCAAGTGAAGACCATCATGTTGGGGACTTATCAATAGTAGCTTCAGTGCCCAATTTTAATGTCGTAAATGATTTTTCTTTGGATTACTTACATTTAGTATGTTTGGGGACAGTTCGAAAACTGATACACTTTTGGATTAAAGGCCCAGTCAGAGTTCGATATCCATCTTGGAAAATCAACAAAATATCTGTACTACTCAATAAAATTAAAATTAATTGTCCAAGTGAAATTGCTAGAAAACCTAGAGGATTAGATCAAGTAAATCGATGGAAAGGAACGGAGTTTCGCACTTTTTTGTTATATTTTGGTACTATTGTTTCTAAATCAGTTTTATCTAAAGTTCACTGGAATCATTTTTTTCATCTGAGTCTATCAATGATTATATTGTTAAGTCCTGAATATATTCAATATTTAGATTTGGCTCGTCAATTATTGGATAGTTTTGTTGAACATTTTGAAAGTATATATGGTCGTCACTTAATATCACATAATATACATGGACTTTTGCATTTATGTGATGATTATGCCAAATTTGGTCCATTAGATCAGTGTTCTACTTTTCCCTTTGAAAATTATATGGGTGTTTTAAAAAATATGATAAGAAAACCTCATAAGCCATTAGAGCAAATAGTAAATAGATATAATGAGAAAACAAGTATTCCAAAACACATAGACATCAATCAAGATAAATTTCATCTTTCTGGCCCCCATTGCAATGGACCAAAACTTGAAAGTACTACAAGATATTCTCAATTTAAGGTTCTTAAATCAAAAAATGCCATTGTTAAATCACACATCGAAGCTGATTCCTATCTACTTACATCAAATAAAAAAGTAGTCAAAGTTTTTAATATCATTCAAACTGAACATAAAGATATTTTACTAATATGTAAACAATTCAAACATTACAAATTACTATTTAATAAACCAATTAAGTCGTCATTGTTAGATCTATGTTGTCAATGAATTGTCTGAAGATTTAATTGTGCTAAACATAAATTACATTAAAAAAAAAGTATTTCTTATTCCTTCGAATAACTACTTAATTGCTTTACCAATAATTCATTCATTGATTTCATAATTATTTTATTTTTATTTGTAGATTTTTAATCATTAATTTTGCAAAAACATTTTACCTAGAGGTAGCTATTATTTTATTAATTTTAACTGTTTAGGTACATATATTGTATTATACATTATGTATTTATTGAAGTAGGTAAATAGTATTCATAGAAAAAATACTTGTACATAAACTTATTATATTTCATATTATTTAAATTGTAATTACAATTGATATAGGTACCTACTTTTAACTAACTATGTTTTTAATTTGTTGTTTATATGCTTCTATAATGTTAATCTGTTAATCATATTAATTTATATAAATAAATAATGAATGTACATAAATATTAATAAATAGTTTTAACTTGATTGGACAGTATTTTTACATGCAGTAAATTTATAAATATACAACTTAATGAATTCCTCCTAAACGGCTGAAACGATTTTCATGAAATTTTTTTGTGTTTGAGTGGTTCTCTGAATGGTTTGGATTACCAATTGTTAGGTTCAACCTGGAGATAGATATACGTACTGATCCAAAGATTTTTATATTTAAAATGGGAATGGAAAATTTTTTTGTATATAAATAGGTTGCCATTGGTAAGAAATTATACCTATTGTTATTATAAATAATAGAAGAAATATGGCATAAATTTTTTTTTATAAACATTTATTAAAAACACAAATTTTTGGTCTGGACAACGTCGGGTGGGAAAGCTTGTATAATGTATAAATATATATATCTGCAATATTAACATGTTTGTTTTTAATAGCTTCAAAATGTGGTCGGTTGTTAACTTCAAAAATGACAACACTGTTGAAACAGTACCATCTTTTTGGATGAAAAAAGATAAATGTGCCTGGCCGAGAAAGAACCCTACGATGTTCATTAAACGTAGGTTATTGCCTAATAAATTTGATTTTGAATATCTAGATGCAAGAAAAATAGGCAAGGACTATGGTAAGAATTCTAAATATTAATTTTTTTATGTTAATTATATAAACATGAAAATACTATTTTAATAATAAAATATATACACTACTTTATAGGTAATATACTTGAAGCTAAGAGGAAAACAATAAAAGCTCAAGATAATTCTAATTTGTCATCTGCCAATGACGGCAATGAAGAAATGCTTACAAGACATCAAAAAATTAAGAAAAAGTGTATAGAAATAGAAAATAAAGAAAAATCCAATGCTTTGTGGGATGTCGGATCAGATACTAGTTAGTATAGTTTTTAACTTGTATTTTGCATATTTATATATCATATTATCATAGAATTATTAAAATATATTTAACTGCAAGACTCAATAATATCATTTTATTTTAGATTCATCTGATGATCATGGGTATGATGAAGATAATGATCCTCCGTATTCACTATCTAAAATGAAAGTTATTGGTAAGATAATGAGTAATATTATGCTTGTTTTAATAATCACTATTTTAGTAAATTCCATCTCATAACTTTAATAAAAACATTAGTAGGTACCTATTATTTTAAGAGACAATAACTATGCGTTACTCATTCTATATACAAATATAATATTTGACAATATTAAGTATATTATAATAGGCATCTATGTTAAACAATACTGAATACCTAATAGAAGGCATTTCTTATTATAATTATAACTATTCAACAAACTGATTACAACAACAACGGGCTTAGACAATACATTTTATTGATACAATAAAATGGGCCGTGCATGAGTATCCCTTGTTATATAAATTCCTCCAGTTACTATGTTATTGAAATGTACAAAAATATTAATATTTTACTTTTTTGTACTTAAAAGGATGCCACATTGTTATTTGTTGTCTCCGTCTTACAAGTGCGTAGCAAATTTACGCTCAGCAGATCACGTTTAACTCGGTTAGTTTAAAAATTAGAGTGAATCTGACCTATTATGAAACATGATAGTAAGAACATTATCTGTGTTCGTATGTTGGTTTTTTACTATATTTCAATTATTTAGCAAGTTATGAGTTTATAATATAGCGTAAATTAAAAATGTTCATAACTCACTTAAAAACTGAATAATCGTCAAAACCAACATAAGAACAGAGATAATATTCTTACCATCAAGTCTCATAGTAGGTTGATTCATTCTAAATATTAAACTAACAGAGCTAAACGTGATCTGCTGAGTGTAAATTTTCCATGTTACGCACTTGTAGGATGGAGACAACAAATATCTGTGTGTCGTCTCTTAATGAATAACATATATTATTTTGCAGAGACTACACCTGTTGGGAATAAATGTTCAGCTAATACTATTGAAAGTGATACTAATAATTTAACTCATTCATATCCAGGAACATATAAAAGAAAATTAGAATTTGGCAATAAATGCAAATCTCTAAGTCCAAAATTAAATTCATCTACAACAGTCGGTATGCCATTTATATAAACAAATATTTACATAGTTTATCAATTTAACAATAATAATAATATATTATAAATCTTATTATTTTTTAAGAAAAAAACAATGATTTATTGTATGATACAAATCATGAGATACTTGTAACATCTGCATCCCCATTCAAGGTAACTACTTCATCAAATACTTCCGCAGTTACTAAAGATATTGTTACTGAGATGTCTGGTAAGTTGTGAATTGTCTAACATTTAATATTTACTGATTATACCTAAAAAGAAATGTTTTCACATTTTAAAATAGTAGCTTCCTTATTATTGCCTAGATACCATAAACAAAATTAATAGAACCACACTCAACATCTGGTATGGGGTTAAAACTTTCGGTGATAGACTCGAGAAATTAGAAAACACAATTTCTTCAACAAAGAATCCAGAGGTCGATAAAATGATGGCAGTTACAGATGAGTTATTTGACATTCTTTATAAATTACCACTGCAATCTGAAGAAGAACTGGAAAGTTTCGAGATGAAATTATTGGACAACAATATTAAGAATAAAATGGTAAAATTACATAATATTGGCAAACATTCTATAAATTAACTATTGTGGAAGGAAAAATGTATTCTAAATTATCTTTAAATAATAGAGTATTTATCATAATTTTATCAATGATTAATATTTAAATTCAAAATTCAAAATCGGTCATTAGTCATTACTCAGTACTGTTCAAATTATAATATAGTAATATCATCATGTATACTTAAGTGGACATTGTACCCGCATGTGTTGTCTCCGTCTTAACACATATTATATGAAAATGTACATCCAGCAATTCCAATTGTGTGTAGTTACCTTCAATATTACAGGACCTTTTATCAAACTTCAATGTTAGAATCGGCTGTGTTCTCTCAGTGATATTTTACAATATTTTAACTTTTAAGTGAGTTATGAGTATTTTTAAATATTAATATTTTACATATGCCATTTAAGAATTAAAATATCGTAAAACTACTGCAGAGAGAATGTTCTTGCATTTAAGTTTGATAATGATTCAATTCACTCTTAATATTTAAGCAAACAACATAAAAATTGGAACTGCTGGACGTACATTTTGATGTATTATGTGTTAATAAGATTGTGACAACACATGTGGGTACAACGTCCTCTTAATAGTATATATTATAATTTTCGAGTATACGATATACCAAATTTAAATTTTGTCATAGCGCTCATAAGTATCATAAAAAAATATTTGTGATAGACTGCGCATAATGTGAGTGTATACGTTTTATAGTAAATATGTTTATACATTTTATCATAACATGTATGTATTTGTAATTTGTATGTATTGAACATATACATTGCACTGAAGTATATGAGAAATATAGTAAGGGTGGTGTCACACTACGACGGTTACGCCGCACGGTGAGAACCGTACGGTCTTACCGTTCGCCAAGAATGCATACTTATTAACTTGTAGTGTCACACTATACGGTTACACCGTCGATGACCGTCCGGCGATCCTGGAAACCGTTGTGAGTCACGGTTTCACGGAGATGCCGTCACGCCGTCGGTAAATGTGAACACATAGTTTCATACCAGCTGTGTCACACTACAACGGCAATGACGTCCGGTAGTGGACATATTTTATCCATAGATAATACATAATTTGATAAAAATTATTAGTACATAGTGATAATGTGTTGATATTATGATAAAATTAATTTTCTATGATTTTCTATTTTTATCTCTTTTAAAATACTGTAATACTGAGTAGCAACTATTAATTTTTTTTAAAAAAAGGTTAGGTCCTGCAAGTAAGGTGCTGCTTAGAGGAGAAACAACGTAGCGTAACTTTCTAGTTTCTATTGATTAATTTGTTCGTTTATATAATTATTCAAATTTATTTAACCTATCTGTTTCCCAAAATGAGCATGTTTGACACCGAAATATTCATTAATGAAGTCGAAAAACATGAATGCATTTAGAAAACGGATGCTAAAGAGTATTCCAATAAAAATGTCAAGGCTGCAGCATGGAATGGGATTGGAGAGACCATGTACGATGACTGGAAGGAGCTCAACTATGATGAACAAAGAATTAAAAGTAAGTCACTCTATACATTTTATGCCCACTCTCAGTTTTTCTTTTCTGTATAGTTTTTGTGTTCTGTTCTATATACCTAAATGATTACCAATTAACTATTAAGATTGAGTAGGAACATATATTACTTACCTATATTGTTATAATTTAATAATTTATACTTAATGATATTATCCATCATACATTTTTATTCAAGTTTTATTTTGTACTCGTTTTAGTAGGTACTTAATATTATTTATTGACTATAAATATTAATGAGTAGGTGAAGATTTAAAGAAAAAATGGATTAATATAAGAGACAACTACACACGGTTTTTAAATGAAACCCGTAAAACTAAATCTGGAAGTGAAGCCAAGTCAGTCCAAAAGTATACCTATGCTGACATTCTGTCATTTTTAGCACCAGTGATAAAGAAAAGAAAGTAAGTGAATTCTACAAAAAGTACAATATTATACTTTTCTTTTTGTTAATCACAAATGTACAATCAAATAATACTTTTTTAAATGTAATTTTTTGCAGTTTCTTACAATACTTCTCCAACTGGGTTGGACACATTGGATCATGCCTCTGGAAGGCAATGGGCAATGAATAATCAAAATTTGTAGTAAACTTTGCATATTTAAGGATTAATGTAATAGACTGAGAGTTGTCTGATTTTTTGCACATAGAATAAGAGTTTGGTAAAAAAGTTGAATGAATTTTCAAACAAGTCCTGTAGCTGTAGTGCTAAGCTGTGTGTTTGTAGTGAATATTATATTTAAAATTTAAATAATAGTGTGATCAGTTATTATACATGAAGATGAATGTCTGATATATTGAGTGTTTGAGTTAATATCATATTGCCTAGAATATTAGTAAAATAAATTTAACCTTGGGAAAAAATAGAGTGATATAAGTTTATTTCTAAAAAATAGTATATCAATATTGAGAAATGCCTACTACAGTACATTCAATTTAATTTTTCACTTGGTAATTCATTTTTTAAATACTTATTTCACGTAGGAATTTCTAATGTGAAACTTCTACTCATTGTACTTCCCTCATTGCCACTTTTAATTATTATTCATATTTACTTATTGTACCACTTTTGTATAAATTGTAAATTTTCATAAATAATTTAAAAAAAAAAAAATAAATAAATAGTTATTTCAGGAGGGCAAGCTCAATTATAGCTACAACTACAATTTTAATTTTTTAATTTAAATATAAAATTAAGTAAAATTTATTTCAAAATTAATGTGAATATATACACAATATAAATGTGTTGCAAGTAATAATCAAATTAATTAATAAATATTATAAATATTATTTTTTTTATTTTTATTTCTTTTTTTTACATATTTCTTTTTTTTTTGTAAGAAAACTGTTAAACTTGACCAATGTAGTATTATGAATATCATAATTTGTTAAAATTAAATCTAAAATTCAAATTGAATGAATAGATACTAATATAATATTTGGAGAGGTGGTAAAAAAGCACCTTTATATTATAAGTTATAGCCTTGGTCTGAAAATGTAGAAAAATGTTTATTGTTAGAACTTAGAAGTGAATAAGTAGTTGTGAGTGCAGTAAAAAAGTGAGTTAGATCAGTATAATCAGATTAATGTTGATGGTGATTGGTGGAAAAAAACTTAGACGTGAGATTAGATATAAATAAAGAAGAATTATGACTACTTTTTTAGATAAGTATAATTTATTAGAATTATTTTTATTAAACCATATTATTAACAATGATATAGATATTTATATAGATTTTACTCTTAAATGAATTTAGTTTTTTAATATCATCATAACATTGTAATATTTTATTATTATGTATTGCTGTATTTATATACTGTATTATTTTATAGGACATCTGGTAATGTTCAAAGTGTTCAACAAGATGATGAAAATTGTGAGCAAGTTGAAGATCAGGTTGATAATGATATATCTATCAGTCAACCTTCTACATCTGTGCCTAAGAAAAAAAAAAGAAAATGTGACTCCTTTCCAAAATTCTTTGCTATATGCCTTAAAAAATCCTCCAACTACAGTAGAAGATGATTCAGATAAACAATTTCTGCTTTCATTTTTGCCAGGTATTAAACGGTTTACAGAAGATCAAAAAATGGAATTTAAATTTCAATTCCATCAGTTGTACAGAAACTTTATAAGAAGTATCACAGCAGTACCTCAGGCTACTCACATTCATCCTAATTATTCTAATTCCACTAATATTACAAACACACCATATCAAATGCAACATCAATATTTTTCTCAAAACACTCTTGCTCAACCCCAACAGTCTATCTGTCAACAAGAAAATTATCGAATTTCAACACCACAACCTTCATCATCAAGATATATTAATCAACAACCATATCAACCTCCATTACATACACCTTCGTTCTCGTCCTTCCCCCTTCTACCATCTGCATTTTTATCCACTGGACCTAATCAGTCAGCTCCATATATTCATCTGTGCGAATAACTCAAGAGCAAGATCGTTTTTATAACAACGATGACACTGTTGATAGTATTTAACTTTTATTGAATACATATTACTATTATTTGTTTTTATAGATATTATATTTGAATGGCGTTTTTTAATATGTGCGCTGAACATCCGATTCCAATAATATAATTTTCAACATTACCATTTAAATGAGTGAAAAGATTATTTTTTCCTCGTCTAAGTACACCTCCAAAATTTGTATTGGTATTATCTGCTGATAATGCAATTATTTTTTTTTCAATTTTCCATGTCTTTAACAATTCACAAACATAGTTTGTTAATTGTACAGCTGTTTCCCCGGGTAGATCAGCAAATTCTATTATAACAGTTTTTATACCTGTTTCCGGCAAAAAATATCGTACTAAAACTGGAATAATTTTTAGGTCTTTGTGGTTAGACGAATCAATCATAACTGTTACAAAACTAGCAGCATCTAATTGATTTTTTATTAAGTTAATTGCATAAGGAAACAATACATTTACAATTATTGCTTGCGTTTTAGTAGCACCACAAGTAAATTTACTGTCATACATTTTACGAAGTAAACCCGACGTACAATCCATTGATGAGAAACTTTGATTATGTTTGCAAACATGATAAGCCCAAGTACCTTCATTTTTATAAACTAATTTATCAGCAGCGACAAACCTTTTATTTCCAAAGAATGCATTAAATTTCTTAATTTTGCTTGATTCTTCAGCTAATTTATGACGTTTGGTGCCAATATGTTGTTTTATGTCAGATTTACCACCATGATCAATACTGAAAATTGCACCGCAACTAATACATTCGATTTTTCCATCATTTCCAACTCGTTCACACAATTTTAAAAATGTATATTCTTCCTTTAGGGCGTCAGTGAATATGCATTTACGTTTAGGCATTTTTATTACTAAAACACTAAGAATATAATAAAATATAAATTCTAATAGACTGAAATAGTAAATAGTAATAGTAGAATATGAAAATTATTTAAAGAATCGTAGAACTTGATAATTAAATGATAATATAATATTCAATTATCGTCCATAACGGCATAATAATATTATACCATGTGCCGACAGCCGATTTGATAGCCGATATAATATCAGTAATCAGTGTAACCACAAAACCAACAAAAAAATTTGTTATCATTATAATCAGATAATTATCATCTGATTTAGATATTATCACGGTTTAAGATAGACAGGTTGCGCATCGACGTATGTTAAGCTTACTGACCAAGTGACTATGCAATGTACTAACATAAACTGACTGACAGTAAGTGCCATCTAGCGTTGACACCTATAAGTTTTACTAAATCGTGCTAAAACAGTAATTTTATTTTGCAATGATTTTAATTATGACTATTGTTAACTTATTTTTAATCTCTCTAGGTATCTCAAACCTCAATATTATTCACTGAGTGTCTCTTCCACTATAGGTCTTTGCACATTGTCAACCATTTGCTATTCTATGAACTACAATATTAACGTTGTTTAATTTTATTACATACTAACTAGGTACATATTTACAACACATTTTTATAGGAAATCTTTTTTAAAATAAATCAACCAAATAAATTCGTTATATATTATATTAATTTAATTAGATACTTAAATAGTAAATTACAACTAACACAAAAAGAATAAATATGACATATGCAATTTAAATTAGTTGGATAAGTAAGTGATTAAGAATTTATAATAATAATAGTACTTGTGAAATACTGAAATCTTAAAAATATATTTAATTAATTAATCCTCTAATATCAAGAAATAATAATACCAATCTAAAAGTTAAACTTCTAATTTACAAAACCCTCCTGAAACCTATTTGGACTTATGGCATACAGCTCTGGGGTTCAGCAAAAAAATCCAATACCAATAAAATACAAGTATTCCAAAACCTAGCTCTTCGACGACTCTCCAATGCACCACTGTACTGCCAGTGGGCGGTTTCTTATTCAATTGTCCACGTCCTGTCTTCTCTCAGCACATAAGCTTATTGTACATTACTTGTAGGTATAGATATTCTAATAAAAAAAAAGGAATACAACAATAGTTATGATTAGACATTTTAAAAATTTAAATTTAAATATAATATATACACTGTGTTAAATATTAAATCTATAACTCAATCATTTAATACTGTTTAAATTAATGTCATTCGACATTCAACTAGTCATTAGGACTGTTTAATCTAAATAATAATCAACTAATCAAGGTTTATTTGATAATTAAAAATTAAAAAGCGATTTTGTGAAATAAAAAAACCGTGGAGCTTATTCCGTTCAGAAAGGAATTATTATTAAAACAATAATATACTATAGATTATGAATATTACCGCTAGATCGCGTTATGTGCCAGTAAGTTTTTGTAAGCGCTTTCTCATTCCACTTTTTTTCGTTCGACGCGCAACCAGTCTATCTTAAATCGTGGATATTATCATATGTTGTTAATAATTTAAATTTTAAAATACTAAATTATGAGAACAATTTAATTTTTGATATAATTTTAAAATAAGGTACATACGGGACGGGTTGTCCAAAATACGGGACAAAAGTGTTATTTTTGAACTTTTGCCGGGACACCGGGACGCTTCATTCAAATACGGGACAATACCGTTAAATACGGGACGTATGGGATCCCCATCTTAGATAAATTGTTTCTGTACATAACTTAGGTTACTCTGTTATACCTACTCATACTTTACAATACTGTACTGGCTCGGTACAACATTCTTGATAACTAAATGTCTATTTTATCATAAGAATTCCATTCAGCTCATTATATTATAATTGTATGTATAGAAAGCAAATTGTAGAATAACTTGAATGACATTCAATTGTGTTGCCACTGTTTCAGATTTCAGTTGCATAACAAACGCTGGGTCAAGCTCATACATTGACTAAAATTTGATACCTAGATTAACTTACAACTATACTTATATATCAACTTTTACTATGGGCATATTGACATAAACAGGATACTTCACGTGTTGTTACATAAATGAATGTTACTACTACACAAAGTAGGTATTACTAGACTCTTTACTAAACTCTCCTTTTTTTTTACACTGGATAAGTTTTATCGTTGTGTTCATCACTTTCTTTACTTAATTTGTAACAGTGTAACATATTATTTACTACTTATGTGTGTTATTTGATACCACATAGTAGTGATAGATATAGGTGTACTTGATTTTATCACATTGGAGACCATGTATGATTTTATTAGTGCAACATAAACCTTACATTCAACTTATCATAATATAATAATTTCATATAAATGCACTTATTGCATATGAGTACATACACTTACTGTTGTGTATGAACACACAACCGTTAAAAGTTCAACTCATTGTATTTTAACTTTTATTATGGGTATTCACAACACAACCAATGAACAAAATACTTAAACATTTTCTTACATCTTACTACTATTACTACTACTACTACTACCATTACTTACAACTGACCTAGGTCATTTGTAGGTTGTATACTAGATATGTAGTACTCTTAGAAATAACTCTTACTGTTATACAGTGCAATACGTTTTTACAATGTTTCAAAGTTATTGTTGTTAGAAAGATTATAACTAAGTATGAATGCGCAACCAATTATAAATTCTTCTGTGAATTTATTTGTTTTTTGATTGGCTCTTGATTTTAAAGTTAAAATACAGTTTATCTGTTAACTACAATGACAATTTTAGATTATACTACACTCAGAAAAATACTTACTAATATCAAAGAAAAAAGTATATAAAACTAAGGAAAAACGGGTATGATTTGGAGCCTATGATATCGAATCATAGAAATATAGCATAATATATATTATATTAAAGGTAAATAAATTTCATTGAAACAATGACTTATTTCATTAATTCTAAATCAATAATCCATAAATTTAATTACTCTGGGATTAAACTGATGGAAAATTATGTGCATTAATTTAAAGATAAAAAGGCATATGGTATTTAATTTAAAGAAAAATTTCTTGAAATTGATTTCTCAACAATATAATAATAAGGAACATCATGCATTGATTTTATGTTATAATTTCTTAATTTTAAAGATTATTAGTATTAAATTAATTTGTTGTATGTATAAACAAATAATGAACTATAAGTATTGATTTTATGCTATTTTTACTTATTTAAAAAAAATCTTGGTTTTAAAACCAATTATCTTATTCATAAAAACTATGATTTCTTTTCATAGTTTTTATACAACTTTACTTAGAAATAAATCCATTTATCTAAATTACTTTTTTGAAAATTATATTAAAAAATTATACAATTGATATAAATAACACTTAATCATTTTACTAGGTAAAATCTTTTTTATTGTTTGAAAGTAAATGATTAGCTAATACAATTTATCAGACATGAACAAAAAAAAATATAAACAAGCACAAATGTTAAAAAATATTGTCAAGTACCAACATTATGTATTAATTATACATGAATTAAAAATGCACATCAAAATATTCAAATGGATCACAGCAGTTTGTTTATAAAAAAAAAAAAAATTAAACATATTAAATACAATACATTAAAATTATTAATAACTGAGATAATTATACTTGATTTCCTTATAATTTAGGATTAGATTGAACATAAGTTAGTTAAAAATGTACACAAGTTTATATAAAAATACTGTTGTATGTATAATCTATATTATAACATAAATCAAATTATGTATTTTAATAAATATTTTATGTAAAGTAATGTTTTACCCGTATTACAGTGTCTTTATTATTAAGATGATATAAATGAATTGGAGGACCCATGAAATCTGTATTACTTTTTAAAACATATAGATCAGTATCAACACTTGAGACAACATAACTAACAAAATGTTTGTTATAAGATAGTACATTTAGAGTATGACATAAAAAAAACACTTTCTCATCAAAACATATAATTTTTTTTTGTTTATATAGGTACTAATATATTATTGTCAAATAAAGCTGTAAGTATATGATTGATCTTATACACTGTGTTGTTATATATAATTTGGTCATAACAAAGAGCCTGATCAAGTATAGTCAAACCATTAGGTGAAAGCAACATTTTAATTTTTTCAAAATATTCACATGAACTAAGTGGAGAGCCTAAATTGGTCGAGATACAAGAACTGTTGCTTAAATTTAAAATAAAATCGGAAAAATTAATGGAATATTCTATACCTAATGAAATAGGAATTATTATATTACAATAGTGGATAAGAAAATGATGTTTTGGCTTTAATGAATCTTGAAATAACTCTGTATATTTATTATTATGATACGTGATATGATTTTCTAAATTTAAAATAATAAGATTATTGAATTTTGGCAACAACAATAAATCAATCATCTCAATAAAATTGATCAAAAACAACCAAATTATATTATTTTCAGGGACTAAGTCTCCTATTAGGAGTGGAAAAAAATGAATAAATGTCTGCATTTACCTTGAAGACATTTTGAATTTCAAAGTATTTATTTTAATTTGTTTTATAGTAGGGGACATGTTTCCAATTTCGGTGTCTCCATAATTAAATCCTTGTTTTCTACTATTTAATGTTTCCAAACTAAAAAACCCCAAATTAATCAAATTAAATATGATATGGTTCATATTATACACACAAATTCCCTCGTAAATATCATGCATTATGTCTACTGCAAAGTTATTAACAACATGGAAGGAATGTACTTTGTTAAATATAGATTCTTCATATATACCAGTAATTTTACAATTATTAATTTTTACTTGTTCATCATAATTTTGTGTATTACGGAGTAAGTCAATATTTTCATTGGCAAATACTTGGGTACTTTTTTTTATCAGAAATACAAAAACGACAGAAATAGTTTGATGAAAATGACCTTGCAAATCCTAAAACACTATTTACTCCAAGGTTATCCCCCACAACTAGACCTAACACAAATTTAATCTTAAATTGTTTTCCATCATTTAATGTTAAATTTATTCCTTGACTTTGTAATTCATTAATTTCATCAACCAAAAAATAAAAACATTTATCATTTCCAATCAATTTTACATCTTTGGAGTTAAATAAGGCAGCTACAAAAATATTATTTAAATTTGATTTTAGTGCTTCAGGAGCAGTGGGAAATGAATAATAAACACCTAAAACAGAAGATGAATGTGAACCCAATGGGTTGTTCACCTCAAAATCATCAAAATATAAGAAGTAGGGTATATAAACGACACCAGCCTCATTGAACAATAACATTTAATCTTTCCATAAATGACTTTTAATGAAATTTGTAAGCCCATTTTCATTTTTCAATAAATCTTGATTTTTAATAAAAGAATCTAAAATACCGGGTGCCTCAAAGGATTTTCTAAATTGAAATTTTATAGGTAGGATAACTCCTTTGACTTTTTTTTCATCTACAGTGTTCATGTTATTTAGTCGCACATCGTCTATGGTGTTATCCAAAGTAATAATTTTAGGCTTTTCATAATATTCATTAATTTGCAACGATTTAAGAAATTTGTACTCAGTGTCTAATTCTACGAATGGATTTTCACAGAAATTAATAATGGATTTAAGTGCATTGTTTTGTATAGTGTTATTGTCAACAATTAATTTCTTTAATTCATGAGCGATGGAAGTGGTTATTATGTTTGTTACATTTTGTTGAAATTGGATAGCATCTGTTCTGGAGAAATTAAATTTTCCATAATAATGGGCAGAAAATTTTATTGCACATTTTTTTAAAACATCGATATCTATATAATTAACACAAGGTTCATGTGTTAAAGAAAACCCTTCTATACAGGGTGATTTTTTTATCGTGAACCAGTTAATATCTCGGGAAGTATTAGTAATTTTAAAATAATTTTTTTTTTAAACTTTCTAGGTTTTACTATTTTACATTGTGTCACAATTTTGAAAATTTTAACTTCCTCCCTTATTTGATAGAACACTATCAACTTTCGATTTTCAAATGGCAATACCTATTTTCGATAACGAAAATCTATAAACATACTGAAAAAAAAAAATGTTAACGTTTCCAGAATTTAATTTGAGTAAGCCGTTTACGACTTATTAATGCTGAAATATTCCTTAAATTTACTGCTACTGGGCAATTTAACGGACGCATGTATAAGCTCGGAAAGTATTCTCACGGACTGTATAATTCCGGAATGTAAATTGACGGACCGTATTGTCACGGACCGTAGAAATCTGGAAAGTATACTCCCGGACCGTATTATCGCGGAAAAAAATTACGTACACCGTATAGTCGCGGACCGTAGAAATGCGGAATAAAATATTCTTCAAACCGTATTATGCCGGACCGTATAATCACAGAATTTCAAAATACGCGGACTGTATTATCACGGACCGTATAAATCTGGAAAGTATACTCTCGGACCGTATTCTCGCGGAAAAAAAAATACGTACACCGTATAGTCACGGAACGTAGAAATGCGGAATATAATATTGTTCGAACCGTATTATGCCGGACCGTATAATTGCGGAATTTCAAAATATGTGAACTGTATTGTCACGGACCGTATAAATCTGAAAAGTATACTCCCGGACCGTATTTCCCAGGAAAAAAAATCCGCACACAAATCATAATTCGCGATAAGCGCAGTCTATTAATCTATAAGTCTACTATTATTCTTAGCAGCTTCATACCCCTGTGTTAAGGGGTTTGATATAGGCAATTTTATATTTCTTTTTTAGAATTGAATTTTACAGGAGCACCACCTACTCCATAACATTGTTTTTAGGAACGTTAATATCTGGCCGGAGAAAATTGAAAATGGCATATTAAAGATATTTATTATTTGAAATTATATGTAGAAAAAACACGATTAGGAACGGTCTATGTTTGGAAAATTAATAAATAGAATAGTAATTCTTAGGAACAAATACAGTTGAGACATTGGATAGACAAAAACATGTTATTTGGAATCCGCATAGTTATGAAAATTAATAATGAATGTGAAACACGTATTATTATAAGTAAATTTAAAATACATATTATGTATATTGTAACTATATATTATGCAACTCGGTAACTTTTGTAAATTGTAACAAGTTACTCATTTTCAATTTAACTTGTAACTTGTAACTAGTCACACATTTTCCTATAACTTTATAATATGAAAGTTACAAGTTATGTTGTGCTTTTGCTTTAATAATTCTTAAGTGGGTATAATTTGTTCATTTTGGTTTTCACAATTAATCTGGCAAGTGGATATTCAATGTTTGTACGATTATGGTTGGTATATATTTTTGTAACGAGTTACAATAAATTTAGGAACTTGCCCAACCCTGCAAATATCTATATGTTAACTGCAGGACTATACAATATACGAATCCATATTAGACTTAAAGTCCGGATTTATAATCTCCTAAAACATCTAAAATATGATGCTAATATTCTATAAAAAAAAAATACAAATATTATCCTTATATCATCTGAAAAATTAGAAAAATATGCAAAAATAATCAATAACTATAATAGTTTATGATACCTACCTATTATTATGCTTCAATTTGAAATGTTTTAATTTTTTTTTTTACAATACCTAATGAAGTAGGTATACACTTCCATAATGGAATAATTCCACCTAAGAAACAGTTAAAATAGTGGTCCAAAATTTAAGTTTCCAATAAATATATTATTATTTTCCATTTCATAATGGGTTCGAAAACTATTTCTTCTGGTTGAAGTTTTTTCCATACAATTGTATTCAAAAAAATATCATTCTATATAACTAGATTTTCCATTAATCATGTGATACCATTTTTATCTTTCAACGGTATTGTTTTACATGACAAGAATGTTCAATTATAAATATTTCCTAGATACATTTCCCCAGCCCACCCCCCCCCCCCAATTTCGAATTTTAATTTTTTTTTTTTTTTTTACCATTCGTTTGTAGCCGGTTTGTATTGGTTTGTAATCAATTTTTTTCCGTTTGTAGAGATTTAATTAAAAGTCTTGTTGATTATTAAACAAATTTGGATAAAAAAAAACAGCAATTTAATCAACAAGGCTCTTTTATTAAATTTAGATTTTTTATCAAAAAACCAATTAGGTCAGGGTTGAGTACTGATAATACCCTCTATAAATTTACCCAGTTCTTGTACAGCGCATTAGATAATAGTAAAATATAATTTGCAATCTTTTTAGATACCTATAGCTAAGGCATTTGATACGGTTGATCACGATATTTTATTAAATATATTGCCCAGCTTTGGAATAAATAAATGTAGTCTAACCTGGTTCAAATGCTATTTAATTAATAGAAAACAAACAGTTAAAATTAATGGAATTAATGGTAACATGTATGAAATTAAATATGGAGTACCTCAGGGTAGTGTATTGGGCCCTATCTTATTCATTTTATATTTAAATGAAATTTGTGATCTTAACATTGAGGGTTCAATAGTAACATATGCGGATGATACCTGTCTGCTTTTCTTAAATAGTACATGGGAAGGTGTTTATGAAAAATCTGTAACTGACTTTCGTAAAATATTAAAAACATAGAAAGAAAGAAATCTATCCTTAAACATAGAAAAAACAGTATTTATTCCGTTCTCTATTAACAAATCCGAATCTACTATTAGCTCCATTACAATACACGAATGTTTTAATAACAAGAACTGTAACTCAATTAACTGTAAGCAAATTAATAAAGTTATAAAAATAAGATATTTAGGATTAATTATTGATAATCACTTGAAGTGGAACTTACATGTTAACAATCTATTAGGGAAACTACGCTTCATAACCTATAATATGTTCAAAATAAAAAAAATAGTTCCAAAGCAAACAATAAGATTAGTTTATTTTGCTCTATACCAATCCAATTACTAGAACGGTTTATTAGTATGGGTTGGCCTTCGAGACAATATTATAAATCACCTAATATTAAATCAAAATAACATTGTTAGAATTTGCCTAAATAAGCTTTCACTAAAAGGATCAACAATTGAAAATTATAAGGAATTAGGGGTCTTGCCAGTAAGACAATTATATAAAAAAATGTTCATTATTAAACAACTTGATATTGATCAGTTACATAGTGATAATAGTCATATAAGAGAAATTAGAAAATATGATTGTCCAGTTAAATATACCTATAAATCTTTTGGTCAAACATTTGTAGATTATCTAGGCCCAACTTATTACAATAACTATGCCTCTGGACTTTAAAAGAAATATTATTACAAGTAAAAAATTTAATAATAAAGGATTATTATATAAATATATATTTTAGATTCTGAGTAAAACGATAAATGTACTGATTTTACAATGATGTGTGTTTTTTTTTTGTGTCTGTGTACACGATTAGTAGTCGAAATAATGCTTCGATTTTCAACTTCAGTAACTTGTTCGATGAGAAAGTGAATATAGTTGGTACTTTTGGTAGGTCATAATTTAAAATTCCTAATAGTTTTCACAAGCGACAAGATTAACAAAAGAAAAATTAAGGAAAAACGAGAATTTTTACGCAAAATCGATTTTTCACAAAATTGAATTTGGGTTTTGGTGTAACTTTAAAACAAATGACCGTAGACACTTGACATTTTTACTGGTTGTTTATACTTGCATTTTCTATACACGATAATATTTTCAAAATATTTTGATTTATTTTGAACTGTTTAGGGACATTTTCATTTTCCATTTTTTTTTTTTTTTTTTATAAAGATATCAATAAAATTTTATTTGTCGGCTCAAAAAGCTTGAAAATTTAATAGAAGGCTCCTAGTATACTGTTCCAAAGGCAGATGAAAAATATTAAAAATCCTTAGTCACAGTTTTTTTTTCTAAGTATTTAAAGTTCACAAATTGACAAAATATGGAAAAATCACGAAAATTAGCAAATTATTTTGAGTCAAAAATTCTTAAAAATTTTTCTTTTTAAATCTAAGGTTTTAAAATGTAATAAAAGATTCCTCATAAGTTTTTCTACCTTTATCAAGGATTTTTTTAGAATTAGATTTTTTATTAAGGTTTCCATTTTTTTTATCAAATTTAGATTTTTATTCAACAAGACTTTTATTCAATCTGGATTTTTTAATAAAAAATTACAGTTTGTCTCGAATTAATTTCAATGATGAATTCTTATTAATCTAAAAAACTGAAAAATTAATCTTAAAAACTATGAATAAAATTGAACCATAAAAATTATTACAATAACTGACTGAAAAAATAATGTAAATTTAAAATAAATAAAAACAAAATAATTAAAACAATAAAAAATATAATTGACACATAAAAATTATAAAAAAATAATAATTTAACCAATTTTAATAATTTTTGTCATTTACATTTATTTAGAATTTTTAATAAATTATAGTTTTTATTTAACTGTTTTAGATTTTGAGCGGAGCAAGGAAGCTAGTGGTTTTACAACGGTGTTTATTTTTTTTTTTCTTCTTTTTTTTATATCCTGTATACAAAATTTCTACCAGAAGGAGTGCTTTGATTTCAACATATAGTACCTTATCTTTTAGCAAATTGGACCAAGATGGTACTTTAGAGAGGTCATTTTTCGATTTTCTCAATATTTATTTAATGCCACGGGAAAAAGTACTGAAAAATTACGAAAAACCGCTTAAAATGGGATTTTAATTTCTAACAATTTGTTTATCACCGTAGCAACGAATAAAAAAATAATAATTAAATAAATAAAATAATTAATGACAATATAAAATATACAGACTGACAAACCGTCTCCGTTCAGAATCGTTTTTCTTATACAATGATATTATATCATTGAATTCAAGTTTAATACAATCCATTAAACAATGACCAACTTGTAACCTACTGTACAGCTGAGCGACATCCACTTACCTGCCTTTTTTTTTTATTCAAATCCGTTTTTATATTCAATTTCGACTTTTTTTATCTTATTCAGATTTTTTATTCAAAATGGATTTTTAACCGATTAATATTTTTTATTCAACAAATCTCATTAGATTTTTATTCAACTTTGCATTTTTTTTCATCAAATAAGCTCAAATAAAAATCTTGTTGAATAAAAAAAAAAATGGAAATACTACCGATAAATACACTAAATTATACCTGGAATAAAATCATCAAGTGTCCCTAAATCCCTCCCCCGCAAATACGACCCTGCCATGTAGCTATATTGAATTACATTTACTAACCAGCCACTTTCTTATTAATTCATACTCATTACTTTTCAACTACCTAGTACCTTGATAGTATAAACTAGCCTCGTAAAATTTAATTAATGACTTATGTGTTATTTTTACTCCAAACTTTCTTTTAAATATGATACTGAATATTGATACCATAAAAATTAAAAAATAAATCGTACACGAAATTAGGTTTAATAAAAGGAATGTGTACAGATTTTAATAATGAATCAGCCTTAAAAGTTCTGTATTGTTCCTATAATCCTATGTCTCTTTAGTTTGGCATTCGGATAGTATCTCTCAATATCAGTATTTAAGGTCTGTTCAAAAGTTTTTTTTTATGATATTTAAGCTATAAATGCGCGGATCAAAGACTTCCACATACCCTGCAATCGGGCCTATATGATCATATAAGCAATTTTATTAATATTATTAATATTATTAACTCAATAATCACATTGATTTCCACAACTAATAGAGCATTTAAATTTTATAATTAATTCATTTAATTCTAGGAATAAATACTTATTTTATACTTTTTTTGGTTTTAGTGCATACAATATGCAACCTGTGATTACATTTATGTTGGTTGGTAATTCTATCAGTAATATTGATTTATTTAATACATCACTCAATGAGTAAATAAATTATCATATATTCATATTAATTGTAGGTATATTGACATTTGTAAATGAAGAACTTATTTGCACTCATTTTTGTAATTTATATTTATCTATGATATTAAATAGGTAGGAAGGTAGGTAGGTAGGTAGGTACTTGGTACTATAATATAATATAAGCTATAGTATACATTTGGGCTCTACTTAATATGCTTTTATTATTCTCCTATTATTTTTATTAATTTTTTTAGGTAGGTATGTAGTAGGTAGGTAACAGTTGTTAGTTTTAAATTAAATGATTTTGAATGTTATAATTGTTTATCTAATACACATAGATGTATTAAGATACACAATGCAAACTATATACATACATAGGTACCTACTTGTATATACATGCCATATCGCACCAGTATACATTATAATTAAGTACTGGTTTAAAATAAATAATAATTTATATTAAGATTTAAGACATTAAATAAAAGGTACCTATATAAAGTAATATCAATATTATACATTATACAAGTATACATCATATTATGCCTTTTTTTTATTGAACTAAATGTAGTATATTTACAATCTGTATATTTTACAAGTTATACAATGCCTAAATTTGATGATAGTTTATTGACGGAAATGTGAAGTCACTCATTGACGGCACCCATGATACATATAATATATATATCTACATATAAACTACACTGGGTCCTACACAGTGTTGAGATTATCTAGATAAATTTATCTAGATAAATTATCTAGATAATAAATTACTTTATTTTATCTTATCTAGATAAATATTTTCTAAGTTATCTAATGCTTATCTGAGATAAAATAAAAACGTATCTAGATAAATTTATCTAAGATAAACATTTGATCAAAACTCAAAAGCTTAAACATCCGTTAACAGTATTTTGAACTGTCATGTAATAATTTAAATTAATAAAACTATTCTGGAAGAGCGTTCTTTTGATAGAATTCATAACAGTTATAATAAAATTTAAAGAAAAAAAACATTTTATAAATAAATGAGAATATTTCAACGAAATGTCTAAATATAGATTTTATTGACAACGCTGCGCGCCGCGCCGCCCGTATGTCAATTGTACTATGCGACGGTGGTGGCGGCCAGAGTTGACGGCGGCCAGCGTTCGGGAAAGTTTAGTGATGGGAATGCGCGAGATCGGACGATCTACAGCCCGACGAAACCGCCTCAATGATCATACTTTTGAGATGTTGTTATGTTGCCGTTCAAATAATCGATATTAATATATTATTTTCGAATATAATTACATAACTACATAAGTCTTGTTAACAAATAATATCATCTAATAAAGTATTAAGGTGCAATACATTTATTTATAATGTTAAAATGTGATTATGAAGTTTACAGGCTAAATATCAATAACTGTATGTATAAAAAAATGAATTTGATTCTTTAGGTGACTAGGTGAGATCTTGGAAAATTGTATTTACATGCAAATTATCATAATCACCTATACAATTAAGTGTAAAAATTAATAATACCTATTTTAGGTTTTTGATATGTAAAATATTGAATTTATCTATTTTATTATCTAGATAATATAGGTAAATTTTATCTTTATCTAGATAAAAAAAATATTTATTATCTTTATCTGTATCTAGATAATTTTTTATGAAATTATCTGTATCTTATCTAGATAATTTTTTTGTTATCTGGACTCAACACTGGTCCTACACATCATTATACGTTTTTGTTGTTAAATTATTTTAAATATTATAACCTACATTATACTATGCGCATCAGTGGCGTATTTAGGAATTTGTCATGGGGAGCAGGGCCGTTCAGAGGGGGGGGAGGGGGGCAACGGGACCGTTTTGCCCCAGGCCCCATTGTTGTAATATTTTTAGGGGGCCCCCAAAAAATCTTGATGTAATAAATAATAATAACAAACTGTCGCCGACCACAGTTATTGAGAGAAAAATTATCGTCTTTATGCGTCATCCACATAATATTATAATGTAATACTTATACAGTGATACAATGCGCGCGTAAGAGCATGGCCAGTATCGCCTATGCAGCCATTTCTACTCACAGACTTCTATACTACACTAATATATAGAAATCTGAGTTTCTACTTAATAATATTTTAATACTTTATAGTAGAATGCGGGTAGATTGCGATAACGATGCTCGATTTGCCACGATAGCTGGTGACGGTACACGCGATATTTTTAGACAAAAACCTATAACCGATACATTGTAGAATAGACTATTCTGAATAGTAAACCAAAGTCTGCACGGCCGCACCAGTCGGTTGCTACATAATTACTCGTCAGTCGACGTATACCATAGTGTCACTGTATTTTTACAATTACCAGCACAGTAAATAGCGAATAGCAATAACACCAATATTATTAAATAATAATTTATTAAAAAATGCACTTATTATTCTTTATTTTTATTAAATGATTAATTTTAATATTTCTATTAGTCTTTAAAGTACCTAGTATATCTTCGTATTGAGGCATTAAGCTATAGTCTGTATCATTATATGTACCTATACTTATAAAATAATACTAAAATTGTAATTATAACTAATACGGGGGAGCATGTAAATTCCACCGATTGCGAACTTTTTAGACCTTTTTTCATGTAAATTCCACCGTTATGTTTTTTTACCTGAAAAAAAATGTAAATTCCACCAATACGTTTTTCCAAATCTAATCTGATTAACTAAGATTACATAATATTTTTATTGTATTTAGATACAATAATTTAATAAAAAATCATATAATAATCAAGAATTATCACTATTAACTATAGTTAACTATTAATATTAAGTAATAATAAATCGAAAAATAAAATAAAAAATATATAATTATTAATAATAGTGACATTATATGTAGGTAATAGGTACCTACATAATTTATGTACAAATTTATTATTTATACACATTATATTTAGATACTTATAACTTTTTACAGAAATTTAAAATAAAAGATATAATAATCAATAGTTAAACGTTAGTTGAAAAAAATTTTTAATTAAATCCATAAAAAATATATGTAATACAATTATTAATTATCATTTATCAATAATGAACAGCTAGTTAATAGTAAAAAAATGATTACTTACAAACAAATTTAAAATTTGGATTGAAAATGTTTAGATGCAGCTTTGACGAATTCCAAAATGGTTATAATAATATTGCTTTCCTTGAATGACGAAATGATGGTGCTTAAATATTTTTGGGGTGTTTTTGAAAATATGTAGGTACTGGTGGAATTTACATTTTTTTTTAGGTAAAAAAAAGTATCTGTGAAATTTACAATCGCCCATAATACGGTTATACCTATTTACATACATTATTACATGTTAAATTTATTGAAGATAAATTTTTTTAAATTTTTTTTTATTTAAAAGTGCTTGATTGGTTAAGGTGTACGAGACACGAGTCAATGGGGGGGGTCCGGACCCCATGGACCCCCCCCGTAAATACGCCACTGATGCGCATTGCATATTTATTGTATATATTTCTATACCTAGCTAAGGTATTGGTCAATATATGAATCCTATGTGCTTGTACTATGGTGTTTACCTGTCTACTGAACAAAATACTAATATATTATACAGGGTGATTTTTTTATCGTGAACCAGTTAATATCTCGGGAAGTATTAGTAATTTTAAAATAATTTTTTTTTTAAACTTTCTAGGTTTTACTATTTTACACTGTGTTACAATTTTGAAAATTTTAACTTCCTCCCTTATTTGATAAAACACTATCAACTTTCGATTTTCAAATGGCAATACCTATTTTCGATAACGAAAATCTATAAACATACTGAAAAAAAAAATTTTAACGTTTACAGAATTTAATTTGAGTAAGCCGTTTACGACTTATTAATGCTGAAATATTCGTTAAATTTACTGCTACTGGGCAATTTAACAACCCAACTGTAAAAACCAGAAGTCAAAACGAAATTTTATCTCAATTTAACAATACCCATAACGGTAATAATCAATAATAACAAGATAGATAAACAATACTATAAGAAAAAAAAAGTGTTCCATCATCACTCCCACCAGAATACCGAGTGTCAGTGAACGAGTGAACGACTATTATATCCATCCGCGGCCTGCAGCAGCTAGGCTTTATCAGCTATAAAGTATAAAAACATTTTAAATTTATCATAATGGTTACATAATATAGCACTGGTTACTGATCCCTGGTATACGGTCTTATCACGTATTTGTAGATAAACGATAATAAATGCCGGTAAACTGTTTCTGAAAACATGTGGTTATTGAGTTTCCCATTATCAAATATTAAATATTTAAATATTAATTTTTAATTAATTATTATTCTTTGAACGTTAAACCACAGAATACGCTTTAAGTAAATTCTTAATTATGTGTATTATTTAAAATATAAATTTAAAGTTTAGGTAAGCCAATTATTCCAATGCATACCTATTATATTTTTTGATAGTGTTTTAATGTTGTATTTTGGTTAACAAATTTGTATTTAATTAAAAATATACTTCTATCCAATCAGAAATATTATTATGTATATGGGAATCAGATTTCATACTTAGCCGACAACTTTATTTGTATAATTTATTGGTAAGTTCAATCTAAAATTAATATATTAGAATTTTATTTTTTTATTAAATGATTTATACATACATATTATTGACAAATAATAACCAGGGTTAAAATATTTTAATTTTATTTCAGTGGCAATTAGTAGAGTTTACATAATTCATCAAAAAATACAGTGAACTATATGACTAGACAACTAAATTTGCTCAGAAATTAATGCAAATTCATATTGCTTTCTACTGGTACCTATCTGATGACTATAAATTAATATGGAATAAAGGAATACAATATACATACATATTTCTATATTATATTATAATCTTTCAACAAACTAAACAATCAATTATGTAAGTATGAATTGTTTTTTAATAAATAATAACCAGGGTTAAAATATTTTAATTTTATTTCAGTGGTAATTAGTAGAGTTTATATAATTAATCAAAAAATACAGTGAACTATATGACTAGACAGGTCAATTTGACCAGCAATTAATGCAAATTTACATTGCTTGCTACTGGTACCTATCTGATGACTATAAATTAATATGGAACAAAAGAATAAAATATCCATATTTTTTTTACATATTATACTTATTTTAATCTTTATACAAACTAAGCAATTTATTATGTAAGTATGAATTTTTATATAAAATAAATAATTTGATGTTTATCATAATTTTTGCTTATTTCTTAGATAATTAATTTTGTTTTCTTTCAAATTTCAATTGCAATTAGTAGTACTAACTTTTAATTCAAAAATCTATAACAAGATTGGATGAACAAATACAAAATGTTATTTTGGTTAGTTACAGCATAGTACAACTCACCTGATAACTTAATAAGTATGAATAAATAATTATTTTTTTCTATAGAATAAATCATTTCTATAAATAATTTAATGTTTTTTTTTTAGTTACATTCAGATATAAAAAAACAGTGCAGAATCAAAACCAACAACTACTTCTACATTTATAAAATTTATTGATGGTCACATTAACAGTTAATTGTATGTTTAAATAATTAGGTTAAGTTATTGATTTACTAATTTCCATAATTAGGGCTATGGAGTTTTTATTAAACTGAATTGGTAAATTGGAAATTTTTTTTTTATATGATACCTAGTGTCATTTTTATGCAATATTAAAAGATTTTTATATCATAAAATTGTAATTAAAAAATAACATAATTTCAAAAATAAGTGTAAAAGTGAATAATTTTTTAAGACATCCATAGCCCTAAAAATATGCTGTAATCTAGAGTAGATAATATAAAGTATGTTCAATGTTCATTTAATTTTTATTAATTTATCTAGGGTAGTGGACATGTTAAGTGTTAATATTTTTTATTAGTTATGACCTTACCCAAATCCTGCAAAAATTTGCACTACGGAAATTTGTTTATACTCTAGTAAAATTATTGATAACTAATGTGTTTATTGCCATTGATAATTTAGTATTGAATTAATGTCCATTATTTGGTCTATTCACACACAAGATAGTTTGATATAAAATGCAAATTATACATTATACAAAAATCCCAGAATACCTAATATTTATAAATGGAGAGTCAGGTAGGCACTATGAACAACGGGTTCTCGGCCTATAGCCCCACATCAGATTGACAATACAGGACTCAATTCCTTGATGCACAAAACATTGTAATATCAGTTTAATGTTGGGTATTTGTTGTGTCACTTTATTTGTAATCAAAATAACTTACATATTCTATTTTTTTTTTTTAGTATACTTGGATTGATTTGTAATTATTTATTTTTAATGAAATGAAAACCTTAAATGATAGGGGCGTTGTAAAAATGTATAACTAAAAAAAAAAGGAATGTGTGAATAGACCTTTAACTACTTTAGTCTGGCTCTAAATTCTGAATCCAAGTACATAAATTATACATTTGTATCAGTGTATTTATGAATTATTTTTCTAAATACATGGACATTTTTGATTTACTTTGTTTTAAAATGAATAAATGTTATCTGTTTAATATAATCATTTACTATAGTAAATTAAGATACACCATATTATTGTTTTAAAAAATATTTATTTTGTAATTTACTAGTTATAACACATCAATCTGATATAAAAATATAAATTATATTAAATAAATACTTCTGTATTATGTATAATTAACAAATAATAAACTTAAATAAATTATACTACATATTATCATATTATCATCTATTTATTCCATATTTGATAATGGGAAACTAACATTAACGATTAACCAATAACCACAATATGTTTTCAGAAACAGTTTACCGGCATTTATTATCGTTTATACGTGATAAGACCGTATACAAGGGATCAGTAACCAGCAGAGGCGTGCTGAATAGTAATTTTTTGAGGAAATTGCTTCAGGGAAAATTCGGGTAGGTGGGTAGGTGTGTTAGTAATTACTAATTAGTATAGATGTGCAACTTATACCTAAAAAAACTTAATAATATTTATTATTTTGAATAAAAAAAAAAAAGTGAAAAAACTGTTGGTGGTGGGGCCCCTGATCAAATTGTTTGCCTCAGGTCTGCTTGTCAGTTCGGCAAGCCACTGGTAACCAGTGCTATATTATGTAACAATGATGGTAAATTTATAAAATACGGTTTGAGCATGACAAAATAGATAGGTATGTCGGCAACTTTTTGATACGCATCGGGTTCGTCGACCACTCCACACCCCTTGGAAAAGCTGGTTAGCCAAATGAAATGAGACAAAGTACGACTATGGCTGAGAACTGAGAAGGGTGGGATGCGCTATGCGCTAACCGGACTGCGTCTCGTATTGTTGCTGACATAGGTACCTATGTCCTATCTATTTATTTTGTCATGTTATTCCATAGATAATAAAGATATTATCAATGTGTTATTCAGTATTCACTATTTCACTGGACAATCGGATGTGTTCGGCTGGTAGGGGTGATAAGATATTAAGGTCCAATTCGTGTGACCTTTGTACTATTGTACTTATTAGTTATTATCGTTTATAACCGATTATTATCGATTATTATGGGTATTGTTAAATTGAGATAAAATTTCGTTTTGACTTCTGGTTTTTACAGTTGGGTTGTTAAATTGCCCAGTAGCAGTAAATTTAACGAATATTTCAGCATTAATAAGTCGTAAACGGCTTACTCAAATTAAATTCTGTAAACGTTAAAATTTTTTTTTTCAGTATGTTTATAGATTTTCGTTATCGAAAATAGGTATTGCCATTTGAAAATCGAAAGTTGATAGTGTTTTATCAAATAAGGGAGGAAGTTAAAATTTTCAAAATTGTAACACAGTGTAAAATAGTAAAACCTAGAAAGTTTAAAAAAAAAATTATTTTAAAATTACTAATACTTCCCGAGATATTAACTGGTTCACGATAAAAAAATCACCCTGTATTGTAAAAGTGCATTTGTTCATAAAGTATTATGTTATTTAGGTAGTGTTTTAATGAATAATATAATTCCATCATTATACATAATACATATTTAGCTTATTAAAGAATAACTGTGGCAGTCGTGCACTGCGGTGATGGGTACTTTACTAATAACGTGGAATCTTGTTTTAAATTTTCAATCCTTAGATATAAAAGTTGATCATTTTATAAATTTTTAACTACAAAATAATTATTCAATCTTTAATTTGATAAATTTTGTCAAAATTCCATCTTTAAATGCTTATAAAAAGAAATTGTGCCTATGTATTTTTAATATTTTTCAACTGATATTGTAACAATATATCAGGAGCCTTGTATTACATTTTATGACTCTTTTTGAGCTGTTTACGGACATTGTCAGTTTTCATTTTTTTAGTTTTTTTTTTTCTATAAATATCAATTAAATTTTATTTTTTGGGTAAAAATGGGTGAAAATTTAATGCAAGTCTCCTGATATGACACAAGCACAGTTTATTTTTATATTCATTTTAAGTTAAAATTTGGACGAAATTACATATTAAAATCAATATTTATGATTTTAGTGTTTTGTTGTTATTTAAAAATATTATTCGGTGATATATGAAACTGAAAAATCAAAAAATCAAAATATTACGGCCTATCCATACAATCTACCATAGTATAACGAAAAGAAGTATGCTCTATGATAAGACTGTGTATGTATAATTTTGTCAAAATTCCATCTTTAAATGCTTATAAAAAAAAATGTTTAGTTTTTTTTCTATAAATATCAATAAAGTTGTATCTGTTGGGCCAAAAAGTATAAAAATTTAATACAAGGCTCCTGATATATTGTTACAATATCAATTGAAAAATATTAAAAATACATATGCACAATTTTTTTTTATAGGGATTTAAATATAGAATTTTGACAAAATTTATCCAATTTAAAATCGAATTATTATATTGTAGTTAAAAATTTATAAAATGTTTAATGTTAAAACTTTTATATCTAAGGATGGAAAATTTAAAACAAGATTCCATATATAAGTTGTTATTTCTGTTACCACAAAATCTAAAAAATACACAAGCACAGTTTATTTTTATATTCCTTTTAAGTTCAAATTTGGACGAAATTACATATTTAAATCAATATTAACGATTTTAGTTTTTTGTTGTAATTTAAAAATAGTATGAAACTGAAAAATCAAAAAATCAAAATATTATGGCTTATCCATATAATCTACCCTAGTATAATGAATAAGAAGTATGCTCTATGATATGACTGTGTATATTTTTTTTTATTACCATTGATATGTATTTAATATGTCTTAAACCTAGACTGACATACCTTCTCCGCTCAGAATCGTTTTTCCCATACAGTGATATTACCTATATCATTGAATTCAAATTAAATACCATCCATTAAACAGGGACCCACTTGTAACCTACTGTAAAACAGAGCACTTTTTTTATATTATTTTTTATAATTTTTGTTGCATTTTTTTGAACCTAGTAAATTTTCATGTATTTCATAATAATTAAGTATGGATAACTTTTTATACAATTGTACCATAAGCTACACTACTAAAAGATAAAAAAGAAAATAGGTGCTATTTATTTTTATATCATTTGTTTACTAATGTTATTACCTATGTACCTATGATAAAAGCGGTGGCGGCCGCACAACGGTCTGACAAAGGATATTGTTGTCACCTTGTAATATATGAGTCATATTTATAGAATGATAGAATTATTTGCAACTCACTCTCAATAAAAATAAATTATGAACATTTAAATAATTCAAATAGATTTTTGTTTAATCATTATTATTGAACATTATATATTAAAAACAATTTCTCAGGGCATTATTAAAGTTTGGTAATATAATTTAATATAATTTTTCTTTTTTTTTTGAAAATTCATCGACATTCCACGCCGTTACCTATAGTTATAATTACAGTCATATCGCATATTGTACGTAGGTATAATTTTCATTGCGACCACAGCGTGCCGATGTGGTATAACTTTTATATCCAGGGCTATGGTTTATTTGAACAAAAATTGACAGATAATACTATATACAAGTGTACAACATGAGTGATTTTATATTATTTGTATACAATTTAGATTTTTATAAAGTGTCTCTAAGCCTAAAATAATTACTTTAGCTTTGTTTTTTTATTTATAAAATAGATAAAAAAATCACTAGATTATATATAAATCACGATTCTGTTTAGAACTTAAATCTCCCTGCACAAACTGAGTTATTAACTGTATACAGAGTTGCCGTAGCTATATAATCCTATATAGTTGTAATAAATGTATAAGTATGCATTATTTGTGCTAAACCTTAATTATATAAACAATAATAATGTCAGTCAAGTAGTCAGCATACTATATGAATATTAAATAATCGAATACATAGATACTCATTTTTTTATTTTTAATAATTAGAACCACTATTTTCGAGTACCTGAATTGGTGCTTTTTATTTATCATTATTTTGGTGCAAATTACACAAAATCCCATAATAACCCATATTATCCGAATGCTGTTATAGGTTTGATGGTCAACACCGTACTTCGGCCACGATTCCGCCGGGTGCGGCTACCTGTAGTAACAGACATTTACGGGATTCGGTCGAAATAATATGCAAACGCATTGACCACCTGTTCGCGAACAGCCCAGACCGCTTTCAGACCAATTTCAAGATATTCAATAGTCAAAACCGGCTATGCAACGTTATTGCACTTTGTAGCTAACGGATTTATATGGACGAAATATTCTTTGAAACGAGTTTTTAAAATATTTTTGAAAATGAATAATAATAATACTACATGCAATAAAATATGTATTTGTTTTATATATGAACGCAACAAAAAGTAACATCGACAGCATCCATATATTTTTAATCGGGAAAAAAAGTTTAGTTAACAAATTAACAAAAATCTTATTCTGGTACAGTTCTTGTATAGTTCTACGCTTGTGCTTTATATTTTAGTGTGTGGTCTATAAAATGATTTTTTTTTTAAAAGTCCAAGAAAAAAAAGTACCGAAATACTTACTTATTCTTATACTCTTGTATTATTGTATTTTTATTTTTAATAATGATGTGCTGACAACTGATAAATACGTTATTATAAGCAGGGAAGTTGTTACTAAAGGTATTAAAATATTTTATATTTCAAAATGTAGTAATTCAACGTGATTGTTTTGAAATCATAAAGTGAGATCAAAAGTATAAACAAGATATTATATGAAATGACAAATCCTATGGGTACAGAATATAATATGTTGAAAAATGTAAAAATAGTTATTAAACAATACATAAAAATAAAATTGGTATTATTCTGATTAAAATAATTTGAGTATAGTAGTGAAATTTCTTATAAGATTTCATATAGCTTATTCATAAGTCATAATATTTTATATTTAAATATGAATTATCTATTTTAATTGTATCTACATAGTATAAATCCGTTACATTAGGAAGTCATCAACTTCGGTTGAGAATCGTCCATTAAACAAAACGATATGTACATTAAAATTATATATTTGTCTTTTACATGTTTTTCGGTATGGCTACGTTGCATCTAAACCTTGTCGAATCATGTTTACAAAATATATTAACTATATCGTCGGAATCTTGTATGCCATATAGAATAATTCTAAAATCTACACTGTTCCTCAATTTTATGGAGTTGTGTTGCACACTGCCCAGCCATGTAAAATATTTTAATATGTAAATATGGAATTCATAGAGGATGGCTTTAAAAACGTGTCAAAGGTATCCAACAAACACTCAACAATTTTAACAACTCCGAAGTCGTACAATATAAACGAAGTTTCAACTTATAATAAGGTACCTATTATTGTAAACTATGACTAAAATTATAGTTTATTTTGTATGCAAATCAATTTTCATATTCAAACTCTTTGTTATTAGATAAATCATTTTAAAAACTGCTACATTAATTATCTGTATAGACTGTATACTTTGAATCAGTGCTCACAAAATGTGGTAGACCCAACAATTAAACATATACCTACTAACACTGATTAATTATTTCATCACTGGTACTTAAAATATTGTTTTGAATAAAAAGTCGTGTCCGGTCAAAAATGGTTCAAGAAAGGTTAGAATATTAATGTATCGTATTAATTATCGTATACATTTTTTTTTTTCAACAAATTGAATGTTTTGTAGTTGGATTATTATTACACGAGTATTTCAAATTAAATAGTTTTAATTCAACATAGTATCACACTGCAGGTAATGATTAAGAAAAGACATTCGTCATATTATATCATATCATTATACTTTCGATTTTATGATATTAGTAATTTATATACAACAATATTTACGTGAAACCTTGTTTTAAATTTTCGATCCTTAGCTATAAAAGTTGAACATTTTATGCATTTTTAACTACAAAATAATTTTTAATTTTAAATTTGATGAATTATGTAAAAATTTGAACTTTAAATGCTTATAAAAAAGTTGTGCATATTTATTTTTAATATTTTCCAAATGATTTTGTAATAATATATCAGGAGTATTGTACTTAATATTCACGCCTTTTTACAAAACAAATAAAATGTTATTGACAATTATAGAAAAAAACTAAAAAAAATTTAAAACTGACAAGGTTCGTAAACAGCTCTAAAAGAATCAATAAAATTTGAAAAATTTTATCAAGTTTTCAAAAGCACCGAGAAAATCCACATAAAAATTGAAAACGGGAATTTAAGCAAAGTCGGTTTACGACAAAATTGAATTTGGTTTTTGTTGTAACTCTTAAACGAACGAATGAATATAAATGAAATTTTCATTGATTTTTTATACACGATAAAATTTACAAAATAATTAAATATTTGAAGTTAAAAATTATACTTATTAAATAACGATTTTAATTGTTGAAATTTAAAAATATTATTTGTTTGTAATTGATACTTCTCAACAGTGGCGAAGCGTCGTAGGAGACAAATAGAAAACGTCTTCGCACTTAGAAATTAGAACACAGGACGAATAAATATATAATATTTGGTTTTAAAAAATATTTCAAAATGTGAATTTTATTTTATATTATAAATATGATGTCTGTTTCAATATAAGTTAAAATCGGTTTTGTCAAAATTCGAACTTAAAATGGTTATTAAAAAAAATTGTAAATATGTATTTTTAATATTTTTAACAGCTATTGTAGAAATGTATAAGGAGCATTGTATTACATTTCCACGCTTTTTAGCAAAACAATTTTTATTGATATTTGTAGAAAAAAAAAATTAAACATTTGAAATTGGAAATTTGAAATTGTGCGTAAACACTATAAATAAGTAAAAATGTTTTCAATATTGTATGGTGTTTAGAAAATGAAAATATAAACATTCAGTGGAATTTTCATGTACTTACAGTGTATTGAATTGCACCAAAATAAGAAAATCGCTACATGAGAAATCGAGTGAATATGTAATGTTTTTTTTATGAATTTCTAGCTCAAAATAATTTGCACATTTTCGTCGTTTTTAAGTATTTTGTTAATATATGAACTTTAAATACTTATAAAAATAAATTGTAACCTGTTTTTAATATTTTTCACATATCATTTTAACAATATATTAGGAACCTTGTAGTATGTTTTCAAGATTTTTAATCAAAAATAAAATTTAAAAAAATTGACACTGAAAATGTCCGTAACAGTTCTAGTTAGGGCATATTACAATATATCGGTACTATAATTTATACTACATAATAATAATTAGGTGATAAACACATTCACCGATATCCAACAACTGATAAATCCAGTACCTGTAGGTACTCAATATTGCAGATTTAAATTGTAGGTTTTAAGATTTAACATCCTTTGCCGCTTATATTATATGATGATAAATTGTTGTAATGTTCTGTACTCGAAAGACGGCAATTCGACACTCTTATATCCAGAATAAAATCCACGTAGGCACCTTGTACCTACCTAGTATATTTTATAACCAATGATAAAACTTAGTAGCATGCATAAACAATTACATAAAAATATTGAAATGTAATTAACAAATACTGACATATTAGAGGTAGTTAGTTTTTAAATGTATATAATAACACAACTACATTTACATCTAAAATAACAAGTTAATAACATAAAATTCAATATTTACACGTAACACCGCAAGAATGGTGAAAAATTTGGTACATACATCTTTCATCATACACGAAAATGCACCGTCATTTCTTTTGAAAAGTAGATATAGTATATATAGTATATACTATATAGTATATAGTATAGGATATAGTAGATATATAAATTAATAAATTCAAACAATATTTTTATTTAATAAATTATGCATTTATTAGTAGGTAAGCAGTTACAAACAATAAAGAATTATCCATAAGTAAATTTTACCTTACAAAAATGAATTCATATTTATTATTATCTATAATATGTTAATGTTAATAATATTGTAAACAGCCGTCTAGCTCAATAGTTCATAGACAACAATATTAAAAATACATAATATATAATTACAGTAGCAGAATAGTTCATCGGTACAGCAAACAATATAATATTATAAAACTGTATTATAGTAGGACGATAATTGTATCTCGGTACGTACATCTGTTTTCAAGTGCACACTGCATATTATCTAATTTTTCTGAATGAGAATAACATCTCCGATGTTCGTTTTATGACGAGAGCAGACGTTTTTACGAGCGCACAACAAACATTCTAAGTGCCGCAGCGTTGGAACGCCAACTTTTATCCCATAGCCACAATTTGACCATCGGATGAAAACAAACGTGCCAACGCTGTGGCTAATTGACACTTAGAGTGTCTGGTGTACGCTCATAAAAACGGTTGCCCTCGGTGTATAATTTTTTTTTTGTTACAGGACCAGAAAAATTAAATTTTCTGCAGTACGCTCATGAAAACGGGTGTGTGCAGAATCAAATTACCGTTAACATAGCCGTCTAGCTCAATAGTTCATAGACAACAATCAAATGTACATAATATTGAATTACTGCAGCAGAAGGTTTATTCAGAGGTCCATCGGAGTAGATTGCACTCAAGATTTCCAGAGCGAGTGCGTTGCGGCGGCCCACGGGGCACGGTTTGGCGGCCATCTTGAATATGCTATTTGGCCCACATCCATCGATCGATACACGTCACGTGAACACTGCAAACAAATAAACAATTAACACGTTGTAATTGATAAAATACTTTAAACTATAATATTATTATATTGATAGAAAATTCCATCACGACGATGTCAGCACATTATTATTTTGTTCTCCGTCAGATCTCACGAGATAAAACGCTTACGCCGAAAATCGTTTTTATTCGGTTTTTGACGTTTCTAGGTTTTACAAGTATCGATTTTATATTTTAATATTATTTGACTTTATATTCGACACGAAATCGATACGACGTCATACCATCAAAAATATTATTCTCCATAACTTTAGTAACGGGTGATTTTCCTCATTAGAGATCTAATCTGCGATGCGCAGAGAAAACACAAACAGTTCGCTGACGTCCCTTAAGTACGAGAACACAATATATGATTACATTATTGAGACGGCGGTAAGATAATAAAGAAAAACAACGTATTTTCGACACACGGAAATGCATGCCAATATAAAAGACATACTTACTTGGTTTTGACTTTTGACCTATGATCCTGGCATTCCCGGAAACCACCCCGACCAAGGAAGTCGTGATACAACAATCGGTTGTAAGACAACTACCCCGGTCGGATCACAATGGCAGAATTAAAATCCAAAACAGTTAACGGCAGGAGATGGGCACTAGGCACCTTGGCGGAGGGAACCGCGAAGGCGAAATGAACGCGTTCAGAATGACGTGCGTGTGTGTGATGTGCCGGTGACGTCGGACAAATAATCGAGTCGTTTTTTTAGGTTATTTGTTGTTGTATATACCACGACCACGTTTGGTTTTACTAATATTGGTATATCAGGAATACTTGAACACAGGAGACCGTGAAACTCGTACGTATAAAAAAACAACCCGAAATGAGTCGCGCGATTGAACAGCCACAGGCTGCGCTGCATACGAATAGAGTCTCTACTTTGAGTTTTGACCAGCGATGTACATAATTTATTTTAATGCCCGCGATTCTGTGTTATCACCATGTACCACGAACTATGATAGTAATAATTGTTATCAAATAAATAACAACATAATAATATTATTATTTTTTCGATGCAGACTTTAAATTCGAATCACTCGCGAGTCTCGATTATTTGAAATTTGAACAAAAATAAAGACTACAGAACTACAGTCGTAGGTACAGTGCTCTATTCATACATTTTGTTACAAAATCACCATGGATATGTATTCTTTTTAGTAAAACATCCAATGTATCGCACGCCACATTACGTTAAATTGTAAGTATTATTTTCTAGTTGTACTGATTATATTTCTTAATAATGTGGAGTCAGTCTAATTTGCTAATTTGTTCACAAATATATTTAGATTTCCAAAACATCAATGAAATAAAAGGAAATAATGGCTACAGATGTTCGAATTATCCCGATTTCTACATGGCATAGAATCTGCGGTAATCATTTCTCAATTATTAGTGATTGTAAACAATGCTCAGTAAATTAGTAAATGTGGTGTAGTAATAATTATGAAACTTAAAGGTGAGAATATTTATTTATTTATTTATGAAACGGGACAAGCCCAATACAAATGTTGAAATTAATCTTAAAACTAAAGTATGTACAGTAAAAATATTTACTTGTTTAGTTCCCCAATAGAAACGAAGGATCCTCGTTCGCTAGTCGCATCATGCGTGACATAGGACAGTTTCGCAAATAATTTACAGAACAAAATTGAATATGGAATGGGAAAACACTACGAGAATTAAAAACTGGGATTCTAAAATTAAGTTTGTGAGTCAATTTGACCATTAATTAGTTTTGCCAAAAATGATAGGTTTGTTAGAACTCTCCTATCAGCCAGCGTGGTCAAGACTAGATGGCAAAGTACTGGATTGCTAATATTGTTGATAGGTTTTTATTCCAAATCTATTTTGCAGTGCTACTTACTAACTACATACCCATCTGTTCACGGGACACATTGTATAATATTATCAAATTGTGTGCGTGGACATACCTACATTTGTCTATAGAAAGGGCTCAGCCCGTTTACTCAAAATAAATTAACAAATGAATATGTTAGGTATATGTTACAATCTCAAAATATCCATGACTTATTTTAAGAATATAATAAGTGCTTGCTCGTAAGGTTCTTTAAAAAATATTTTTGCCTTTAAGTTTGATTATAACATTATGTCATATCACTGTAATATATTAAGACTAACGGTACAAAACTTGATCTACTGTACTCACAATTGCATGTTGCTCATTGTGCACAGAGAGAGAGGACAAATGGTGCACTGACATATTTTTAACAAAAGTTTTAATTTTTAGGTAATACAATTTTGCTGATCCAGAATCCAATTTTAATAACTCAGAAGGCCACAACATAATATTGAAATTGCGGGCATCCTATTATAGTTTCTATAATATCTGTTCACAAATGTAAGGGATACATAGCCACAATTTTTCTTGAGCATTTAAAGTTCACGCTTCAACAAAATTCATCAACAACTTGCATTTTTTTTTTTAGTTAAAATGTATGAAGTGTTCAATTGGTAAATTTAGCTTATGCTTATAGTAAAAATTGATAAAAATTGAATATAAATATGTAAATTATTGGTTTACAGGTCGTCATATCCCCGTTCTCACTTGCAACGAGGAAAGACAAACTTCTTTGCAAAAAGAGTATGCAATTACCAAAAAGCTTCAGTGGCTGTTATTAAATTTCTTCAACTATCAACAATGGACATAACTGATGAAGACTTTTAAATTAGGTACATTCTGATAGGTACCTATTTCGTTTAATATGTGTACTTATTTTACCTATGTTTGCCCCCCATCACCCATCAGAGAGTAATTTTAGTTACTTTATTTAACCAAAAGAAAACTATACCTACACACTGTGGAGTTATGTTTGTGAATTAAATCATTTTGTCAATGACTAATTTAAGAAAACTTTATTTTTAAATTTTATAATAAAAAAGAAAAGTAGGTACTTATTTAAAACCATTATAAACTATACCATCATACTTTTCATATTTGTCGTATGCATAGTTTATAATATGTATTTTAAAATTTAGAAATATATGATTAATATAGTAGTGTGTTGTAAATTATTGATATACCTGCAGCAGTTATTTGTACATACTAAATAAGAAATTATTACTAAGTACGAACAAATATAAATCATAATATAATATAAGTTATAAGTATAACTGTAGTTGTACAAAACAATTAAAACATTTTGTTCTTCATGTCTATGGACTTCAAACTAATTTTTTGTTGTTATCCTGGCGCTTTTGGAGACTAGGTAGGTACTGTTAATTTCGACATCCCCTATGCACCTACTAGATTCACTTGCCACCGGAAAAGATGAAAAGCGAAGCCATGGACGTAAATAGGGTCCTCAAATGCATAGGGCTTGAGCCCAAAAAATTTAAAGAACAAAAATATTGGGAAATTTGTCTTTTGCCCACTATTTACCTACACACAATTGTATCTATGATGCTGATACAATTCAAAACTATCACAAATTAAATGTAATTTAATTTTTTTAATTATTGTAAAAAATTAAAGAGTTTTATACAGTCATAATATACCTATATATTACATATTATAATATTATACATAATTAATATCATTATAATTGCATCCTTCTTTCCTTCTCGGAAAACTTGTTTAAAATTTGTTCATTATCAATTTGGTTTGATAACTCTCTTTCTATGTTTATAATACTTAAATCGGTAAATCTATCTTGTTCCATGTTGGACCTTAGATAAGTATTTATTCTTCTCATAGAGGAAAAAGATCTTTCACATGTTGCCGAGCTTATAGGTATAGCTAATGCAACATGCATCAACTTATATATATTTGGATATGTATCATATGAAATAACAGACTTAAGTTGCTCATTATGTTTTTTACTGTTGTTAACTTTTTGATTTTCATAAACTTTTTTTGCGACTTTTAATTCACACTTCAGATCATCTTCTTCAATTTTTAATAAGATCTGTAATATTATAATATAAATATTCAATAATTTGATTGAAACATTAACAAATAAAAATACAAACTTTAGTTAAATTACTGACCTTGTAGTGGTTTACAAAATAAGAATCCTTATCATATTGTAAATCTAAAAATGTATCAATTGACTTGGCCATTTTTAAACTTTCCACAGAGAATCTAGTTTTCATATCATTTATTATAGCATCAATAACAGGAAAATAAGCATGAGACATCCAATAATCTTTGGCTGTTTCGATTAAATTTAGATTATCTTCAGCACCTGTTGTAGTTGATAAACAATAATCTCTTAATAAGTCTGGTTCTTTTCTTTTTCTTTTTAAATCTGAAAAATGGTGTTACAATTTTAATAAAATCCTTTAGCAGTTTAATAGGCAAATAAATTTTACTATACTTTTATTTGGCAATTCTAATTTTATGTTTTGCTTGTCTGAAAATTCTTCAATTAATTGCCATAAGTCTGAGAAACATTCAGAATTTCTGTTTTCTTCAAATGTTCCTATAACACCTACAATAGTACTTGCAGCATGGCCTAATGTTTCCATTTTATTTTGCAGCTTATTACTTAAAACATTTATTATACCCAATGCGAAGTGCATAACATGTAAATTTACCACAAATTCTGTTTTTTGAATAGTAGCTAAAATACCTATGAGTTATGACAATAGAATGTTTAAAAATAGTAATTATGTATGTATTTCAAACTAATTTACCAATAGCTCTAGAAACATCTCCATCATTGTCCTCCTCAACTTCATGTTCTAAAACTTCAACAATTGAACTAAAACTTTCAATAACTGCTTTGCAGTTTTTATGTCTGCATACCCAACGAGTATCGCTAATAGCTGATAAAGTTAACTTATTCATTTTTAATTTTTTTTGCACATCTTGCAGTTTTTTGTTTTTTTTTGGAGTGGAAAAATGAACATAAATAGCCTCTAATGTATTAAATACAGTTTTGGAGTACTAGGAAATAAATGGAAAAAATTTAAACTTAGAATCTAAAAAGTAAACATGTTACATCTAATACAATTATTATGATAAATTGGTTAACTTAATTTTAACTTTAATTAAATAATATCCAAAACTTGAAAAATATTAGGTACCCAAATTATTTTTTCACTATTAAGAAACAAATTAAATTGTATTGTACCTTTACATGTTTGCACATATCAATAACAACGAGGTTTAATCTGTGTGCCATGCAATGAATGTAAATGGCATCAGGATAATGTTCTCTTAATAAAGTCTGTACTCCTTTTTTGGAACCAGACATAACATTTGCACCATCATAAGATTGGGCAATAATTGGAATATCATCAATCTTTAGTACTTTTAAGTATAATAACATAGCAGTTACAAGAGAAACAGCATTTTGACTTTCAGATACATTAATAAAACCTAGAAACCGTTCAAATACTTCAAATTTGTTTGCATATCTAATGCAAAGTGACATCTGCTCCTGTTTATGGCACCTAAAAAAATAAAAACTTAAGTAAAAACTTAAAATGTGACTATGTAGCTAAACATTTATAAGCAATTATAACACAAGTATTTTTTTTAATTATATTTTTATTCACCTAGCTTCATCACACATAACTGAAAAACTACCAGCATTTTTAACTTCTGTTACAATCATACTGCGAACATTTTCTGCACATATTCCAATCAGTTCATTCTGAAGCAAAGGACTTGTATAGTTTATTTCTCCATTAAATACTTGTTTAAATTGTGGATTATGTTCACACATCAATTTACACGCTTCTAAATAATTTCCTAAAATGTAAAAAATAATAATCACTCCCTTCACTTATATTAAATTTAAGGTCATAACAAAATATATAAATAATAAATATAAATATTATATATTAATTAAAATAATTTTACACCTCTGTTTAGGGAATCCTTGTTTTCAATATTTCCTCGGAAGGCAATACCTTGCCGTCCCAAATATAACAAAATATCTATAAGTGTTTTTAAGTAAGATCTGTTCTTTAGGACAAAATCTTTGTGAGCATTAGATACTTGACACAGAATATTACCAGTTATCTTACTAGAATTATGTCCATCCATTTTAGCTAAATTAATTAAATGTGTTTGTGTGGCTGCATGTGCATTGAGCTTGGAGTGTTTTGAAAATTTTGTCCCCAACTATAGTATACAAACAAAGCATAACTATAGTACTCAATACCTTCTCATTCTATTCTATTTTATTAAATACAAAAATTTATATTTACTCTTATCCAATTTGTAAAACCACTTTTGGTAAAAACATGATCAGTAGAACTGCATCCAAATATTCGACAACAAAAGCAAAAAACAGCATTTCTTTCTATACTATACTCAATCCACTTGAACTCATTATAGTATTTGGCATTAAATGATCTATTTTGTCTACCAAAAACTGTCATGGGATATGCCTGAAAATACATTTTTGTAAAAAAACAATGAATTGGTTTGCTTTTATTTATTAAGAGTTTTTACAATCTATATAGTACTAGTGTTGGGTTAGTTACCTTTAACCTTTAAAAAGTAATAAAGTTACCTACTTTACTATAGCAGTATAGACGTATAGTACTCTTACATAAATATAATTAAATTATTTTACTTTTTTAATTAAAAAATAACTTACTGGTAAAATTGGTTGTGCAGGGCCTGTGCTTAAATCTCCTAAATCCTTAACAATGTTGGCCTGAGTATCTGAATGCTTCAAATAATAATTTAGAATATTTGAAGTATCATTTAGCTCATCAGTGTTATTTTGTGAAATATTAAATGAATTTGGATCATCTGGATCAGAATCATTTGCATTTATCAAAACATTTAAATTGGATTTGGTTATGACCTGTTCAAAATATTAATATAATATGTATGAATAAAATTAATTGTATTCATAAAATAAATAGCTTTTATTTTTTAGATAGTTACCTGTTGAGAGGAACTAGTTGTGTTTATTGAGATGTTCTTCTGTGTATCATCTTCAGACGTTTTAGATTTTTTTATATTAAAAATGCCAAACATATTTATCACCAAAAGTCCAAAAGACAAACCGTTTAGCAGTTAAATGAATACAAATGCAGCGAATTTAATTTATAAAATACAATTTGATTAATATACAATTATCGTTAGTCAAATAGTCAATACTCAATTGTCAGACGTCAGTCCGTCTCAGTGACAGTTGCAGTATGCGGTATGCCTACTGCAGTACTGCCTGAACTAATAAACTATTAAGCATTAACCAATAACCAGTTTAAATAATAATAAAGGAAAATCTATTTATAGGTCGAAAGATACCACTATCAAAACATTGGTAAACATTGCCGTTTAGGCATAGAGCGGACGGGGTGGGACGTGGCTTCAAAAATATATTATAGTCGGCTACACAGATAATATGTATAATAAACATTTATTATACATATCTATGGTCGGCTATCTAATTGTTCTATAATATGTCCATGGTTATAATTTATAATCATAGATAATCCACATAATATTATATTCCAGACATTATTACTTATTACGTTATCACTTATCGGTGATATTTATAATTATATTTATTATTATATTTATAACTATTACCATTGGTTATAAATTATAATGTATATAATTAATATCATAAATATAGATTTTAAATTATATTAAAGATAACCTAAATGGCTAAATATTAAAATATTTTAGGGAGGGCTTGAGATGGCTCAGGGAGGGCTAAGCCCTCCTAAGCCCCCCCCTATTTACGTCCATGAGCGAAGCATTCATTCGACTACTTATCGTGTACACAGACCCAAATAATAAATTTTATTACGCAGAACGTAATTTTGCTAATTGTTTCAATATAGGTCGATTCACTCTAACTTTTGAACTGACGATGCTAAATGTGAACTGCTGATCGTAAATTTGCTATATAAGACGGAGACAATAAAATGCCCGTGTTACGTCTTAAATCGTGGTTCGTGGAGCTGAATCGTTTACGAAATTTCGGACTTGGGTAAAATGTATATTAAAAATAATATTATTATTTTTATTATAGAAATTTTTTATTTTTATTTTATTACAGAATAACTGTGGCAGTCGTGCACTTCGATGATGGGTACTTTCAATTAATTTTAGTGAACTAATTAATGTGATTCAGCTCATTAAAATGAATCGATTCACTGAATCAATTCAATGATTCTTTGATTGAATGGATTGAATGAATTCTATGAATCATAACAATCACAACAAAATAACTAAAATATTTATTCTAGTTTTTTTATGTAATTTCATTACAATTTGAACTTAAAATGACTATAAAAAGAAACTGTACTTATGTATTTTATAGATTTTTTGTTAACAGAATAAACTACTTACGTGGAATCTTGTTTTAAATTTTCCATCCTTAGATATAAAAGTTTTAGCATTAAACATTTTATAAATTTTTAACTACAATATAATTATTCGATTTTAAATTTGATACATTTTGTCAAAATTCCATCTTTAAATGTTTATAAAAAAAAATTGTGCCTATGTATTTTTAATTTTTTTTCAACTGATATTGTAACAATATATCAGGAGCCTTGTATTACATTTTATGACTCTTTTTGAGCTGTTTACGGACATTGTCAGTTTTCAATTTTTTAGTTTTTTTTTTCTATAAATATCAATTAAATTTTATTTTTTTTTTTGTAAAAATGGGTGAAAATTTAATGCAAGTCTCCTAATATGACACAAGCACAGTTTATTTTTATATTCATTTTATGTTAAAATTTTTACGAAATTACATATTAAAATCAATATTTATGATTTTAGTTTTTTGTTGTTATTTAAAAATATTATTCGGTGATATATGAAACTGAAAAATCAAAAAATCAAAATATTACGGCCTATCCATACAATCTACCCTAGTATAATGAAAAGAAGTATGCTCTATGATAAGACTGTGTATGTATAATTTTGTCAAAATTCCATCTTTAAATGCTTATAAAAAAAAATGGTTTAGTTTTTTTTTCTATAAATATCAATAAAGTTTTATCTGTTGGGCCAAAAAGTATAAAAATTTAATACAAGGCTCCTGATATATTGTTACAATATCAATTGAAAAATATTAAAAATACATAAACACAATTTTTTTTTATAGGGATTTAAATATAGAATTTTGACAAAATTTATCAAATTTAAAATCGAATAATTATATTGTAGTTAAAAATTTATAAAATGTTTAATGTTAAAACTTTTATATCTAAGGATGGAAAATTTAAAACAAGATTCCATGCATAAGTAGTTAATTCTGTTACCATAAAATCTAAAAAATACACAAGCACAGTTTATTTTTATATTCCTTTTAAGTTCAAATTTGGACGAAATTACATATTAAAATTAATATTTAAGTTTTTAGTTTTTTGTTGTAATTTAAAAATATTATTCGGGGATATATGAAACTGAAAAATCAAAAAAATCAAATTATTATAGCCTATCCATACAATCTACCATAGTATAATGAATAAGAAGTATGCTCTATGATAAGACTGTGTATATTTTTTTTATTACCATTGATATGTATATAATACGTCTTAAACATAGACTGACACACCTTCTCCGCTCAGAATCGTTTTTCCCATACAATGATATTATATCATTGAATTCAAATTTAATACCATCCATTAAACAGTGACCCACTTGTAACCTACTGTACGGCAGAGCACTTTTTTTTATATTATTTTTTAGAATTTTTGTTGCATTTTTTGAACAAATAGTAATTTTTCATGTATTTCATAACAATTAAGTATGGACAACTTTTTATAAAATTTTACCATAAGCTACACTACTAAAAGATAAAAAGAAAGTAAGTGCTATTTATTTTTATATCATTTGTTTACTAATGTTTTTACCTATGTACCTATGATAAAAGCGGTGGCGGTTGCACAACGGTCTGCCTAAGGATATTGTTGTCACCTTGTAATATATGAGTCACATTTATAGATTGATAGATTTATTTGCAACTCAATCTCAATAAAACTAAATTATGAACTTTGAAATAATACAAATAGATTTTTGTTTAATCATTATTATTTAACATTATATATTAAAAACAATTTCTCAGGGCATTATTTAAAGTTTGGTAATATAATTTAATAGAATATTTATATTTTTTCGAAAATTGATCGTCATTCCACGCCGTTAAAAATAGTTATAATTGCACTCATATCTTATATTGTACAATATGGGACGTAGGTATAATTTACCACAGCGTTCCGACGTTTTATAATTGGTATATCTGGGGCTCTGGTTAATTTGAAGCAAAATTGACAGAAAATAATATATACAAGTATAGTATTTAGATTTTTATAAAGTGTCTGTGAGTATAAAATAATTACTTTAGCTTTGTTTTTTTATTTATAATTCTGAATGAAACGATGAATGTATTGATTTTAGTGATTTTAGTGATTTTACAATGATGTGTGTTTTTTTTTTTATTTTTATTTTTTTATTTTTGTGTCTGTCATCACGTTTTAGGACAGTATCTTTTCTGATAGGAAAGTGAATCTAGTTGGTACTTTGGGGGGTGAAAAGTAAAAATTTCCCAGTAGTTTTCACAAGCACCAGGAAAAACAACATAAAAATATTAAGGAAAAACTGGAATTTTTACTCAAAATCGGTTTTCCAAAAAATCGATTTTGATTTTTGGTGTAACTCTAAAAGGAATGAACGTATATACATAATGACATTTTCATCGGTTGATTATATTTGCATTTTGTATACACGATAACATTTTAAAATATTTTGATTTATTTTGAACTTTTTAGGGACATTTTCATTTTCCATTTTTTTTTTAGATTTTTTTCTAAAAATATCAATACAATTCTATTTGTTGGTTAAAAAAGCTTGAAAATTTAATAGGAAGCTCCAAGTATATTTTTTCAAAGGCAAATGAAAAATATTAAAAATTCTTTGTCACAGTTTTTTTTATAAGCATTTAAAGTTTAAAAATCGCAAAAATTAGCAAATTATTTTGAGTTAAGAATTCATAAAACTTTTTCTTTTTAACTCTTAGATTTTAAAATGTAAGACAAGATTCCTTATAAGATTATCTACCATTATCAACGAAAAAAATTTCAATAAGAAAGTCAAATTTAATTTTTATGAGCGTTTGAAATTCAAATTTTTACAACATAGGATATTAGGATATAGGATATTCACTCGATTTCTCATGTAGCGATTTCTTTATTTTGTTTTAATTCAAAAACGAATAACCGTAGATACATGAAAATTTCACTGAATATTTATATTAGAATTTCCTATACACCAAACACTTTTGAAAAAAATATTTTGACTCTTTTTGATTTTTTAGTTTTCAATATGTATAAGTTTTATCTGTTGGGCCAAAAAGTATAAAAATTTAATACAAGGCTCCTGATATATTGTTACAATATCAATCGAAAAATATTAAAAATACATATCGTCGTTGGGCGAGTAACATGTCGTATCTCAAGAAAAATCGATTTTGCGATTTATACATAAAAAAAAGCGGGAAAAAATAACACATGATTTGATAATTATATTAATATTAATAATAATAATTTCCAAGGAGATTGAAGACTTAATTGTAATTTTGACGTAACTTGATTACATGTTATCAGTGTTCACGTTTTTGTCTCTCCTGAACATTTTACTTTTTTGAGATACGACATGTTACTCGCCCAACGAGTATGTTATATTATGCACAATTTTTTTTATAGGGATTTAAATATCGAATTTTGAATAATTATTTTGTAGTTAAAAATTTATAAAATGTTTAATGTTAATTCAAAAGTAAAAATTTCCCAGTAGTTTTCACAAGCACCAGGATAAACAACATAAAAATTAAGGAAAAACTGGAATTTTTACTCAAAATCGGTTTTCCAAAAAATCGATTTTGATTTTTGGTGCAACTCTAAAAGGAATGAACGTATATACATAATGAAATTTTCATCGGTTGTTTATATTTGCATTTTGTATACACGATAACATTTTAAAATATTTTGATTTATTTTGAATTGTTTAATGACATTTTCATTTTCCATTTTAGATTCTGAGCGGAGCGATGAATGTATTGGTTTTACAATGATGTATGTTTTTATATTTTTATATTTTAGATTCTGAGCGGAGCGATGAATGTATTGGTTTTACAATGATGTATGTTTTTATATTTTTATATTTTTATATTTTTATTTATATTTTTGTGTCTGTCATCACGTTTTAGGACAGTAAAAGTGCTTGGATTTTCTTCATCAGTAGCTTTTCTGATAGGAAAGTGAATCTAGTTGGTACTTTGGGGGGTCAAAAGTATAAATTTCGCAGTAGTTTTCACAAGCGCCGGGAAAAACAACACAAAAATTAAGGAAAAACGGGAATTTTTACGCAAAATTGGTTTTCCAAAAAATCGATTTTGGTTATTGGTGTAACTCTAAAACAAATGAACGTATATACATGAAAATTTCACTGGTTGTTAATATTTGCATTTTCTATACACGATAACATTTTCAAAATATTTTGATTTATTTTGAACTGTTTAGGGACATTTTCATTTTCCATTTTTTTTAGTTTTTTTCTTAAAATATCAATAAAATTTTATTTGTTGGTTGCGAAAGCTTGAAAATTTAATAGAAGGCTCCTAATATGTTGTTTCAAAGGCAGATGAAAAATATTAAAAATCCTTAGTCACAATTTTTTTTTATAAGCATTTAAAGTTCAAAAATTGACAAAATATGGAAAAATCACGAAAATTAGCAAATTATTTGGAGTTAAGAATTCGTAAAAATTTTTCTTTTTAAATCTAAGATTTGAAAATGAAACACAAGATTCCTTATAAGATTATCTACCTTTATCAATAAAAAAATCTCTACCGGACAGTTAAATTAAATTTTTATGAGCGTTTGAAATTCAAATTTTTACAACATTGGATTTTCACTCGATTTCTCATGTAGCGATTTCCTTATTTTGTTGTAATTCAAAAACGAATAACTGTAGATACATGAAAATTTCACTGAATGATTATATTAGCATTTCCTATACACCATACAATTTTGAAAATATTTTGACTCTTTTTGAGCTGTTTATGGACATTTACAGCTTTCAATTTTTTTTAGTTTTTTTTTCTATAAATATCAATAAAGTTTTATCTGTTGGGCCAAAAAGTGTAAAAATTTAATACAAGGCTCCTGATATATTGTTACAATATCAGTTGAAAAATATTAAAAATACATAGGCACGATTTTTTTTTATAAGCATTTAAAGTTGGAATTTTGACAAAATTTATCAAAATCTCGAAAATTATCAATCGTTGGAATTAAAAAATTATAAAATTTTCAGTTTTTATAACTAAGAGTTGAAAATTTAAAACAAAGATTCTCTTAAATAATTCATGCTGTAACCAAAAAATCTAAAAAATATATAAACACACTTATTTTTTACAGACATTTTAATTTCAAATTTAGACAAAATTTCATATTTAAACCAAGAATTACGATTTTAGTTATTTTGTTGTGATTGAATAATACTATTCGTGGGTACTTGAAACTTCTAAAGTGTACTATTATATATCTATGATAGTATCACGGTTTTTGTTGATGTATAACGCGTTATAAGTATCTAATGGATATTGTGATATGATTAATTTGGAATTTATTATAGGTACCTATTATAGGTCAATTTTTTGTTTAATACCATAGATATGTATATAATATGCCTTATACATAGACTGACATACCATCACCGCTCAGAATCGTTTTTCTTATACAATGATATTATATCATTGAATTCAAATTTAATACCATCCATTATACAGTGACCCACTTGTAACCTACTGTACAGCAGAGCGACACCCACTTGCCCACCTTTTTATATTTTTATTTATATTTTTGTGTCTGTCATCACGTTTTAGGACAGTAAAAGTGCTTGGATTTTCTTCATCAGTAGCTTTTCTGATAGGAAAGTGAATCTAGTTGGTACTTTGGGGGGTCAAAAGTATAAATTTCCCAGTAGTTTTCACAAGCGCCGGGAAAAACAACATAAAAATTAAGGAAAAACGGGAATTTTTACGCAAAATCGGTTTTTGACAAAATCGAATTTGGTTTTTGGTGTAACTTTTAAACAAATGAACGTAGATACATGAAATTTTCACTGGTTGTTTATATTTGTATTTTCTATACACGATAACATTTTCAAAATATTTTGATTTATTTTGAACTGTTTAGAGACATTTTCATTTTTCATTTTTTTTTAGTTTTTTTTCTGGAAATATCAATAAAATGTTATTTGTTGGTTGCGAAAGCTTGAAAATTTAATAGAAGGCTCCTAATATGTTGTTTCAAAGGCAGATGAAAAATATTAAAAATCCTTAGTCACAATTTTTTTTTATAAGCATTTAAAGTTCAAAAATTGACAAAATATGGAAAAATCACGAAAATTAGCAAATTATTTTGAGTTAAGAATTCGTAAAAATTTTTCTTTTTAAATCTAAGATTTGAAAATGAAACACAAGATTCCTTATAAGATTATCTACCTTTATCAATAAAAAAATCTCTACCGGACAGTCAAATTAAATTTTTATGAGCGTTTGAAATTCAAATTTTTACAACATTGGATTTTCACTCGATTACTCATGTAGCGATTTCCTTATTTTGTTGCAATTCAAAAACGAACAACTGTAGATACATGAAAATTTCACTGAATCTTTAAATTAGCATTTTCTATACACCATACAATTTTGAAAATATTTTGACTCTTTTTGAGCTGTTTATGGACATTTACAGCTTTCAATTTTTTTTAGTTTTTTTTTCTATAAATATCAATAAAGGTGTATCTGTTGGGCCAAAAAGTGTAAAAATTTAATACAAGGCTCCTGATATATTGTTACAATAGCAGTTGAAAAATATTAAAAATACATAGGCATGATTTTTTTTTATAAGCATTTAAAGTTGGAATTTTGACAAAATTTATCAAAATCTCGAAAATTATAAAATGTTCAGTTTTTATAACTAAGAGTTGAAAATTTAAAACAAAGATTCTCTTAAATAATTCATACTGTAACCAAAAAATCTAAAAAATATATAAACACACTTATTTTTTACAGACATTTTAATTTCAAATTTAGACAAAATTTCATATTTAAACCAAGAATTACGATTTTAGTTATTTCGTTTTGATTGAATAATATTATTCGTGGGTACTTGAAACTTCTAAAGTGTACTATTATATATCTATGATAGTATCACGGTTTTTGTTGATGTATAACGCGTTATAAGTATCTAATGGATATTGTGATATGATTAGTTTGTAATTTATTATAGGTACCTATTATAGGTCAATTTTGGTTTAATACCGTCACCGCTAAGAATCGTTTTTCTTATACAATGATATTATATCATTGAATTCAAATTTAATACCATCCATTATACAGTTACCCACTTGTAACCTACTGTACAGCAGAGCGACACCCACTTGCCCACCTTTTTTTTTTTAGTTTTTTTTCTAAAAATATCAATAAAATTTTATTTGTTGGTTGCGAAAAGTTGAAAATTTAATAGGAGGCTCCTAGTATATTTTTTCAAAGGCAGATGAAAAATATTAAAAATCCTTAGTCACAATTTTTTTATAATCATTTAAAGTTCAAAAATTGACAAAATATGGAAAAATCACGACAATTAGCAAATTATTTTGAGTTAAGAATTCGTAAAAATTTTTGTTTTTAAATCTAAGATTTGAAAATGGAATACAAGATTCCTTATAAGATTATCCACCTTTATAAAAAAAAAATGTCTATAAGAAAGTCAAATTAAATTTTTATGAGCGTCTGAAATTCAAATTTTTACAACATTGGATACTCACTCGATTTCTCATTTATACGGTGCTGTTCATCGGAAAATGTCCTATCTCATCTCTCAATTCGCAAATATCCTATCTTCATAATTTTTACCATGCTAATATGGAGTTATGATTTTTTCTAATTGTTAAAATCATCACGACCATTTCTAATAATCAATGTCATATGGAGGATAAAATGTTACAATTTATCAGTTACAACTTTATCATAAAATGCAGTTTTTTCCTTAATTTTAATCACAATTAATTCCAAAATCACATTTTTGGAGTTAGGACAATATTGCGAATTAGGCTGATGATACGTATATTAATTTTAATAAATATTATTGTATAGAAAAAATTGGGGTGTACAATTATACGCCATCGAGTCCAACATTAGAACTTGGATCACCTATATAGTATTACAGTATAATATACCGACTCTATGTGTGGGGTGTGCGAATAATACGATTGGAGAGTCTTCTAAGTACTACTAACGATTTTTAACAGTACCTATTAATGTTTACCTACCACTGAAGCTCAAACTTACGACGCGGTGTTTGCCGCAGAGACGTCTACATGGTTGCACACTTGCACGTTTATTTCAGTGTGTATTCGGTTATTCCCATATCACGATGGAGAACAAATAACATTATCTGCAGGCATATAACACCGAGCTGTTTTCGAATAGGTAAATACTATAATATAATTCGTAACTAGTCGAATCGGAGAGGCGTGGACTTATAATATATCGCTCATATAATATTATGCGCACCCGTACATGGTTCGATTTTGGGGTGGTTAAACGGAAGGTGAAGTAAATCATTTTGTCAACCACTCTAGTATGCATCATTTTTAATTTTTTTACTTTCATGAAAATCGATGACATCCATGACAATACAATATCCACCTGCGTGACCATATAGGATTATTACATATTATATTTATGCAAAGCGAATGAGGTAACAAGGAAAAACAACATACAAATTAAGGAAAAACGGGAATTTTTCCAAAAAATCGGTTATCCAAAATTTTTTAAAATAGTATGATTTATTTTGTTCATCAAATTTCATTTGTTGTGTAAAAGTACTTGAAAATTTAATACAAGGCTCCTACTATATTCTTTCAAAGGCAGATGAAAAATATTAAAAATCTTATTCTTATCTTATAAAAAGATATTAGTTTACTATTATTTTCGAATGCGAAGATCGGCCTGCCGGCCATTATAATACATTAATACTATATGCAAATAACGAAATTGTACGCCATCCATTTTTGTAACATACATAATAATATATATTATATTATATATAAATATATATATACATAAACAATTATAATTATTTATTATATTTATTATTATTATTATTATTATTATTATTATTATTATATTATTATTATTATTATTATTACTATTCTTAATAAAAATGTCTACTCGAATTTTCATTGGTTTTTTATACACGATAAAATTTTCAAAATAATTAAATATTTGAAGTTAAAAACTATACAAAATTACTTATTAAATAACGATTTTAGTGTTTTTGATGAAATTTAAAAATATTATTTGTGGGTAATTGATACTTCTCAACAGTGGCGAAGCGTCGTAGGAGACAAAAAGACAACGTCTCCGCACTTAGAAATTAGAACACAGGACGAATAAATTATTATTTGGTTTTAAAAAATATTTAAATATGTGAATTTTATTTTATATTATAAATATGATATCTGTTTCAATATTAGTTAAAATCGGTCAGTCAGCCAACCTATGATATTATTAAGTATATTAGATGATATGATTGTGAAAAAAATAATTTATATATGATCTATATACATGGAACCTTGTTTTAATTTTTCAATCCTTAGCTATATAAGTTTAACATTTTTCACTACTAATAATTATTAAATTTTGTCAAAATTTTAACTTAAAATTCTTATTAAAAAAAATTGTCCTATGTATTTTTAATATTTTTAACAGCTATTGTAGCAATGTATCAGGAGCCTTGTATAAAATTTCCACGCTTTTTGGCCCAACAATTTTTATTGATATTTGTAGAAAAAAAATTAAACATTTGAAATTTAAAATTTGAAATTGTGCGTAAACACTCAAAATAAGTAAAAATGTTTTCAATATTTTGTGGTGTTTAGAAAATGAAAATATAAACATTCAGTAGAATTTTTATGTACTTACAGTGTATTGAATTACAACAAAACAAGAAAATCACTACATGAGAAATCGAGTGAAAATGTAATGTTTTTTTATGAATTTCTAGCTCAAAATAATTTGCACATTTTCGTCGTTTTTAAGTATTTTGTTAATATTTGAACTTTAAATACTTATAAAAATAAATTGTAACCTGTTTTTAATATTTTTCACATATCATTTTAACAATATTTTAGGAACCTTGTAGTATGTTTTCAAGAATTTTACCCAAAAATAAAATGTAATTCACTCAGAAATAAAAATTAAAAAAATTGATACTGAAAATGTCCGTAAACAGTTCTAGTAAGCGCATATTACAATATATCGGTACTATAATTTGTACTAGGTACATAATAATAATTAGGTGATAAACACATTCACTGGTATCCAACAACTGATAAATCCAGTACCTGTAGGTACTCAATATTGCAAAATAGGTTTTAAGATTTAACATCCTTTGCCGCTTATATTATATGATGAAAAATTGTTGTAATGTTAACTACAGTTACAGCTAAAATAACACATTAATGAAATAAAATTCAATTTTTCCACGTGACACTGCAAGAACGGTGAAAAAATTGGTACATACATTTTTCATCATACACGAAAATGCACCGTCGTTTCTTTTGAAAAGTAGATATAATGTCTAAATTAATAAATTCAAACAATATTTGTATTTAATTAAATATGCATTTATTAGTAGGTACGCTGTTACAAACAATAAAGAATTATAAATAAGAAAATTTTACTTTACAAAAATAAATTCATATTAATTATTATTAAGTTATCTATAATATGTTAATGTTAATAATATTGTAAACATTCGTCTAGCTCAATAGTTCATAGACAACAATATTAAAAATACATAATATAGAATTATACAGTAGCAGAATAGTTCATCGGTACAGCAAACAATATAATATTATAAAACTGTATTATAGTAGGACGATAATTGTATCTCGGTACGTACATCTGTTTTCAAGTGCACACTGCATATTATCTAATTTTTCTGAATGAGTATTACATCTCCGATGTTAGTTTTATGACGAGAGCAGACGTTTTTACGTGCGCACAACAAACATTCTAAGTGCCGCAGCGTTGGAACGCCAACTTTTATCCCATAGCCACAATTTGACCATCGGATGAAAACAAACGTGCCAACGCTGTGGCTAATTGACACTTAGAATTGTCTGGTGTACGCACATAAAAACGGTTGCCCTCGGTGTGGAAATTTTTTTTGTGACATGACCAGAAAAATTAAATTTTCTGCAGTACGTTCATGAAAACGAGTGTGTGCAGAATTAAATTACCGTTAGCATATAGCCGTCTAGCTCAATAGTTCATAGACAACAATTAAAAATACATAATATAGAATTAATGTAGCAGAATAGTTTATCGGTACAGCAAACAATATAATATTGTTATTCATATAGGTTTTTGTATTACAATAGTAGGACGATAATTATATCTCGGTACGCACATCTCTTTTCAAGTGCACACTGCATATTATCTAATTTTTCTGAATGAGAATTACATCTCCGATGTTAGTTTTATGACGAGAGCAGACGTTTTTACGTGCGCACAACAAACATTCTAAGTGCCGCAGCGTTGGAACTAAAACTTTTATCCCATAGCCACAATTTGACCATCGGATGAAAACAAACGTGCCAACGCTGTGGCTAATTGACACTTAGAATTGTCTGGTGTACGCACATAAAAACGGTTGCCCTCGGTGTGGAATTTTTTTTTGTGACAGGACCAGAAAAATTAAATTTTCTGCAGTACGTTCATGAAAACGAGTGTGTGCAGAATTAAATTACCGTTAGCATATAGCCGTCTAGCTCAATAGTTCATAGACAACAATCAAATGTACATAATATTGAATTACTGCAGCAGAAGGTTTATTCAGAGGTCCATCGGAGTAGATTGCACTCAAGATTTCCAGAGCGAGTGCGTTGCGGCGGCCCACGGGGCACGGTTTGGCGGCCATCTTGAATATTCTATTCGACCCACGTCGATCGATCGATATACGTCACGTGAACACTGCAAACAAATAAACAATTAATACGTTGTAATGGATACAATATTTTAAACTATAATATTATTATATTGATAGGAAATTCCACCACGAGAAGGTGACCTAACCACCAGGAGTTCAGCGCATTATTATTTTGTTTTCCGTCAGACCAACACGAGATAAAACGCTTTTCCTAACAGTGATTTTCCTAATTAGAGATATAATCTGCGTTGCGCATAGAAAACAGTCAATCAAGTGCGATAACGCAATATATGATTACATTATTGAGACGACGGTAAAATAATAAAGAAACAAAACGTGTTGTAAAAGACAGACTTACTTGGTTTTGACTTTTGACCTTTGATCATGGCATTCCCGGAAACCACCCCGACCAAGGAAGTCGTGATACAACAATCGGTTGTAAGACGACTACCCTGGCCGGATCACAATGGCAGATTTAAAATCCAAAACAGTGAACGGCAGGAGACGGGCACTAGACGGAGAGAACCGCGAAGGCGAAATGAACGTATTTGGAATGACGTGTGAGTGTGTGATGTGCTGGTGACGTCGGACAAATAATCGAGCCCTTATTTTAGGTTATTTGTTGTTGTATATACCATGACCACGTTAGGTTATACTAATGTTGGTATATCAGGAATACTTGAACACAGGAGACCGTGAAAATCGTACGTATCAAAAAACAACTCGTAATGAGTCGCAGGATTGAACGGCCACAGGCTGCGCTGCTTACGAATAGGGTCTCTACTTTGGGTTTTGACCCGCGTTGTATCTTTATATATTATTAAGGCGTGAGGCTATTTCTTATGACAGTTATAATATCTGAACTTTCTACTGGACCGCATTTCACGATTTATATTTCTATAGCCGCCGGTATAGCCCCCATCACTACTCCTTCGTTTACTGAAAGAATGTAGCATTGTCGTCGTCGGCGGCGATGTACATAATTTATTTTAATGCCCGCGATTCTGTCTTATCACCATGTACCACGAACTATGATAGTAATAATTGTTATCAAATAAATAACAACATAATAATATTATTATTTTTTCGATGCAGACTTTAAATTCGAATCACTCGCGAGTCTCGATTATTTGAAATTTGAACAAAAATAAAGACTACAGAACTACAGTCGTAGGTACAGTGCTCTATTCATACATTTTGTTACAAAATCACCATGGATATGTATTCTTTTTAGTAAAACATCCAATGTATCGCACGCCACATTACGTTAAATTGTAAGTATTATTTTCTAGTTGTACTGATTATATTTCTTAATAATGTGGAGTCAGTCTAATTTGCTAATTTGTTCACAAATATATTTAGATTTCCAAAACATCAATGAAATAAAAGGAAATAATGGCTACAGATGTTCGAATTATCCCGATTTCCACATGGCATAGAATCTGCGGTAATCATTTCTCAATTATTAGTGATTGTAAAAAATGCTCAGTAAATTAGTAAATGTGGTGTAGTAATAATTATGAAACTTAAAGGTGAGAATATTTATTTATTTATTTATGAAACGGGACAAGCCCAATACAAATGTTGAAATTAATCTTAAAACTAAAGTATGTACAGTAAAAATATAAGAAATTAAAATTAAAAGGGTAATAACATTACCTTAGGACTTGTTTAGTTCCCCAATAGAAACGAAGGATCCTCGTTCGCTAGTCGCATCATGCGTGACATAGGACAGTTTCGCAAATAATTTACAGAACAAATGGGAATATGGAATGGGAAAACACTACGAGAATTAAAAACTGGGATTCTAAAATGGAAAGGGCTCAGATCGTTTACTCAAAATAAATTAACAAATGAATATGTTAGGTATATGTTACAATCTCAAAATATCCATGACTTATTTTAAGAATATAATAAGTGCTTGCTCGTAAGGTTCTTTAAAAAATATTTTTGCCTTTAAGTTTGATTATAACATTATGTCATATCACTGTAATATATTAAGACTAACGGTACAAAACTTGATCTACTGTACTCACAATTGCATGTTGCTCATTGTGCACAGAGAGAGAGGACAAATGGTGCACTGACATATTTTTAACAAAAGTTTTAATTTTTAGGTAATACAATTTTGCTGATCCAGAATCCAATTTTAATAACTCAGAAGGCCACAACATAATATTGAAATTGCGGGCATCCTATTATAATTTCTATAATATCTGTTCACAAATGTAAGGGATACATAGCCACAATTTTTCTTGAGCATTTAAAGTTCACGCTTCGACAAAATTCATCAATAACTTGCAAATTATATTTTAGATTAAATGTATGAAGTGTTCAATTGGTAAATTTAGCTTATGCTTATTGTAAAAATTGATAAAAATTGAATATAAATATGTAAATTTTTGGTTTACAGGTCGTCAAACCAACGTTCCAACTTGCAACGAGGAAAGACAAACTTCTTTGCAAAAAGAGTATGCAATTACCAAAAAGCTTCAGTGGCTGTTATTAAAATTCTTCAACTATCAACAATGGACATAACTGATGAAGACTTTTAAATTAGGTACATTCTGATAGGTACCTATTTCGTTTAATATGTGTACTTATTTTACCTATGTTTGCCCCCCATCACCCATCAGAGAGTAATTTTAGTTACTTTATTTAACCAAAAGAAAACTATACCTACACACTGTGGAGTTATGTTTGTGAATTAAATCATTTTGTCAATTACTAATTTAAGAAAACTTTATTTTTAAATTTTATAGTAAAAAAGAAAAGTAGGTATTTATTTAAAACCAATATAAACTATACCATCATACTTTTCATATTTGTCGTATGCATAGTTTATAATATGTATTTTAAAATTTGGAAATATATGATTAATATAGTAGTGTGTTGTAAATTATTGATATACCTGCAGCAGTCATTTGTACATACTAAATAAGAATTTATTACTAAGTACGAACAAAAATAAATCATAATATAATATAAGTTATAGGTATAACTTTAGTTATAAGTATAAGTTATAAGTATAACTTTAGTTGTACAAAACAATTAAAACATTTTGTTTTTCATGTCTATGGACTTAA
>CARXXK010001058.1:0-75411 GCA_949089665.1 Macrosiphum euphorbiae | reverse complement strand
TAAAACGTGATGACGGACACAAAAAAACACAAATCATTGAAAAACCAATACATTCATCGCTCCGCTCAGAATCTAAAAATTAATGATTTAAATTAACGGAACTTGACAAGGGGCCCCCATGACAAATAAGTTTGAGAAACACTGTATAATCTGTCATGGATATATTTAAAACATCGTTAAACAAATTTATCTATTGGTTAGACATTATATGGGTATGGTTATTGATCATAAGCCTATATAGATTCTTTTACCAAAAAGGTACCTAATGACTTCTACGAAAAATTGTTTCCGAGGGGATTGTAATTCTTTTTCTAAATTCTAATCCCAGTGGTTGTGGATATAAGTATAGGTACATCATTCCGGTTTGTTCCTATATGTATAAATTATACTTGGTGAATATTGCGTGCGTATAAAAATGAACAATGACGGAGTTTTTAAATACTACAATAGTGTAAAAGACCTAAGCGTTTCAGCTAATGCATAATATACCATAGCGGCATTGCGATAAGATTGTTAGATTTTACCTAGCTGCTATTTTACCTATACCTAATTTTGATCCTGGATAGACATTGCGATCTCCTGAACACCTGGCCTTCCAATTTTTATTAAATGAATAAAATGAGATATTTTTTTCGAATCTCTTTATTTATTCTCTAACTGTCGGTGGTATGAGATCAAACCTTGCTTCCTCCGAAATTTGAGCGGTGCTTATTTGAATTCTAAATTCTAAAGTAGTATTAAAACATTTGTGCCTAGTTTTAATTTGCTGCGATGGATGGTAAGTTCTAGCAATTTTTATTTAATTATATTAATGGATATATTATATCAATTTTTTTTAATGAATATTTTATTATTTTAAATAAAACCAAAATAAGTAGATAAACTCAGATAAATTAAGATTTATGTAAGTAGTAAAAAACACGCAGTAAACGCAGTAAAAAAAATGTTTTTTTTTTTATTTATTTAAACTTAAAAGTGTTTTAAATATACCTATTTTGACTATATTTATTATTAATAGTGAATATTTTAAGTTTAAAATCAGTTTATAAAATAAAAATTTTTTTAAAAATAATTTTGTGAATTCAGTACCTACCTATTTTATAATACAATTTAACATTAAATTATCGTATTGTTTATACGTTAAGAATCTCTATTTATAATGTCGAAATTACAAAGTTAAATCCTTTTAATAGTATAATATGAATTATTTTAATTTATGAATAAAAGTCCGCGAGTTTTCACCAAATTTCCATATTAGCATATTAGCAATTAGTATTAACTATATAGAGATGAAAAAATTTTCGTAAACGGGCATATTTGCAGACAATTAATCGTACAAATGACCGAAGGTATATGACATTTTGACTGATTGTTTAGGTATATTAGTAACTTCTACACTCCACACACTTTTCAAAATATTTTGATTTATGTTTAGCTAAAGTTTCTTTTTAATTAATGTCGATAAAAAATGTACACTCTGTCAATAATCTTGAAAATTTAATACAACGTCCCTCGTAAGTAGGTAGTTGTTAGTGGAAATTAAAAAAAAAGTAGAACGTAAATCCACAAAAGTTTTTTACGAGCGTTTGAAGTTAGAATTTTGATAAAATCACGACATTTTGAAAATTATTATGAATTTTAAATTCACGCATAATTTAAGCTGAACATAATATTTCTATACACGATAAAATTTTTTTTGAACTGTTTATGGACATTTCCAGTTTCCAATTTTTTGTTTTTTTTTTCTTTAAATATCATTAAAATTTTTTTTGTTTGGTAAAAAATCTTGAAAATTTAATATGATGCTTCTAATAGGTACATTATTACAGTAGAAGCTGAAAAATATTAAAAAGATATAGTCACAACTTTTTTTTGTAGACATTTGAAGTTCAAGTCATTTTTATATTATGTTATGAAACCATATCATATTTACTGATTGTATATGATGTACAGATTGAAATTTTCAATAAACGCCAATTAAAAAAAAGACATTTGAAGTTCAAATTTTGTTGAATTTAGATATTTAGACATTTTGATGTAATTTGAAATTTTTAATTGATCTAGTAGGTAATTAATATGATTAATTCATTATATTACGTGATTAGGTACATTTCATTAAGTATCTCGTATCTCGTATACACAATGACACTTTCAAAATACTTAGATTAATTTTAAGCTATACTTGCTTATTAGTTTATACCAATATTAATATTATGAAATAAATTACTAAAATAGCAATATAAATAAATAATAAAATATACTTGGTAATAAAAACATAGGCTGACAGATTGTTCCCCCCCCAATCTTAAAGTGGTACTATTTTCCCTATTTGTTGACTGGAGAGGGGAGATCACACAATGTACCAGCATTAAGACATTTGAATAATTTCAAAATTTTTTTTTGCTTTATTTATCTATAATAAACTATTCATTCTATAATTATTATTTTGAACTATATATATTTTGCAAAACTAAATTTTATAATTTCAATTGTGTTCAAGAATTTCGTGAAAGATCACGTTCTAGATCACCACTTTTGCCTCGTGGTGGTATTGATGTCATTGGGGAATTTTTAGAAGATGGAGAACCGTCAAGAAGAGTACTTGGCGTTAGAGGTCGAACAATTTTTGCAGACCCCGATGGATATACTTATGTTCAAAATCGAGTGTCTACAAACCGAAGGTCAGCTGTAAAATAATATAGTACAATAATTATAATTTTGAATAACTTGATTAATTAAAAATTATTTATTTATATTAATTGGTAAAATTATTTTATCACTAGACAATTGCGATGTTCGCGATATGAACAAGGTTGTAGAGCAACAGGTTCAATGGCGCTAGTACCTGAAAATGCACATATTGTATTGTACCAATTACACAACCACAGACCGGGTCACGATATTGAGTTAGGTCAGTTTTTACAGAATTTACGAGATCGAGCTGTAGTGGAAGGTGTGTCTGCGAGAGCAATTTATGAGGAATCAGCTAGAAGGTAAGAATTCCTGATTTTTTTTACCTGTGAAATAAATGATACAAATTTATTAAATGCAATCAAATAATAATACATTATGCTAGTGATATTCCGAATACATTTTTTACTATAACAACATTCGTAGATATCCAAATGCGGCGATGGAAGTAAATGTTGAACAAGCTCTAAGAGTTGTACGGCAGGCTCGAAGAACTGTTTCACCACCAATACCAGCCGATTTGAGGTCAATGGGAGAGACAATAGCCTCTGTTAGGTGGCAACGTCGTCTGTCATTTGTGGTAGACGACATCAACAATGTATCCTTCTACCAAGGTTTCCTTGAATTTATTCAAGACGGACACTCAGTATTTGGAGGTTTACTATTTGCAAACATTGATTTTATACGGCAACACGTACCATTCCTCCAAAGAGCTCAAGTTTTAGCCGTAGATGGTACTTTTGGGGTAGTACCACATTTTCCAGGAGATATTGATCAATTAGTGACCATACATGCAGTCCTGGATAACATTGTAAGATTTGACAAAATAGAATTTACTATATTTTTAAAATAATTCCTGATTGACTGCTGTTGATCAAAATTATAGTATTATTATAAATGCAAAAGTATAGTATAAAATATCATTAGTTATTACTTACACTCTAATCAGTCATCATCATTTGTTTTTTTTATCTATCTCGCAGTCCATTCCTCTTGTTTATGCACTTACAAATCAAAGAACAGAGTCGGTATACATAAGATTGTGGCAGTTTTTAACAACAGATCTGCCTTTTGAACTTTTTGAATGGAATAGAATGCAAATTATTGCAGACTTTGAAATGGCTCAACGAAATGCCATTCGAAGAGTAATACCGGACTGTCGATTAGTTGGATGCTGGTTCCATTTCAATCAGGTTAACACATTTTCATATAAAATTTGCACCACAAAAATTACATATTTTATCATTTAAATTTGTGTATATAGTGTATACTAATAGTATAAAATTTAATAAAATATTTTTGGTAACAGAGCATTGTAAGATATATTCGCACACATGGCATGAATGAAATTGTTCGCAACAACTATAATGTAGCCACCATTATCCGAATGGTAGGCTTATAACACCATATAGTTAGATATTCTATAAAACTTTCTAATATTTATTTATTGTTTTATTTAAGATCACTGCACTGCCACATTTACCTCCGGAAAGGGAGCCTCAATTGCCAATTGACTTCCATATCACTGGAGGGTTTTTTGTGATCCAACAATTGGCGAGGCATATGGACATAATGCAATATTTTGACGATATGTTTAATTACATTCAACATTACTGGATCGATACTGTAGGTCCAGTTGGATTTTCAGTGTATGGATTAAATATTCGGACAAATAACTATGTGGAGAGTTTCCATAGTATGCTGAAAACCACCATTGGTCAACACCCTCCAGTTTGGACATTCTATGGTAAGTTCAGTGAAATATTTAGTTGAGTTATTATATTATACAACTAAAATATTAAAAAATAATATGAATATTTTTGAATACAGACAGACTTCGTTCAGTAGAATCTCGAGTTAGACGAGAAACCAGACAAATAATAAATGGACATCAGGTTAAATTTATTTATAATTTAATATTTCTTGTTGCTTAATGGTTTTTTTATTTTCAGGTTCGTAGATCAATTATCACAAGTCGGGATAGAAATAATGAGGTCTTACAAAATGCTCTTCGACTAGTAAGGAATGGTCGATATAACACCTCATCCTTCCTTAGAAGAGTCGCACATGTGGCGAGAGGATACTTGGACAATGAAATCGGTCCATTACCTAATGGTAAATATTAAGTTTTAGTCTTCTAATAAATATGTCTCCGTATAAATTATATATTTATAACATTATAATATTAAGCTACTCACATTTGATATAGTACATCAGGAAGATGAAATTCAGCAGCTACCACCTGTACAACTTGAACCGCTGTTACCACCTCCTCTTACGGCAAATAATGGCCGTCAAATAGCACAAAGAAGAGGACGTGGGGGGCGAGGTAACCGCATTAACCCTCAAATTCAAAGACGCCGCGGACGACCTCGTGGTCAAGTTCAACCCGGTAGAGGTCGTGGGCAACTAATAGGCAAGTTTACAACCTAAAGATATATTAGATTATAAAATTGTATACGTTTTAACTATTTATTCTAGATGTACTTGTCGAACCAGCAGTGGAAGAAGACATAGTTGTTGTTAGACCGGACTCCCCTTATTTTGAAGGTTGGTATATTATTAAATTTTTGAAATTACGTATATAAGTTTGAATTTCTTATTCCAGATGTACCTGTTGAACCACCAATAGGTGAAGATGAAGTTATTGTCGTCAGACCGGATGAAGCTAATTTTGAAGGTAAATTCACAAATCATTTTGATTTGACTTTGAATCAAATTTTAACAACTGGTATTAATGTATAATATTTCTACATTTAGATGTTATTTTGGAAGAAGGGTTTCATCAACCAGTTGAACCAATTGTACAACAAAATTCTCCTGAAATTGAAGGTATTTGTTATGTTAATAACACACTAATTAATATTTAAATAAACATTTACAAATTTGAGACACTTAACTGAGAATTAAATATAATTTTGTTAGTACAAATTGTGGTACCTGACATGATTATGGCAGAGCAAGCGAGGCCTCCACAAGATATACCACTTGTCAATGGTAAGCTATAGTTTATAAATAAATTAGTGATAAACAAATATTTTAAATACCACATAATTTGCATACAGATGATCATCTATTGGACAGGTGTTTTATCTGTCTGAATGATTATGCAGATGTTGGTAGTGCAAACATTCTTATCCCATGTGGGCATGGATGGTGTTGCGATTCATGTGGATTAAGGCTCAACAACTGTCCAATATGTACAGACCAATTTCCGCGGATGCAAAGAATCCAGATTATGCATATTAACTATGGAACACAGAGTAAATACTTTAATTAATTACTTTTTTTTATATTTTGGCAAGTAATTTCTTATTTTCTAGGAACCTGGTTACAAAATAATAACTTGGCTGATCCGACTGGAAGTCAATGCTTGGGATGCATGAGACAAATGCGGGATGTACCAAATAGGGCACGTTACATCTATATTTACTGTGGGCACGGATGGTTTTGTTCTGATTGCATCTTGCCATTACCAGCCATGTGTGAGATATGCAATGACACTGTAGATGGTAGCATAAAAATGTATATAATATAGTACCTATTACAAGTAGAATAAATTGTATTTTTTTTTTTTTTTAAGTTCAAACAAAACTTTAACTTTAATTTATTAGTTTAGATGTATCTTTATATTTAAGCCCACAACATTTTTTTTAATAGAGTATATAGTATATAGTATATTTTATAGATTTTATTTAATTTTTAAGGAAATCAAAGATAAAGATTTTGTTATAAATGTAAGTAATGACAATATTAGTAAAACTAAAATATATTTATGGGATAAAAATGAGATAAATGGTTTTTAATTTATTAAAACAGAAGTTAAAAATTGAAATCATTTATGTATAGTATAATGAAATGCATGGTGATTATTACCCAGAAAAAATTCTATTTTGCTACAATTTTTTCTCCAGAAATGTGGGCTGCTTAAGTAAGTAAAAAAATCTTAAGTAAAATAGTATGTTTTTGAAATAAAACAATGTAATAGAAATTTGAATTATATTTTTTGTAGTACCTATGTAGTAAGTACCCATTTACTAAGTACAATCAACATTATGTGTAAAATATACAGTTGTTTTTCTCAAAACGCCAACATATAAAATAACAAAATAAAAATATACTTAAATTTTGTAATCAATTCATAATAATGTAAGGAATATTGAACCATTGGATCATCTTATTGACCATAGTCCATACATAAGTGAAAACACATGTTTAAACTTTAAATTCATAATATCTAGTATTGCCTACATGAATTTATTCTAATACATGGATGTCATTGTATAATCAGTAACCTATATTTTATGTACGTTGATTTTCCAAAATCCTAAAGCAATGAGTAATCAGATGTAACTTACCAGATTATCTTGCATCACGATCTTACAGATACAATTGACAGCCATACACTAACACGTCCTAATACTACAGAAGTAAAGACTTCCAAGTTCAAAGTCCTGTTTCCCAACTCCTATGAGTTAATACGAAGAAAATATAAATTGCTCAAATACTAAAAATTGAAATTTTTGATTGTGGATGGTTCAATACTTCATTAGTTATTACTTATTACATAATATTGTCCAAAACAATAAACATGACTAGTTAATTAACCAAATTAATCATGGTCCAAAACTTTAGTACTTTACCATGGCTTAAGATAAACAGGTTACGAAACCACCTATTAAAACTATACAACAGAAATGATGCTCAAAGATTCTCGAATATAAACAGCTGATGGTTTGTGTGAGAATAGTAGCTAGCGTTCTTGCGGCCAAAAACAATTTTATTTATTATCAATGTTATCTTTAAACATTTACCCGCGAATTTTTATTGATGGATATTTGGCATGACATATTATATATATTATATGTCATATTTGGGATTTGGAATAAAGATTACAATACAATACAATCCTCAATAGTTTTCTTTTGTAATATTGCACCAATTTCCATTTTTCATCGTTTTACTTTTTGCCTTTTTAGTAGTTTATTTTGTACTATATTTTCCTTTATTCCAATATGGTTTCCAACAAGTGTTGTGTTCCTGGGTGTAGTAAAAGTGCTGCATCTAAATTTGGTGTTCCTAAAAATATGATGAATGTCTGGGAAAATATTATTGGGTGTCCTTTAAACAGGAATTCAAGAGTTTGTGCAAACCATTTTAAACCTAGTGATATTACATCAACATGGGAGTCTGGTAATGGTAGTAGCCAAATCTCGGTATGTTCTATTGAAATATATACATTATACATATAAGTAAAAATGAATAGATAATAGGTAAATTTTTTTAGATTTGTTTAAGAAAGCCACGGTTAAAATCTGGAGTTATACCAATTAATAATTTAAGTGATGAAGTAAATGACATAAACCAGGTTAGTTTAGGAAATAGTATAGATATATAAATATATTAATAGTTCAAATATTTTATTTTTACTAATTTAAAAATATTATTAGGTGAATGAAACAATGACAATGCTTAACGAACATAATTATTCTAAAGTTAATCTAAATGATGAGTTTGAACCACCACTTGCCAAACGAGCATGTATTGAGGTTTGAATAAATTATAATTTTAATAACATTGACAAAAGTAAATTAAAAATAAATTTATTTTAAATGCCCAGTTATCTGACAGTGTAATTGAATCAATATCTGAGGTAGTAATTCAAGATAATATATTGATAAATGATGAAAGTTCAATTTCACTACCCATGAATTGGTTTTGTGATGTTACTACTAATAATGGATCTGTTATAGCAAAAACTTATTTTATTCTCAGTCCATTTCAAATATACAATAAAAGAGTTGTGGAAAAACGATTAGTTATATTAAAAGGTATTAAAATAAGTAAACAATAGTTACATCTACATCTAAATGTTTGTCATAATGACTAGTATCGTGGATAATAATTTATCAGTTAAAAAAAAAATATGTGTACTTCGAATACTAACTTAACTTTACCATAAAAATATATTTATAGATTCTGAGCCAACATTTTACATTAATGAGAAACAAATTAAGTTATCACAGGTTGGAATAAATAATTATGATGAAACATTGAATATTGAATACATGCTAAATATACTTGTAAAAGTTAATGTTTGTCGAGGTGTAAAAACTGACAAAAATGTAAAAACTTCTTTTGGTTCTCAATTTATAGAATTTAATGGTCACTGGAAACATGCGAATTGTTTAAATATTATAGAAGATGGAGCCAGGTATTAAATTCTGAAATATTTTAAATTTTCCTTAATAAATTAATTTTGAAATAATAACATTTCTAATTTCATTCTGTTTTGAATAGTCAATTATGTGTATGGTGTAATAGATTAAAATACACCATAAATAAAAAATTCAAAATATTGTCAGCTGGAAAGTCTTTAAGAGTACCTTTAACACCGAGCAAAAAAAGCAAATTCAAAAAAATTCTTAAATCCAAAAAAATTGCAAGCCAAAAGTTTTCGAGAGCGCATAAAACAATTAAAAATTTGAAATTGCAGTTGAATAATATCAAAACTAAAATATCCCAAGTCTCATCAACCACATTAAATGAAATAATTCAGAAATCTAATTTATCTGACTGTCAATCTAATTTAGTCAATGAAATTTTTAATGCTGCTAAAGTTAAATGTAAGAATCAGAGAAGGTATAGCGATAACTGGATTCTATTATGCTTAATTTTACAGATTAGGTAAGTTATTACAAAATATAATAATATGAATAAATATGAATCATACAAATTAATAATTTTCAGAAGCCCAAGTGGATATAGATTTCTGAGAAACCAAAACATACTTCCACTTCCCTGTGTAAAAACTGTTAGAAAGTATCTTTTGGCAATTAATAATGAATGTGGATTTGACCTTAATTTCTTTAAACTTCTGAAAAAAAAAATGTTGAGTAAAAGTGACTATCAAAAAAAAGGCATTTTACTATTAGATGAGGTATATTTGAGATCAAGTATATCAGTAAACAGCCGTACTTTAAGTTATTCAGGATTGGAAGATTTTGGAGGAGAACTTCCAAGTAGAGACACTGAAAAAGCAGATCATGGTTTGGTATTTATGTGGTCTAGTCTTGCAGATAGTTTTACACAACCTATTGCAGTTTTTGCCTCCAAAGGTCCTGTAAAAGGTATATAAATTATAATTGATAAGAAAAATTCAATTTTAATATACTAATATTTAAACAATTTTAAGGAATGGATTTGACCAAATTAGTAGTGAAAGCAATAATGTTATTAGAGAACGCAGGAGCACAGGTTTTGGGACTAACTACTGATGGGGCCAGTACAAATAGGACCATGTGGAATAACTTAGGCATTTCAGGAAAGATAGGGAATACAAATAATAGTTTTTGTAATCCATTTGATGAAACTAGAAAAGTTTTTGTTTTTAGTGACGCACCTCATCTCATTAAGACGATACGTAATCGCTTATACGAAAAAAAATGTTTAAAGGTAATATAAATACATAAAAAGGTTTTTTATATACTTACATTATGTGTTATAAATTTAGTTGGATCCTTCCAAACCATTAGTAAAATGGGAACATTTTTCTGAAGTGTACAGGCTTGATGAGAATAAACTAGGGAAAGTATGTCCAAAAATTACTAGGAATCACATATATTTAACTAATTTGTCAAAAATGAAAGTTAAGTTTGCAACTCAGGTAAATATGATATCTAATTTAAAAATGTTTTAAATAATAATGCTATTAAAAATTATCAACTAATTTTAATACTTATGTTAGCTTTTCAGTAACTCAATGGCTGTAGGTATACAATTTTATAGAAATAGAAATGAAAAAAATCTTATACATTCTGAAGAAACAGAACAATTTACCTTGTTTATAAATAATTTATTTGATGCGTTCAATCGTAAATTTCCTGCAGAAGGAATCAGAAAAAATTCTTATGATTTTGAGGTTTTTCTTTATGTTTAACAAATATTTATGTTTGTGGGAATATTTTTACTTAATATTTTATTAATTAATTCATGCCCATTTTTCAAATAATGTACTTAGATTCTTGAAAATGCAATGAAATGGTTAGATTCTTGGGAGTCAAAAGTTATAGATGGACTCATATCTTCAAATGAATTTTTAACTCAGCAAACAGCTGATGGATTGAGAGTAACAATTAAATCTAGCATTGAACTTTCAAAATATCTGTTGGACAGTTGTAATTTTTCATTTGTATTAACTGCTAAAATGAATCAGGATAAACTAGAAGTATGAAATATTTAATTTTAAAGATTGACCATCTTACACTTACTAACATATATTATTTAAAGAAATTTTTTGGTATAATACGTCAAGTTTCTGGTCCTAACGACCACCCGTCTACACCAACATTCTTACAATTATACAGAATGTTGACTGTATCTTCTCTAATAAAACCACCTAAAAGTGGTAACTGTACAGTTGATGAAGGTAAATAATTTAAATGGGTATATATGATCTATAATAAGTACTTTATATATTTACTTACATACTTTCAGTCCAAAAACCGGTACTTGATATTTGCGACTTTAAAAATCTTATTTCAAATGAATCATTGCGTGAAGAAAAAATTAAAAACATGAAGAGTAAATTAGACTTGATAATTGAAGATAAGAACTGGGACTGTGAAGACATATTTTTAGAGCACGATTATACAAAAAGTTCAGTTTTTGAATGCGTGGTTTACTATTTAGGAGGGTAAAGATGATAAATCAATATTATTTCTTACATAAATGTCTAATAAGTTTTTAATCAAATCTGCAGGTATTTAGCTAGACGACTGTGCAAAAAGTCCAAGTGTGAAGTATGTATAAAAAATTTAAAGAATGATGGTAACTTAGGTATGGAATCAGAGTTGGTAAATTTAAAAAGTAAAGGATTTTTAACTCATCCTAGTGGTAACTTATATAAAATATTAAAAGTATTGGAAACTTGCTTTTGTAAACATGCAAGTGCTGGTGATGTCTTTGAAAATACTTATAATGAATTTTTTCTTCATGTGACAAGCTTGACATTTTCATGTTCTATTCATAAATATGAAATGATTACAGATATCTTCACCATATATATAACAATGCGTATGAGGCAATTTACATACATTGAAAATCAAAAATTAAATAAAATTAATAGAGCCAAAAAGAAACTTTCAAAACTTGTATCCAGTTAGGTTATTAAATGTTTTATATTATCATTTATCCGTGTTATATTTATGTATTATAATTGTTTATTTATGTAAAAAATCAAAAAAATCTCATAAAAATCTTAAAATATTGTGTTGTTTACCGTGTAAGTTAAAACTAAAATACATGACAAAATTCAAAAAGTATCGTGGAAAAATATAAATAAAGCTAAATAGTACCGCATGGAGCGCTAGGTATCATTCTCGCTAGTATCCGAAGATTGACAGACTAGAGCCTCAATAATCACAGCTGCGTTTCGTAACCTGTTTATCTTAAGCCATGGATTGAACTCAACTATACGATATAGATAAGGTATTAAGAAAAAAAATGATAGTTAACCATTAGATAACCACATGGTTCAACCAATCACAGTTCTAGAATATATCACGTTTCACGGGGAGCTTTGAAGGCGCCTTTAGTGTATGATTTAACTCTAAATAAATTATCAAAGTTATACCAAGTTTATTTCGGTACAACAGTATAATTCGATTCGGTGCAAGCTTGTACCTGATCTGCCCGAATAACCAATGGCAACCAATAATAAATAGATACTAAATTTCTACTGTACACTGTGACCAACGGCAACTATTAATAATTAAAAATAAAATTTCCTATTTCCATCGTGAACCTCAATGTCCCTGTTTGAGCACCTATTTAAAATGAGAAATCCTTTCTTATTGCACTGTGAAAATACGAGAAGAACCTCTATTCCAAATTTCAAGTTCGTACATACGTTGCGCACTTTCGTAGATTTGAGTTACTGCAGCGATCAGTATGTCTAAGTGGAATTTGGATTTTATATGTATATAGATTATATTATAGTATAGTATTATTATAAATTATAATGATATAGACTATAATATCGATTAGTCAATGTAATGTTCAATGTAATATGTAAGATGATTTTGAGTTAAACGATCGAAACTTTATGGTATATTTTTAATCTTCCGAGTAGAGCTATACGGTGGTCATCTTGTCAACACATCCGTTCAATATACAAGGCGGTATTTGTAGAGCGGATTTCCGCTGTCATCGAAAACCTGTATGATTAACACTTTGAGTGCCATGTGTATCAATTTCAATACACAACTAATATGTTGATTTGTGCCGTTTGTATTGATACTGATACACAGTTATATGGTACACACGTTATAAAAAAAATATCCCGGTCAGAATGGTCAGTTTTGTCATTTTTGGCCTGGCAATCAAAGTGTTAATATAAACCGAGCAGGCTATATTCGCGATATTCGCGGTCGGCCAACGATTTTTTTCAAAACCGTCTATTTATATTAACTTTTAATATTGAGCCGACCACACATGCGGATTATCGGTTGCGGTTTTAAATTTAAATTATAATTTTTATAACTTATAAGACATTGATAGTTTTTGTATTGACGTACCTAAATTAACATGTATTCAACGGAGAAATTAATTTCGGAAGTCCAGAACTATCCTTGTTTATGGGCCACGAGTTCTAAAGAATACAGCGATAAGGACTTAAAAAAATCATGTTGGACGAAGGTAACTGAGGTAGTTTATTCTTCAAATTGGAATAATTTTTCATCAACTGAAAAAGAAGAAAAAGGTAAGACCTATTAATTATGTATTAATGTAAAATTATATAGGTATGTAGGTAATATTAATGATAGCGGGCTATACGGGTATTTTGGTTTAGCGAATTTCGCTGCGATTATTACTATAGTAAGGAGTGTTACTCTGGCACCCCAAGTTCAAAATTTCGACTTGAAAACTGTACGGTATTATGTAATCTTTTATGTAACAATTTGTAACCACCAAAAAAAATTTTGTAACCAAACCGGGGCCCCGGAAAACCGCGATCCAAATTCCGGGTGCCAGGGTAACGTTACCCCAGCACCCGAAACATTAAATAATTAATATTTCGACTTGAAAACCGTATGGTATTACGTAATCTTTTTTGTAACAATTTGTAACCACCATTAGACCATAGATAATGCTGTAAATGTTTTATTCTCTATTTCCGGAACACCTTCATACAGGAATAAGCTACTGTTTTGGTGTTGTTCTAATCTTTTGATTTTCCTGCAGCATCCACCAAATTGCATACACTGGATTTTGGATTTTAAATAACATTCTTTATAAATTTGTAACTGAAGGTTACTCCAAAAATGGACAAAAAAGTGGTCATATCCATTGTCACGAATTGTATTTCCATGTATAGTATTCCGTTTCATAATGGAAAGAGCTGCAATTATAGGATCAGTATGCAGTCTTTCTTTTCTTAATGCTCTACATTTTGCTGTCCTGATACTAGAACTATTAGGGATCTGAGCAGGAACACAATTTCCTTTAAAAACGATTATGATATTATACTTATTTAACATAAAAACACTAAATAACCAGGGTTTGAAATCTAAATTAAAATTGAAATCTTAATTTAAAATTTGTTTATCGATATTAGTTTTTTCTGATATAAATTTAATATAATATACTGATTTTATAATTTTTAGATTTTTGAACTGTTGCTAAGTATTGATTCAATTTTCAAATTGATTTTCAATTTTATCAATTTCAATAGGTATACGTTTTAAATATTGTTAAAAAAAATTAAATTTTTATTTTACTTATAATATTTAAAATCGAACATGATTTAGATTTCAAGATCTGAATATAACATAATATTATACTCTTTAGGACTTTGGTCTCTATATGGCAATTTTTCTTATGTATACCACGTTCTTATTGGCCTATTTCAAGTTTCACAATTTTTTTTTTATCATTAATCAAATACGTGGTCCAAGTTAAGGTTTAAATTATTTCTTGTTAATTTAAACAAATAAAAATAACTATTTTATGGTAATCATAATTAATATACTTGACAATGCACTGTATTGATTAATATAATATGTATTATGTATTTATGTCTCAGTCAATAGTTTAATTTATGAATATAATATACTATACATCGCTAGCATATTAGCATAATATCATAAGGACCATACGTATGAGCCTACACGGCTACACGTGAAGGTACCTAACTAATAGGTGATTTCTGCGATTCTAATATGCTAATTTACAAGTTATTAGTTCTACAATGACACGATTGGTGCAATTTAGTACATAATTAATTGATATTTATTTAGTTATTATTATATCACCAAATATGTGTCCTAACTCCTAATATAAATTAAGTAGGTATTAGGAATAGGTTCTTACTGGACTAAGGGTACCTATTGCAAACTTGTACACAACTTTTATGTTAGATAAAGATTTTCAACTTCTTACATGCATAACATAGAAACAATATAGGTACTAACCAATCTAAATGTTTTACTTTTACTAAAAAGTAATATTAATTAAAATACCTTACTAAAAGTTCCTACTAAAATATATATATATTGTATTTTTAATAAACAAACTACTATTTTTAGTAAATAAATTTTAGTAATTATTTGAATAAAATAAATTAATAGTTTTGCACATTTAATTTAAAGGCGGAACTATTTTTCAATGATTATTTAAATAATATATAGTACAGTAGCACTGAAGCAGTGCACTTACATATAAGAGCAGAATATTATTAGAGGAATATCCTTGAGAGAGTTTAGCTAATGGCTCCAAAAATCCAATTAAAGAAAAAATTTTATCTTCACAAAAATAATTTTGGATTCATAATTAATAACTCATTGGACAAATTGAAAGAAAATAATTCATCATGTGATTTACAAGTTGTGACTTGTGAGTTCTACAAAATTGTATTACAATAGTGCAATTGAGTACCTACCTACTACCTATATTATTATTACCTATTATTAACATTTGATTATCTTATATATTTTATCAACAGGGTATTATCATTTTATACTACCGAATGTTATTGCTTCCTAAATATTATTTAAAAATAATAATAATGTTTTAAAAATAAACGTTATAGTTATTTATGGGTAGGTTAACAATATTTGCACTAAATAACATTTTTTTACATTAGGTAGGTACTTAAGACTTTGTAGCCTTGTTAGCTATGTAGCCTAGTCCTCTGATGATTGATATAAGTATATTTAACATATTATATGTGTATGTGTCATGTTTGTCTTTGTATGTGAACCACTGAATCTAATACAAGTATGACTGTTACCTACTTAACAACTAAAGGTTACCAACAGGTGGTGTACCTATATAATATATCCCTAATTACCATAATGTATTAATGTAATTTAGAATATTTAATTAATAATAAGCTAGACTCTTTTCATTTAGTTTAGTAATTACATACTAAGGTCTAAGACTACCAAAAGTATCTCTTTGAGTATAATGTATTGTGGCAAATGTAAATACATGAAATTAATTAGTACATAATACTACATTTTCCAGTAAGGAATGTCCACTGTAAGAGGGGTACATAATAAAAATATTTGTGTGGAAACCACATTCTAAATAAATTTAGAATTTAATTATTAATATATCAAGTTGTTGAAGTTTGTCAAAACACATCTGTATTAATATAAAATAACATAAAACAGTTATTTAATATTAATAATACAGTTATATGGTATAAAAATATGTATTAAAAGTTGTAATGTCAGATAGGTAGCTAATCCTATAACTTATATTTGGAGTTAGGGCTTAGGACACATAACCGTAATATGTAGGTATCTTTGCTTCTAATTCTGTTATATTTATGTTATTTGGTGTATATCAAAGTTCGTATACCATGTATAACTTTTCTAGCTTGCTTGCGTCATAATATGTTATAGCAGCGGTTCTCAAACTTTTTTTTCGCGTACCGCACTTAAGTATATTATCAATCAGTCGCGTACCACTGATGATTAAAAATAGAACAATACAAACTTTACATAGTTAAATTTATTAGTGTTTAAAAATTAAGATATGAATTAAATAACTAATTTTCAATGAGAACCATGGATTTATATACGTACATACGCGATAAAATATATCAATGATTATAATATACAATATATTATTTATTGACGTAGATTTCAAGGGAAATCTAACCTTTATTATCTGAGTATTAAAAAAAAAAACACACGACATTGTAAAATCATTGCTACGCTAAGGATCTAATATTAATTGTTTTTAATTTTCCATCCTACCACCATGCGGCCTTTCGTGTACCACCATGTAGTCTTACGCGTACCACTAGTGGTACGCGTACCACAGATTGAGAACCGCTGTGTTATAGGACTTAAGGCCGTTTGTATGAATAAATAAATATGGTTAGTGCAATAATAATAACTAAATAATAATAAATTGTTATGTTGTAGAACTTATAACTTGTAAATCTCATGTCAAAAATCACTAACTAGTTAGCTACCTATCTATCAACGTATAGTATTTTAATACTTGTATGTTGATTATTGATTATGACGTATGGGTATCACTTATTCTCGCATGATAAGCTGTTATGGCACTTCGATGTACAAAGCCGGTTATTAGATCTACAACTTACAAGTACATTTATTTTACACTTACATTTTAAGTACATTTATTTTCACAATGCATACAAAGACTTAAATATATCATAATAGTTTCCTTGGTAATATTACAATATTTTGTCTTTAATTCATAAACCATGCGGTCCCGACCACCATGACCTATTGCAATGTGACTATCGTGTAAAATATCAAATAATTCGTCATTTGATACATAATAGTGTACATTTTCTGAATTATTACTTATTGATTTAATAAGTCGTTCTTGCCCATAGAGTGTTAATATATCATACTTACGAATGTATCTGTAATCCTTTGCACTTTTCTTCCCAATTTTTTCCTTAGCTAATTTAACTTCTTGCAATCTTAACATATATTCCTCTTTGTTTAAAAATGATTTATTATCTTCGCGTTTATTTTTCAATAAATCAGATAATGCGTTGTAAAATTGTTGACGCATTTCATTTGAATTCATTTTTTTAATAATAGGTACAATTCAACACTTTTTGAAACGAAAAACTATATGAAACTATAAACTATATTATACGAAAGTACAACGTAGACTGTAACAATACTTATGTTAGGTTAGTTGCCGTGAGTATTAAAACTATAAAAGATACCTATTATTATTCGTTATAAAACAGATACCTAATCTTAACGTGGGTTTTTAAAGTTAAAACGATAAAAGATAACATTGACTACACGACGATAGGATATGTTATAATAACTAGTGAATTTATCAAATTATAACATCGTCTGATTTATCAAGTCAATGTTACAAATATATGTTGATTATAGATAATGACCAAGTTACCCAGGCATTATATTAATTGGCTAGTCAATATCATCATTACCTGAATTTACGACATTGACGGTACCATATACATATACATAAGTTATGCCATTGACTAAGACATAATTCATATTATAATAATCAATACGTAATATTATATTAAACTTAAAAGTTATTAATTATATGCTTACAATAAAATAGTTTTTTTTATTTGTTTAAATTGATTAAATTAAATATTTAAAATCAATAATAAATAATTTAAATCCTAACTTGAACCACGTATTTGATTAATGATAAAAAAAAATAAGTAACCTTAGTGTAAAAATGTATAGTAATATATTGTGAATTGTGAGTTTTTATTTGAAAAAAGTAATATACTTACAGTATACATAGGTACAGTATACATTATAATATACTTTAATTTGTGTAGCATATATGACTCCGTAAAAGTAATTTATGATAATTAGCAACTCATTAGTAACTTTCATTTATTCGCTTCTGCAGATCGAATATAAACAGAAGCATTTACTTTTTGATTATTTGTCACATTCAAAGACCGATTCATTTCAGATCCCATGAGTCGTCGTTTTTTTTAATGAAGTGTACCAAATTGGCCCACATATGAACATTCCATTACAACTCTAAACGAAAAATAACTGGTCATTTAATTTATGAAAACTTTTGTTTTATACATTTCTACGGTGGATTTAAATTTACTAGCCTAGCATTCAATGAAGGGATTTCTTTAACATATCCTTGCAAAGTGCAGTTATATTCATTACATCTACCATGAACAGCAATAACATTTTCTCCATACTCGGACACTCGAGTTTTTTTAAACGATATAGCGGACAAGGCAATCTCGTATGTAAATAAAAGTGTTCCTGGACTACATTGCTCCATTCAAATGGTTTTAAAATGAGGTAATTTCGTGAGCCATTCTTCTCGTTGTACGATTTTTGTCTCGGTAATAAACATTTCCACTCTTCGGAAGAAAATTATATGGAAAAATGTATTCTTTTTTTGTCGTCTCTTTTATCAATTTCATCACTACTGCAGGAACTATCTGTGAGATAATTTTTGTCTGTACATTGAATTAATAATTACTAATTGACATAATTTAAAAATATATTTTAACTTAAGGGATAGAATTTACTATGTCCTAATGTATTTAATGCGACGACTGCAGGTTTCAATATTGGCAATCCCAATTTTTCCATGAGTCCATTTGTGTTTAAAGCTACTCGAATTCTTACTGAAGCTGGAGTAATAGTCGTGCCATAAGTACAATTGATGATTTCTGATATTGTCTTCCAAACATCTTTTTTATTGCCAGCAATTCCTATTAAACGATTGAACTTAAAATAATATATTAACAAACAAAGCATGTTCAAATGTATACATAACATATAATACTATAAATAAATACTGATAAAAATACTTAATCAAAGTCTTGTAATACTGTACTACAAACCTTGTTTATCCTGTGATATAATATCATTTTTGTATTTAATGATCTCAGTATCTATGTTATGACTTTAAATTTTTCGCTTTCGTCAACGTTTCTCAGACATATTATCTATTAATTTTAAATTAAAATATCATAAATCATATTTTCCTATCCTATAGCCTACTGTGGCTTACACATTTTAAAAATTAACTTTAATTTGTAAAAATATAAAATAATTACTTTTTAATACCTATTAATATAATAATATGTACGATGTACGATGTACCTATAAGAGTTTATCTAAAAGTGATAATTCTGAGTCAATTTCTTATTTCACTTAATCCTTGAAAATACAACTTCTTGTAATAGGTACCTACTTCTTTTAATAAATATTAAGAATATTATGATTAGAAATTTAGAAAATAGGTGAAATATGAAAATAAATCAGTACATACTTCTAATAAGTAATAGCTAGGATAGTATTTATTATTTATTTATATTGATGATGGTTACTTTTTACAACCTAGTGGCTGGTAGTACGGTAGATGCACGAGTATTTGACAACAATTTCACATAATATTATTATATAACTAATTATGATACCTATGTATTATTATTATTATTCACTTTTGAATCAATACGTATCGAAGAAGGTAATCGTACGTATGTGGTAAAATAATTAGATAGCCAAAATATTTTGAAAACTATATCATACTTAGATTATATTAAATTATAAATATTTTATATCTTTGTATATTTTTTATTATTTTATTCCCATTCACAATATTATAAAATATTCTTTATTGTAATAATATAGATAGGTACTTACCTTACACAAAACACACTTTGGTTCAAAGAAATATATAATTAATAAAATTACGAAATATAATAATTCAAAACAATCAAAAAACGATTTTAAAGTAGGTTTAATCCAGCTGGATATTTGAATTAAATAACTTTGTAAAACTTAACATCCACGATCCACCATCTACGCCGCGGTGGTGAAACTGATTATGGAAGTAGGAATCAAATCGTAACTGTTCATTGCCTATATATTTACATTTATAAATAACTAATAATTGGTATTATTATAAAAAATATAAAAAGGTGGGCAAGTGGGTGTCGCTCTGTTGTACAGTAGGTTACAAACGGGTCACTGTACAATGGATGGTATTACATTTGAATTCAATGATATTATATCATTGTATAAGAAAAACGATTCTGAGCGGAGACGGTATGTCCTTCTGGGTATTAAGACATATTATATACTTATCAATGGTGTTAAAAAAAATTTACTTGTAATGAATTCTAAATAAATCATATCACAATATCCATTAGGTACTTATAACGCGTTAAACACCAACAACAAACCCTGATACTATCATAGATATATAGTAGTATACTTTTAAAGTTTCAAGTACCCACGAAAAATATTATACAATCACAACAAAATAACCAAAATAGTTATTTTAGGTTTTTATTATGTAATTTCGTCCAAATTTTAATTTAAAATGTCTATAAAAAATAACTGTGTTCATATCTTTTTTAGATTTTTTGGTTACAGTATGAAGTATTTACGAAAACCTTAGCTTTAAGTTTGCAATCCTTAGCTATAAAAACTGAATATTTTATAATTCATTAATTACAATGATTGATCATTTTCGAGATTTTGATAAATTTTGTCGAAATTCGATCTTTAAATGCTTATAAAAAAAAATTTGTGAATATGTGTTTTAATATTTTTCAATTGCTTTTGTAACAATATATCATGAGCCTTGTATTAAATTTTTACACTTTTTGGCCCAACAGATAAAACTTAATTGATATTTATAGAAAAAAAAAACTAAAAAAATTAAAAACTGAAAATGTCCGTAAACATCTCAAAAAGAGTCAAAACCTTTTCAAAATTGTATGGAGTACAGGAAATGCGAATATAAATATTCAGTATAATTTTCATGTACCTATCTAAAGTTATTCGTTTTTGAATTACAACAAAATAAGGAAATCGTTACATGAGAAATCGAGTGAATATCCAATGTTGTAAAAATTTGAATTTCAAACGCTCATAAAAATTAAATTTGACTCTCCGGGAGATATTTTTTTATTGATAAAGGTAGGCAAACTTATGAGTAATCTTGTATTACGTTTTCAAATATTAGATTTAAAAAGAAAAATTTTTATGAATTCTTAACTCAAAATACCTATTTGATAATTTTCGTGATTTTTCCATATTTTGTCAATTTTTGAACTTTAAATGTTTATAAAAAAAAATTGTGACTAAGGATCTTTAATATTTTTCATCTGCCGTTGAAACAATATACTAGGAGCCTTCTATTAAAATTTCAAGCTTTCGAAACCAACAAATAAAATGTTATTGATATTTTTAGAATAAAAACTAAAAAAAAAATGGAAAATGAAAATGTCCCTAAACAGATCAAAACAAATCATAATATTTTAAAAATGTTATCGTGTATAGAAATGCAATATAAACCAGTGAAATGTTGTGTATATACGTTCATTTGTTTTAGAGTTATACTAAAAACCAAAATCGATTTTTTGGAAAACAGATTTTGCGTAAAAATTCTCGTTATTCCTTAATTTGTATGTGTTTAATCCCTGCGCTTGTGAAAACTATTGGGAATTTTAAAATTTGACTTTCCGAATGCACCAACTAGTTTCACTTTTCAATCGAAAAAGATACTGAAGTTCAAAATCGAAGCATTATTTCGACTACACAGACACAAAAAATAAAATAAATAAAAAAGGTGGGCAAGTGGGTGTCGCTCTGCTGTACAGTAGGTTACAAGTGGGTCACTGTTTAATGGATGATATTAAATTTGAATTCAACGATATACCTAATATCATTGTATAAGAAAAACGATTCTGAGCAGAGACGTTATGTCAGTCTAGGTATAAGACATATTATATACATATCTATGATATTAAACAAAAAATTGACCTACAATAGGTACCTATAATAAATTCCAAATTAATCATATCACAATATCCATTAGGTACTTATAACGCGTTATACATCAACAACAAACCCCGATACTAGCATAGATATATAATAGTGTACTTTAGAAGTCTCAAGCACCCACAAATAATATTATACAATCACAACAAAATAACTAAAATAGTTATTCTAGGTTTTTTTATTATGTAATTTCATCTATATTTGAACTCAAAATGACTATAAAAATAAATTGTGCTTATGTAATTTTTAGATTTTTTGGTAACAGAATTAACTACTTATGTGGAATCTTGTTTTAAATTTTCATTCCTTAGATGTAAAAGTTGAACATTTAATAAATTTTTAACTACAAAAGAATTATTCATTTTTAAATTTGATAAATTTGGTCAAAACTCAATCTTTAAATGCTTATAAAAACAAATTATGTGTATGTATTTCCAACATTTTTCAACTGCTATTGAAACAGAAGCCTTATATCAGAAGTCTTTTATTACATTTTTAAACTTTTTGGCCCAACAGATAAACTTAATTGATATTTGTAGAAAAAAAAAACTAAAAAAATTGAAAACTGAAAATGTCCGTAAACATCTCAAAAAGAGTTAAATCTTTTCAAAATTGTATGGTGTACAGGAAATGCTAATATAAATATTCAGTAAAATTTTCATGTATCTAAAGTTATTCGTTCTTGAAAAATAAGAAAATCGCCACATGGGAAATCAAGTGAATATCCAATGTTGTAAAAATTTGAATTTAAAATGCTCATAAAAATTTAATTTCACTTTCCGGTAGACATTTTTTTTTTTTTTGATAAAGATAGATAATCTTATTAGGAATCTTGTATTACATTTTAAAATCTTAGATTTCAATAGAAAAATTTTTACGGTTTCTTAACTCAAAATGATTTGCTAATTTTCGTGATTTTTCCATATTTTGTCAATTTTTGAACTCTAAATGCTTTAAAAAAAACTGTAACTAAGGATTTTTAATAATTTTCATCTTCCTTCGAAATAATATACTAGGAGCCTTCCATTAAATTGTCAAGCTTTTTTAACCAACAAAAAAAATTTAATTGATATTTTTAGAAAAAAAACTAAAAAAAATGGAAAATTAAAATGTCCCTAAATAATTTAAAATGAAGCAAAATATTTTGAAAATGTTGTTGGGTATAGAAAATGCAAATATTACAGTTAAAATGTCATGTATCTACGGTCATTTGTTTTAAAGTTACATTAAAAATCAAATTCAATTTTGTGAAAAATCGATGTTGCTTAAAAATTACCGTTTTTCCATAATTTTTCTTTTGTTTTTCTTGGCGCTTTTGAAAATAACTGGGAATTTTAAATTTGGACCTCCCCAATGCACCAACGATATTTATTTTCTAAATGGAATATTTTATAAATTAAGAGGTAATTATTGTATAATTCAATATATTCTGTATTTGTAGGTATATTAAAAGTATAAAAGCATAAGACGCTGGTCCAAATAGTTTTGGAAACACAAGTAAAAAAAAAAAATATCCCCCGTCAGGTAAGTAAATATTTTTGGATGAATTAAAAAAAAAAAAGTTGCATTTTACAATTTAATTTAAAGGTCTATCAACATTGAGATAGTGGGCAGCTAAATTTTCAGTTGAAAAGTGAATGTTAACTGATGTTTTAGCCGTGATGAAGGAAAAAGGTAAGTCTTAATTTTTGTATAAGTAATTTTTATTTTATAAATCATTTTTACTGAATAGGAAAATCAATGAGCTTCAATGATAAAATTACAGTCTTATCTTTTGATGAAACTTACATTTCTCATAAAATTTTGTATGGAAAAAAAAATGAACAAATTTTAGGACCATATAAGTGTGTCCGGACTGTCATGGCTAGAGGGTGGTTACATAACTTAACTAATTTAAAAATGATTTAAAATAATGGACAACAGTCAATGTTATTATAATATTAATAGGTGTTTCAGACTTTCGGAGTCCCATTAGCCAGTTAAAATACTATAGGTATTGTTATTACTTATTATAGTTGTTATTATGGTAGCTGGTAATTAAATTGATGTGATATGCATTGATTATTCCATTTTATGACTATTGACTGCAAAACTCACGTTGGTCTTAGTTTAGTCTTAAAGCTAATAGTAATGTCATTCACAGTTTACCTAAGATGAATACAGTATTGGGCAACAAACCTCTAAATATAGTTCATAAAATGTTTGTATTAAATTATATTTTTGTACACTAATTATTTCAATAGTTTAAAAAGTCTGAAAAATTTACTACATTATAATCATTATGTTTTATTACAACCATATTTGTGTAGTAAGCAAGTTACTACGTAACAATAAAACCAAATTCCACAGGTGCATAATTATTATAATAGACGGTGGACCGGCATAGTCGGGCATTAAGAATGGAAATGGGTCCTTCAAACCTATGGAGACAGGCTCACTGAATAACTCAGGATGATAGGGTCAAAATAGGCGGTTGTCAATTTGTCATATTTGACAGAAATACTGGACGCAAACGATGAAATTGAAATATTAAAAAGTAAAATGACTAATCATAAATTAGTAATACATTCAATCAGTGATACATTTGTAGTAAGCCAGTTGCTCATTATTATAATATACGATGGACCGGCCTAAACCAGATGTTAAAGAAATTAGGATTCAGAAATAGGCGGTTGTAACATTTTACAGGGAAAGCACTGAGTGCACACGTCGAAGTCCAAACGGAAAAGAGTAAAATGATTATTTTAATAATCTAGTAATGTAGTAATTTAATAAATTAGTAATCATATTTTGGTAATGCGTTCAGTCGTAAATGCGTAGGCTGGAATAGTGATCACAAAAACACATCCGTGAGAACCGAGATATTGTATATGTAGGCAAGGGGTACGGTTAACCTCATATATAAGGGAGCCCGAATCGGCCTGTTTTCAGACGTGTACCCATTAGTGCAAGCACCTTCACGTCACTCTGAACAATATTATTTTGGACTTAGAAAATAGAAAATTATAGTAAATTAGAAAATTATAGTAAAATTCACAATATATAACAACTGTCTTATTATTCATTCATCAACCACGACTACAACATCGGAAGAAGTGTCTGCGACCGGTACATTAACGTATTGGTAGCCACTTATCTACTATTAGCACTACGATAGTAGGTACCAAGCACCAAGATCGTTACATTTGTATAATGATCAGACTAACACAGTAGGTAACTGAGTAGAACGATTCTTAACTAATCTATAAATTATTTTTATGTAATACATATAATATTATGTGCTTATGCTTTATATTATTATTATTATTTGCGTATGATATTACAATTAGGTACCTACAATACTATAAAGGTGGCTCAGTGTGGCTGAAATTAATCACGCTACGTGATCGCGATTATATAAGAGTAAGCAATGAACGCGACTTTTCAAATTTTCCGCAATTCTATAAAATTTCAAAATTAAATTTTATATTTTCAATTATAAAACTTTTCCACTAATCTACTACCCAATACCTATTTAGGGGGTTGGGGTTGATAGGGTGTATTATACCGATCAAAACCCACTTTACAGGAAAAACTCTCACACCTCGTAGATTGGTCCAATTTCAGTAATTTATTTTTTGTTTGTTGGAAGAATATTTTTTACAGGGCACATTGGACTTCGATTTTTATACATTTTAATACAAAAACTAAAAAGTTGTAAAAATGGATTAAATTCAAACTTGTAATATAAGATTTCGAAAAACAATATTGAAAATCCAAGTCAAATGCAAACTGCAATAAGTCTTCCACTGTTTAACAAAAAAAAAATTACGGAAATCAGACCAATCTACGAGGCGTGAGAGTTTTTCCTTTAAGGCATGTTTTTGAGCAAAAATACGGGTCGCACGCAGGCCCCTTAATGTTATATATAGGGGCCGGAATTATATTCTTTTAAAATAGCCAAAATAAGATGCTAATTCTCTTAAAAAGTTGAAAATATTCTTCCAATATTATTTAAAAATCATAATAAAATATGCAAAAATTATGTTTTTTTATCAAAATATTCCCTTGAACTAAAATATGCACTTATATGCAAAATAATTAATCAAATAATACAAACTGATATAAATAAATACATACTATGCAAAATAATACAAAAACTTGATATAAATAGGTGCCTACATAATAAAAAATACTACAAGTTAAAAAAAGTTTGATTAAATTATTATTAATAATATTTAATATTCAATTATTTTAAATTTTTAACGAAGAAAATGTTTGAAAACAGTGGACAACTATATTTTGTACCATGTGCTCTGGTATCATATTTGTACAACGGTCGATTAAAATGTATTTATATGTCATAATTTATATTATTTATGCCACTGCAACAAAAAATATCGAACATCTACAAAAATTAATCGATATAATCACTAATATTCTTTTATCTTGAAATATTTCCAAATATGCAAAAAAAGTTTTGTTATTAACCCAGATATTTCATGATTTCTAAAGATTTCGAACCCCCGTCAAACTTTAGACTAAAAAAAAAAAATCAAAAGAATATAATTCAGGCCCCTATATAATATATACATTTATAATAAATACAATGAAGTAGGTACTCCTCACCCCCTCCCCGGCCCACATCATTAAACTAGATTACCATATTATACTTAAATGCAGTTTTATTACAGTAATAAATATGGATATTCTAATTGAATGGCTCAATATTCAATTTTTTTTTTAAAAATTTGAAAGTTAAATTTACTACCGTACCAACAGAAATCCCCCATTGTCCACGAAAATCGGTAATTAAATGATACGTTCCCCCAGTTTATGTACGTTGCTTATTTGTCGGTAAAAAGTATTAAGTCGAAGACCGTGTTGGATGTCTAGCTTCTAACAAGTCAGTCTCCTGAAATAAAAATTGATTCACTTTCAAATTAGCCACCATAAAAAAACTAAATGTATCGGGATCTTAATTACTAAAATAATTCATGAAAATATTCATATATCAATTATTTATAAAAAATATGAGGCATGAAAGTTTTTGCCGCAAAGTGTACATATTATTATGTATATTAATTATTACCGTACTGCATATACAAATACACAAGAACATTTTCAAAATATTTTAATTAATTTGTGAACCTATTCATACCATTCTACTTTCTCACTTCGTACTACAATAATTATAGTACATTAAAGACAATTGATTTCAGTTTTGAGAATAATTCCATACGGCATGAATTATTTTTCAAAAAAAGTACATAAAATATTCCTGTTTATTAAAAAGTACTTAAACCTAATTTTATTTAGATTTTAATCAAAATTAATTTACTGTACAATGAATAGCAAGAATTATATTTTTAAATTATAGATTTATATTTTTTAAGAAATGTAAAAAAAATATGAATTATAATTGAATTAAAATGTTTACAATTAAAAATCTACGAAAAGTATGATAACATTTATGATTAATGATCAGTTAATATTATACATACAGAAAAACATAAAACATATTCATTATAACTAATAATTTAAATTGTTATTAAAATCCAAACCTTGAAGTACAAAGAAAATTTTCGTGGTCACAAAAAATATAATTATATCGAAAAAGGTATCTCATGTAAAGAAACAAATGAATACTATACATTTAATTTAAAGATCATTAAACAGTTCATTTAAATAAACATTTGTTCGATAAGAGGGAACTGTAAATATCTTAATCTTAGCATCAGGCATCATAGTATTTAACATTTTCCATAGATCATCAAGTGTAAGTTTATCAACACTACCATCTGACTTGTCTTTTTCTTTTTCAGCAGTGCCCTCATCTCCTGGTCGCTGTCGGGGCTCTCTTGTTCTGAGCTCAGGTATATTGTTGGTCGTTTCTTTGGTATGGGATGATTTTAATGTATAATAAGTACGCATCTTACGAAAAGTATTTATAAATATTTCTGCAACACGAACTACATCATGAGGAAATAACCAAACCAAGTGTGTTAATGTCTTGGAGAGTTTCTCGAGACAGTCAACCACGTGATAGATAGCAGTTCCAATCTAAAAAAAAAAATTAGATTAATATTAATAAATAGATGTTATGAAGTAGTAGTATAATACATAAGAAGTATAGTACATACTCTATCCTTATATTTAGGAATAATCAAGAAAGCCTTAATACTATCACATTTTTCCAATTCCTCTTTGACACATTTACTGAGTTCTATGTTTACCAATTCCAGAACATTGAGCTTTTTAAGACCTCTAATGACAGTAAAAACGTCATGTGCAGATTGATCCCATCCATTACAGCAATTTTCTAATCTCAATGTTTTCAAATTGATAAATCTTTTTAGTGACACGGCAAAATCCTTTGTTAAATATTTGCAATCACCAATTTCCAAAAACTCAATAGTGTCAGTAATAGTATTCAATCTCTGATAGATCTCTTTTGGAAATTCTTTAATAGACGTTAATGACTACATAAAAATAATAATAGTAAATATAATACTTTTCTTTAATTAAATATTTTAATTATATATATAATCAATTATTACTAAACTTACAAATCTATTCAAATTTATTAAATTTTCAAATGATGGCAATGCCGTCAATTTTATTCCAGTTAAACCTTTTAGTCTTAACTCTGTGAGCTTTGTCATTTGTCCCAAATGACTTAAGTTTAGGTACATTAAATCATTGGGAGTTTTTATCTCTTTCATAAAATTTGGATTCCTAAAAATAAAATTAATTATTGAAACTATTGAAAAAAAATGGATTATATTTTCTTTATTACCTTATTGAAGTAGCATTAAGTACTTCAATTTGAGGTAATGAGTAAATAATATCTTCAACAACAAGGACAGGACATCTATACAATTCAATGCATTTTAACTGTTTTGCTCTTTTCATTGCATTTGCAAATCGCAACCAAAAACTTTCCAAGTCTTCAACTTTAGAGGGTCTCAACATACGTCTAGTGTTTAATGTATCAGTTCTTTGTTGATTAATTGTGTCTACAAACCTTTCCCAGTCATAGACCATACAATCTTTTAAACAAACCTTCCGCCACTAAAAATATTTGATAAATAAGCAAAAATACATTATATGACATTTTACTGTTATACTTACTAAGAGTTTATTCATTGCAATTGTATGCCAGGCGGTACATACTCTAGAAGCTGATAACAGCTCATGCGTTTTCAAATATTTAAAAACATGTTCCAATGATTGAATCATGCAATTGAATGATGGCGTGGATGCGAAAGGTGTTGCAATTTCAGAATTCCTGTTAAATTTTATTAAAAAAAAAAAAAAAAATAGATTTAAAATTATTTTATCATACTTGAAAGCATTATAAATATTTATTTATGTTCTCAACCAGGCACATATAAAGACTTAATAACACTAGCGTCTAGCTTTAACATGCAAACAAAATTAGGCCTCAGAACATGTATGAAACAATTAGTAAATAACAAATAGGAGTTGAAAGTAATATAGGAAGGTTGACTTTCTGCTCAAATCTGAAAACAAACACAATCAAATGATTAAAGTGGTAAAAAAACGAACATTTAACATACATCCAGTCATACAAATAAGACCAATGACCAACGCTACTGTGTGTCTGGTCCATTTTTACATTCCCCAAGAGATAGGGAGAAGATAAAATATTTTAATAATTTCATAATGAATTTCATGCATAATGCAGTTTTAGAAATAGGTGTTCTGTCAATAAAAAAATTAGGTGTGTATGACATTTGATTCACCTGTCGTATACTAATTGGTTCAACACCTAGTTGTTACGGTTCAGTAGCAATGACAACCACAGTATGAGAAGACTATACACGTCTATTTCTTTGTCGCACAATAGATTGACAGTTCTAAATAAAAAAAAAAAAAGGAAAAAGTTTTATTGTTTTAAAAAAATTAATAAATCTGTAAATAATCACTTACTATACATACATAACTAACAATTTTTAAATTAGCATTCAAATTGATACATGCTGGATAATAAAAGCCCAGACATTAAAGTGGCAGGTTCATCGTATCCTACAAGGTGTCTGCATAATGACTTCACCAATTTGATGTTTACAACTTCTTTTTATCCATTCACGTGTGTGGTTTGATTGAGGAATGATTATGAAGGAAGGATAACAGAAGGATAACAACCCATTCATTTTGGGTTACATTTGTGAAGCCAAATATTAAACTAATAAGCAAAAACTGTTTAAGCATTAACAATATAAATTAAAGCTAATATGTTACCGTCTTTTATTTATAGTGTTATTTATATCAATTTTCTCAAGTTTTTGAGAAGAAACTTTTGGCGATGCACTAGATTGAATAGCTTGGCAGTCTTCAGATATGTATTCAGGTTTAGATGAAGATGCATTCATTGATTCTGAAATACCTAGGTGATTATGTAAAATGTCAGTATTGTAATAAATTGCACAATAAAACAAATAATTATTTGTCAGATTAATAGACAAATAAATACACAAGGAGTTAAACCAAATATAAAATTATATTGTATGCAATTTAGAAAAATGTGAATTGTATTTTAACTAAATATTTCATAGATAGATTGCATTATGTGTGCATTTTAGAATTTCATAATGAAATGCAGTAGGTATAATTTGAGATAATGCGAGTATACAAATTCACAACTGTTAGAGTCAATACCATTTATTTGAATTACCTAGGTTAATTTAATAATCTTTTTGAAAACCAATCATTAAACCCAGTACATAATATAAAACTCATACTGAACATTAAATATAATAGGTACTTTCACATGCATACTGTGTAATAATCAGCAAAATATGTTAGACTACTTGGGCTAAGATGAATAAAAATGATTATACAATATATTATTATATATAAAAATTACAAATTATTTTTTATTGGTTAACAATTTTCCAATGGATGCCCAACTGTCTTATTTCCGATTTATGTATTATACATTGGGGGGTCACTCACCTAAAGTAGGGGTAACTTGTAATTCCAATGATTCTAAGGCATCACTGTGAAAATTGTCTTTCTTATGCCTCTTATCACTCCGATTGTTCTTAACATCATTAAGTTCTGGTGATGATACTATAAATCAATCATAAATTAATACATTATTATTACACATCCATAATATTATGCATGATATAAAATATAAAAACATAAGCAGATTTACAGAAAGTCTTTATAACTTACTCGATGATATAGAATGTTTCTTTTTATTAACAATGGATGGCTCTTCGACTTCCATAGCTTCACCTGTTTCTTTACTTAGTTCCATTTTTACCCCTGAACGTGATCATAAAAAAAACAATTGATAACATTTAAAATTGGTACATATTTAATTTTAAGTTAAATACAATAGCTGTATAAACATATCATAGACAAAAAACTTACAATTTTTCTTATTTTCAATTATTATCAATACTTCATCTTCAATATCAAATCCAAAAAAATGTTGTTCTGGTTTATTGGCCTCCTAAAAATAAACAAATTAAAATATAACTTATTATTGTTAATTTATCATATTATACAATCTTGCTACAGTATTATATGATTTATAAAACAAAAAATGTTGTCTGTTATTTATAATATAAGCTAATCTAGACTAAATTTTTAGTATGTAAAGAAGTGGTTTTTATATAAAGAACAATACAGAAATCAAGCACATTTTATTAGGATAAGTATTAAATGGGTAAGTTGTATTATATTCACATTATTTAGTAAGATTAGTAAATGTTAAATTAAGACAAATTATTTTTAATATTGTTTTTATTAATCTGCAATACAACAATACATAGTATATTGTTAACATTACATGTACATTATAACTTTTACACTGAAATAAGGGGCGAATGTAAGTTCCCACACGAGATAAAGCAGGTAAAAATGACACCGGGGTATGCATACATAAGTTACCATACGAAAAAAATTACTTAGTAACGTAAGTTAAAAAAGTACGTTAGTTCCCACACGAAATAAAAAAACTACACCAAATACAAACTTCCTTCCCACTTTATTCAGACATAGGACTGACAACTTAAATGTAGTTGATGTGGTTAAAATTTGTTTGTTTTTGTGATGCATAAAAAAAGTACAATCAATTTTTTAATTTAATCTAGTCAAAATATATAATAAAAATTAATAATTTAATGTGTAGGTATGGTCCACATATAATTTGTACAGGTATAAAATAATAATAGCTATAATAATTATAATAATAGTAATAGAAAAATTATATTGTATTTGGCTTATTGTGAAAGCTCAAACGCTGAAACACTTCACATCGTCATACAGCATACTGTGTAATTACTTTTAAGTTATAATCTGATATTTTGTTATTGATATAGTTTCCCTCTAGTATTTGGGCTAGTGCTAGTTCTGATACAGGTCTTACACAAACGCTTGCAAAAGTACAAATAATATGTGGACCTACACATCATATTATTAATTTTTATTATATATTTGGACCAACCACGTTTAAGTGGTTAGTCCTAGTCATAGGTACAAGATGTCGAAAAGAAAAGCTTGTAAACCTATATACCTACACGTATTTTGGCATTTATTACAAAATCATAAATATAAGGAACAGCAGTAATATATATATATATATAATTCCTACGCGCGTATACAGATACCTACTAAATCTTATAGTTATCGTACGATAAATCAATAATGTTAATGAAAATACAATAACAATAACAATTAATACGACCATAGACCTATAAACTAATGGATAGCGCTTAGAGAGAGAGGTCAGGGGTACGACATACATTATTAGTTTCATACGTCTATGATTTCTCCCATTATGTTTTTTCTCTCTTTCTCTTATATGACTGTCCACCAAGATTCCCCCAATATGTTCTTTCTCGCTCGCTCCATATTGGCGTTACTCATTGATGGCTGGGTGGTGGTGAGTGAGGTGCAGTCCATTAGTTTATAGGTCTATGAATACGACCGTGCGACCGATTATAATTTAATGACGACGGTTGTCAACAGTCTCGGCAACGATGACGGCGGCTACACAAATAATTGTCGTGCGCGTCGACTGACGTTGCGTAACACCGAGCGAGACAACAACATTAACGATGTGCCTGCTATCGGCGGCGATACGTGACAGGACACGATACGATTTAATGGCGTCACCGAAGCGACGTCGAATACGAGAACCACGTACACGGCCGCAAACGTAGGGAGTAAGCGGTAGCAGTGGCGAACGTCAACTATTAAGTTGATACCGGCAATGAGTTAGTACTTACAAACTTTCGGAGACAACAGGCCCGTACAGCAGTCGTGCAGGTCCGGAGTAAAACTGACTGCGGTATCAGAACGACGTACGCCACAAGGTGCAGCTGGCGACACGAGAAACCACAGAGATAATCGCCGTTGAACGGCCGTCGGGACCAAAGGGTTATGACGGCTAAGGGTAATGACAAATGACGACTTTGTGGCTTGTGCACAAATACGTGGAAACGGCGGCCGGGCGGCGCGTCGATAGTCGTAATATTCAACAGCTGATACCAAAGAACAGACAAAGAAACGACACGAGCGCTTCCCCGCGGTAAGGCAAATTTTGGACGAATGGATTGAACTTTTGGACAATATTATTATCATTTTCACATATCAATATTATGACCTACCCATGGCTTAAATATACGCATTTATTAAAAGAATAGTAATTTTTATTCTTTAAAGCTTAGATAACTATTAACTAAATAATATTAATGATTTATTATTATTAGCTATTATTAACTATAATTAGAAATAATTTGAACTTGAGAATTTAATTACATCAATAGTATATATTTGTATGTTCATAGCGTCTTTTTTACAGGGAGATTAATTCAGTTTAAGCATAATTATTGTTTTTATTGTTCTATGGTTTAAGTGGCTATTTCTACATACACCCACCGTGTAACACATAATCTCGGAATTTATCGGGACATTTTTTGTTTATAGGTTTCGGTCACACTGTTGGATAGATTGCTGGGATTTTTACTTTACTAAGTTGGCAGTTGTGATTTTGAACATTTTGATTTTTTTTTTTTTTTTATGATAATTGATAATATTTTTTCGGTTTCGGTTTTAATTACGGTTTTTTAACTTTTCGGTTTAGGTTCAGTAACGGTTCCTGTCCCTGCACCTACCTACTTAATTTTAAATTGTTCGCAATGAAAGTGATAAATGATAAATCGTAATGCATCAATACAAAATTTAAATTGCCAGTGTATTTTTTTCTTGGTTTTTCACATTGCTTGACGATAATTGCTTATTATAACTTTTTACAATTATTTTTAATTAATTCTCATCTGTTCGGTCTTTTTTCTCACCATTATTAGATTTGAAATGTCGCTCCAGATTAACTTACGTACATACACCGAGTAAGTGCAATTATAGGTATTAAAAGACTGTACAATTTCAACTACTAACGTGGATGAAAAAATCAAGGAAAAATAACAAAATTTTTCGTTCCTTTCTAGTTCCAATAATTTACACAGATATGTAAATAATTGAAATTAAGATATATTTTTTCTAATGTGTATAATGCATCTAGCCAATTATTGATTGTTATCGAGTATATAAGTTTATCGTTGCTTATTAGTCAATTTGTTAAGAGGACGCCACACCCGCATGTGTTGTCTCCGTCTTACAAACGCGTAACATATCAAATTTTACACTCTGCAGATCATGTTTATCTCCGTTAGTTTAAAAGTTAGAGTGAATTGACCTCTTATTAAATATAAAGGTAAGATTATTATTCAGGGCATCTCATAGGCATTTTATTATATTTTAATTTTAAAACGAATATCGTGTATTTTAAGATGTACAAACAATTTACAATTTTAAAACAGTAATAATTCGCTCTAAAATTAAAATATAATAAAAAGGATATGAGATGCTCTCGATAATAATCTTACCTTTAAATTTAATAGGAGGTAAATTTACTCTAATTGTTAAACTAAGGGAGATAACGTGAGCCTACAATTTGCTATGTTACGCACTTGTAAGACGGAGACAACGAATGTGAGTGTAGCTTCCTCTTAATATTTATCATACGTTATAAGTTATAATTTATATAGAAATGAGTAGATACCTATATAAAATATAATTATTGATAACAATAAACGATAAGACATTCGACATGTGTCGGCCAACAATTTAATTTTGAAGATAATCTCAAAACAGAATTATAAAATATGTAGGTACCTACTTGTAGTTAAAAATTATTAAAGAAGAATGCATATGAAAAAAAAAAAAACATTAATGATTAAATAAGAATTTTTATTTTATTCAGAACTAAAAAAGGAACTCGTTCATTTTCCAAAAGAATGAATTTTTTTTTTTTGTAAGGAATGGAACGAAACGTATTTCTTTTTAAAAGGAACTTGCCGAACACTGGATATACCATAAACCAACATCATTTATATATATGATATAATAAGATAAGGTTGTCATTGGTTATAGCAGCTTGCTCTTGAAGTAGAGGCTCTGATCCGGTCAGTTTTCCGGTGTATGTTTTGCTATTCAGATGTTTCAGCAGATCTTCTGAATCCTGTCTGACAGTAGCAGCGCATATCTTGTTGATCTTCAAATTTGATTGTTTAGGTATTATTTTAAATAATTTCTAGTAGGTACTTAAAGTTTGTTGACAGATGAGGCATCCAAAGACGGTTTGGTTATGTGTAACATTCAAAAATCATATTATGATTAAATGAAAAAAACCCATAATGATACATTTTTTATTGTCTGGAGCCAATGGCAACCCGGCGTTAGTACCAAAGATATGTTTTTTTTTCAAAAATGTATTTGTAACCAATGGCAACTATATAAAAATGCACAATATGTAGTATATCTGCTAATCATAAATTAATACCTATAATATAACCAATTTTAACCCTAAAAATAATTAAATACAAATATTTGATTTGCTACCCTCTAGCTACCTATAGGTGTTGAAAAGATAGGTACACTATAAACACCTTCCAAGTCACCAGGAAACTATTGATATAACTTTTATTGAAACCGGTAAAGTAGTAATTAAGTCATTAGCTAATAGACAAATATTCATTTTTTATATAGGTAAACGAGATATTATTTTTTTTAAATATTAAAATAAGTAAATAACATTATTCCAACTGTAATTGAGCAGATTCAATTTAAAACTATATTCTAATACTTGTATAATTATTATAGTTTGCTATATGATAATAATGGATCAAAAAATAATTGGAATTCAACACCAGTATATGGACCTTATGAAAAACTATACCTTAGTGATTGGGGTCAATCTAATATACATCATGAGATTGTGCAGGTAGTCAATACATTTACCTTTTTTCCTAAGCTTCATTATAGCCTTACTTTATTTTTATTTCTTGTATGTATATTTTAATGTAATTAATTTTCAATTGTTTATGTTTTTAATCAAGTTAAAAGGTTATTTATTTTAAAAACTATAATTTAATATAGTATACTATATTTTAATTTATTTATTTTTAGGCTTTTGATAAAATGAATATAAAACAAATGAAACCCATACAACAGAATTCATTTTTATATTTAATGAATCATTATAATACGGCAATGATTGGCTTTTCAAAAGGAAAATCTATTACCTACTTAGCAAGTATTTGTTCTTCAATTATGAGTAATAGTGATAAAATGGTATGTTATAACAAATTATGAGTTGATTTATGTTAAGAAGAGATAATACGTTAAGCTACTTGTACTTTTGTATTATTATTAAACATAGTTTTTTTTCTTAACTTTTTACTAACTTAATTTAAAAGATCTTAATTATTTACAGAAAAGTTTTGTCATTGGACCCAAAGCTATTATACTAAGTAGCTCTTCAGCATCATGCTCTACATTAGAATATTTATCAAATAAACTCTTCTCTTCAACAATAAAAAAGAACAATGTTTTTGTAGCTTATGAATCTAGTCCAGTGCAACACACAATAGTAAGTGAAACACTTGAGAGAATGCCATACTCCTGCTAAAGTGGTATTATACAGGCATTTTTAATAAAATGATGACAAAATGGTATTGTCAGTATCATGGTTGGTTGTTTTGGGATTAGAAATTTATATAAAAAACAGTTTTGCTCAAAAATAACTAAGTTACAGTGAAACTAAATGTATAAACAGTATCGATGATGTTTTTTTTTGTGAGATACCTTTTTATTTTATTGACATCATTAATTCGAAAATATTATTTAAGTTTTTAAAGTATAAAAATAATGAATATTAAACCATAATAAGTTGTAGAAAATTTCAACTACACTGCAATTTTTTTCTTCTGTATCAAATATAAATAAGTTTTTTAACCTACAATTGTAACTTGAGTGATTTGTTTTTGCGGATAAATGTTTTTTATCTAGGTTTTGCAAACAATTTATGGGTGTGGCGTGCTATTATGACGTATAAAATTATTAAAAAATATTAACTACGTACCAAATTTCGGAGTTGTTAATTTTATCTATTTTTGTTTTTATATTTGTAGGCAGCTTTGTGTAATGGATGTGATATTTTAATTGCTACTCCAACAAGTCTCCAAAATGTAATTACCCAATCAAAAATATTTAATTATTCGAATCTAAGACATTTTGTTTTTGATAATGTAGATCTACTACTGGATAACTATAAAAATCAAGTAATTATATTGTTATCTGTATACAGTTTTTAATAAAAAAAATGTAATTATAAAAAAATTTTCAGATGCCTAATTTTCTTCAAATTTTAACAAAACTTAAAGAAAAAGAAGGATGCAATATACAATTGATATCGGCATCAGTCAAATGGAATAATGATGTAGATACATTTTTAAACCAGTTATTTATAAAATGGCAGTATATTTTTGGATCTCCCCTAGAAGCTGCTCGTTATATGAAAATAAATTTGTATGTTAAACCAGTCAAGGATGATAAACTAGAAAAAATATTAGGTAAAAAAAAAATTCTTATTTATATTACAAGATGTTAATTATTATTTTATTCTAAAATTTTAGAGTTATTAAAAAATAATATTAAGTACTGTCAGAGTGTTTTGATTACATCTGATGCTGATGAACTAGACATAATATCTAGTTATATTCAGCAACATGATTCTAGTATAGAAGTATTGGTGCCAAGTCAAATGAGAATTTCAAATGGTAAATTTATTTATATTAATTAAAAGTAAATTTTAATAGGTTGGGTATTTTAAATTGTTTTTACGTTTCCACATGGGGTTTTATTTATGTTTAGTTTATACATTGCAAAAATGGAATGAGCCATTAGAAAAAAAACACCGTTTATTAATTTGTAGTGACAATATGATGATTGATTTTTATGTTGTGGATGCCGATTGTTTAATACATTATGATATTCCCTCCAATAAAGAAAATTTTTCAATGAGATTCAGTGTTTTACAAAATTCCAGCAATGTTATGATAGTAAGTCCCTTAAATTATTATTTTTTTAAATTTTATTTTTGTTTATCATAAATTCAATATATATTGGAGATCTTAATGGTTTATAGACTCAGAAGCTTATATAGCTGGACATTAATCAATCCATTCTTAAATTGATATGTACCAATCACTTGAAGTTCTTTACCAATTACATTTTGATTTTTTTGTTTATAGAATAAAGAGCGTAGTACTTATATATTTTTGAGTAACAATACTAAAGATATGTTGCAGTTGCCAAAAGTAGTTGAAGTCATGAAAAGTTTTGGTAATGGTAAAGTGGATCCAATTTTGCAGAAACATGCCAAGGTTTTAAAAATATAAAATGCATCTGAATTATACTTAATACAATAGTATTGATGTAAACAATGAAGAGTACATCACATAAAAGGGTGCTATAGAATGTGGGATACAGAAATAACTAGCTATCAAATATTTTTCATAAATAATTGGAAAATAGATAATTTTTTTTAGCTCAAACATTTTCAAAATATTAATAAAAATAATTTTCAAAGTTATCTAATAGTATTTTCTGTAATTTTTATAACACATGTTAACTCTAAAATAATTGATGACAGGTGTTTGTAAATTTGTTTTTAGTATGTTCCAAGTGTAAGAGACGGACAAATCTTGCTGTGATGTACTTTTGATATGAATAGTCCATCAAAATTAATTAAATTTTAAATATTTTTTAGAATTTAACTGACTCTCTAGAAAAAGAAAAGATAAATTGTTTCTTCTGCAGCGAAATACAACAATTTGGTTATTGTTCTAGACCCATGTCATGCAAGAGTCGTCACATTTTATTCAAGCAACTTGATGAACCTGGTGTTAATATTCCTAGGTTAGTATTACTCTAAATAGTCTTGTAATAATTAATTTACATTTATCATTAAACATAAATATATTTATTATTTATTAATATTAATTAAATTAAATAATGTAAATAAATTAAATAATAATAATAACTATAGTATTTAATACCATATGATAACATTTTTATTTTAGATCTGGAATAGCTATTGTAAAAATTTTAAATGTCTATGATGCATCTCACATGTCTGCTAAACTTTTGAAACTGAATTGTACAAATAATGTTAATGATGAACAACATTGGTCAAATGTAGTGGACTATACTGATACCATTAATCATAAGCTCAGTTCATACTTTTCAAAAAGGGATTCTGAGTAAATTTTAATGAGCTTATATGACGTAAACAAAATAAAACGTTAATATATTTTAAAATCTTTTTAGAGTTCTTCATGAAAACCCTAAACCTGGAGATATGGTTGCTGTACAGGTGGAATCTAGTTCTATAAAAATGATTGACACTGCATATTTCAGAGCTCTTGTTATTAATGTAGTAGACAATAATACAGCAAACTCAAAAGTGATGGTTAAACTGATTGATGAAGGATATATTGAAACAATATCGGTATAATAAATAACGTTTATTAATAATTAATCATTCCTGATGTTAAAATTGTTGATATGCGTTTAGAAATGGAAAGTGTTTGTGTTACCTGATATGTTAAAAAGTGTACATACTACTACTGTGGATATGTTTGTGGCATCCATAAAACCAATTGGCTTTGACAAAACATGGCCTACCCAAGCTAACCATTGTCTTATAAAACATTTGAAAGATGTTAATATTTGCAATAATACAATTATTGTAAAGGTATGATATTTAGTACTTATTTATCATATGATTTTATGTGTTCAAATATTAATTTTTCCAGGTTAAAATGGCTCTAGGAACTACTATATGGATTAAAAAAATGTATGAAAAATCTTGGGATACAGATTTAAAGAAATATGGCCTTAGGGAAATTTTACCTGAGATTTTGTTGAATACTGGCTATGCAGACATGAATTTTGAACACATTGGCAATTTAACAGAACTTAGTGTTTCAGCTGGTATTGCCAAGCCATTACTATTAAAAAATAGTTTTGAGGATAAAAGTAATTTTAATAAATTATATTATTGTTCGTAATTTGTTTTAACCAGTTTCCGTTTTATTTTAGAAGAACTAAGCATAGAAGAGTATATGTCACTTTATAAACTGCCTCAACCCCAATGGGCTCATCTGGATCAAAGTAGCAATTTAGTTTCTGTAGAGTATATTATTAGTCCTAAAATGTTTTTTGTCAAAAATACCAAGCACTATGATAGGTAAATTATTATATTTGTTTATATATATTATACAAATATTACATTTCTAGATTCTGGGTGTTTGGTAAAAGCTTGATTGTCATTGTTATCAAATGATTTGGTTTTTATTTCCCTTAGAAAATATTTTAAGATTTAGTTACTAATTTTATTGTTCTTCTTAAACATTGATTTTCAGTTTTTTTAAAGTGTTAATCCTCAAATTAGATATTCAGATTTAGATTCTGAACAATGAATGTATTGGTCTTGCAATGATGTTTTTTTTTATGAGTTGTCATTTTTTCAAGTTTGAGATAAATTTCTAGTATTGACTATTGAATATAATATGTACACTGGGCGTGTCAAAAGGTGATTCCCACTGCTTTTTAATTAATTGGGGATAAAAAAAAATTAGGCAACAAAATGTTAATTGTTTTACTCAGACCCAGTTTTTGACAGGATCAAAACGTGTAAGTCAAGTCACTAACAGCTAGTAATGTTTATAAAATAATATTATAATATAATATATGAGAATTATTTTTTGAAAAAGTTCAACTAATAGTACTATTAAGGGGTATCAATACCCGATCGTTTCTAAGGAGTTCAACATAGGCAATTTTCTATTTGTGTGCATGTGGGTCGTCTAAATGTGTGCGTAGTAAATGATTATTAGTGTGAGTGACTGTGTATAAAATAAATAACTGAGCTGAACGTGCACGCACGTGTCAGTTAAGCAGCAATTTACACAATAAGTAATTACAAATGTGATTTTTAGTGTAATACTGAAACTTAGTTTTGTATTTCCAATAATATAGATTACTGAGTGACATTACAGTATGAACACCTATTATACAAATTGAAGAGAAGAAGTTTATCTAGGCTTGTAGAGAGGAGTCGATTTCCAATATTTTATTTTAAATGTCCAATATTTAGATCTAAAACTTGTAACATTTTACTTTTTGAATTTGAATTATTAAGTTTAGTAATTAAAATATTGAAAATTGACTTTTATACAGGCATAGATTAACTTCTCTACAGTGTTGATAATGAGGGACAGAGTGGCCGAGCGGTCTAAAGCGTCGGTTGCGATCCCAGTCAACGCCGGCTTGATTCCTCGGTCATGGGCGGCATTTTTCTTCTGGCAAGTCACGGTGTCCGGAGAACAAGTGCCGCCATCCCCCACCCGGGCATGGTAGATACCTACAGGTGCCCAATCAAAATTTCTGCCAAACCCAACACCTGCCCCCCCCCCTACCGACATTAAAACGTACAAAACCAATACAGCTAAAGGCCATAGATGCCGCCGGGCTTAAGATCAAATAAAAAAAAATATTTATAAGAAGTGTATTTACTCTCAAGCCGCTCAATAAACCATACTATTGGAAATTCAAAAATGTATTTTCATAGAATTTTTCAATGCTATTCATGCCCCTTGATAGCAATATAAATAATATATAATGGAATACCCTTAGAGACATAGGCTTGAAAATGATTAAAAAAAAATTCTTTAATATTATTGTTATGTACCATTAAAAATATTAATTTAAGAAACTTTGAAGTACCTAAGCAAATTCATATTAGTGTGGTAATTGCACTCTACATACTTGATTTTTATAAAAAATTAAAAATTTACCTATCTATAAATATTAATATGCAATATTTAAATATAATGTTTTAGACTTAACAATCTTCAACTAATGATTGATAAATATATTGAAGAAAAACAGTTAAACAAATTAAATGATGTTATTAATGGAGCAATTTGTTTAGCTAAATATCCACATACTAATAAGTAAGAATTTTTTAATGGTATATATATATATTATATTGCTATTTAAACAATTTCATGGTATAGGTATAACCGCGTTAAAATTATTGAAAAATTTGATAATGGAGATGTTGAAGTTTTGTTTGTGGACACAGGTGAATTTATTTATATTAAATTTCACTTATTACTTACAATACATCCAGATTTAATCACTTACTTACCATTCCAAGTAAATATAAATATTTTAGTTACATACCGGGTGATTTCATTTAACTTAGAACAATAATTATTCAAAAAGTATTCATGTTTTTGAAACATTTTTTTCTACATGTTTTATTCTAAAATTATATTTTTTAAGTTTTTTTACTTTTTTGAATAACAACACAGTTTTAATTTTATCTTCGCAAGCAGAATATTTTCTGAGGATTTTGATGCATAACAATCTAGTTAAGGATGAGTAGCTTATGAGGTATAACTTTTAAGTATTTTTAGTTTAGATGAGCGGAGTAGTGTCAACCAACATTTTGGGAGTAAAAGTGTACCATTCTATTCCGCTTATCTAAACTTTAAATACTTATAACTCATAAACTATTTGTCCTAAATTCAATTTTTAAGTATCTAAATACTTAGTAAATATTCTGCTTTGGAAAATGAAGTTAGAACTAAGTTGTCATTCAAAAAAGTGAAAAACTCGAAACATTTTGAGGATAGGAAATATTAAAAAATATTTATATATATTTAAAATTTTGTTTTTTAACTACTAAAAACCATGTAAAAAGTTATTTTAAAAACATTTATAGTTTTTGAAATAATGTGTGTTCAATGATAAAGAAATCACCCGGGGTATACATAATAATTACATATTTATATTTATTATTATTTTATTTAATTGTTAGGCGATTGAATGCAGTTTAAGCGGCGTTAAAGATACATTACCTACTGGCAACGAGCTGAATGAACTAACTGACTATTTATTTGATATGACTCAAAATCCATTATATTTAAAAGTTAGTAAACCATATATCTAAAAATTTATTTTTAAAACTAATTCTTTACATTTCAGGTTATTAACACTATTTCATCAACAACTTTTACTGGTGGTAGTCACTATGAAGTGATTTTATTTGATGCAGAAATAACTGTTAATTTAGAGTTTCAGACAAAATTCAGTCAATACTGTGATACTCTAGAAATGTCTAAATTGTTAAATTGTATAAATACTGAATATTATAATGAAGACATTTGCGAAGAAGATAATGCCAATATTCCATATGTTATTGATGAAAAAAATTTAGAAATTGAAGATGATTTTGCTTCTGAAATACTAACTTCTATTTTTGGAAAAGTAATCAATAATTTATAGAATTTAAAATATCTAATTTTTCTTACAAGTGTGCAACTTAAAAAATGTCAGCTTGAATTTCTGATGTTTTGTTAGTTTTAATATTAGAGTGAATTCACCTATTATAATCCTATTTAAAACAACGTGGTTTGTTGTATGTATATTCCTTTCATATTTAAATTTTGAAGTGAGATAAACATTTTAAAAATTAATATTTTACAAAATATACAAATTTTTTTAAAAGTTCAACCCTAAATATCCCCAAAAAAAACTTCAACAAACCCATGTAAAATGTTGTTACTTATAGATTTGATCCTAAATTCATTCTCATATTGAGACTAAAAAACTAAACTTAGACTGCTAAGTATAACTTTGCCATATTCACTTGAAAGACAGAGGCAACACATGTGGGTGAAACGTCCTTTTAAAATAAGATAACATATAATGATTAGAACATGCAAAAGTATTATGTATACACTTTTTATGATATGATTACCAATTTGAAAGTTTTTCAATTTGAAATTATTATAATTTTACCTAATTGTACCTTTGTAAACATAATTTACAAATCGGGAAAACATTAAATAAATTATATTAATAGTCAGTCATTTCACTGCCAATATTTAAAATTAATGAGTATGCATTTTTTAGGAATTTGCTAATAGTTTTAAATGCATAGACCAAAATATTGAGGATGTTAAAAAAGAAGAGTCTTTATCAATCACAGATGTAAAACCAATAACTGAAAGTGGACCTCTTAAAGATTGCATTACCGTCGAACCAATTAAAACTCAAGAAATAATACCTATTAGTAATGCAGTGATGCTTAAAGATAAGTCTGTGCAAAATAATTCCAAACAACAACTTAGGGAAAAACGACGAAACATTTGCTTAACATGCAATACTAATATACAATCAATTATTCCTATATGTACTTGGCATCAAGATAGAAATAATATTTATTTAAAACTCAATATCCTTGAAATAGATGATTTCAGTGTTGACAGTACATTAGAGAGTATTAAGTTTAAGTAAGATTATTTTGTTATGTGTAGTAAAATTGTGCATTTTTATATTATACTAAATGTATTATTTGCAGATCTCAATTCAAACATTTAGCATACGAGTTTTGCGTTAGACTTTACGGTTTTATTATTGATAAAAGTATAACACATAGACATAATTATGAAGGATTCCAAATCAAAGCTGAAAAATTATACAAAACAGGTATATATTTTATTATCTATAGATTAGTAGTGGGTTCTTAAACTATGGCTTCTTAAAATGACACAACAAAATCTCTACACGTCACTATAGTGGGTACGGTGTCTGACCGTCTCAGAACGTAACCTGGTCGCCACACGAGACTGATCTCATTTTGGACATAGTTTAGTAAGTAGTCTTATTGACTAGTACACATATCTCTCATTGGTAGGTAGTTCACACTACCAATTTCAGACTACATACTTAGTGTCAGGGTTCACCAAGAAAAAAAGGTTACACTATATTCTGTTCCATCTAAGAGTAGACCGCTTTCACACACGCAGACTGAGCCTCCGAACAGTGCCTGACACCCCATGCGATTGTTTTGCATTATGTGATTGGCAGACAGTCATCGGTTGTTGGGCACCAGTGCTAACGCTCTCACCAATGCCCGGGTTGTGGTGGGAATGTGCGGAAAAAACGTGTTTTGATCAGCCGAGTGGTTCACTCTTAGATAGAACAGAGAATAGAACTCTATATTATATTATAGAGTACACAAAGTACCAAACCATGCTGTAAAAACAAATTTTATGACAAGCTTAACCTTGACAAAATTACTTTATATAGAGTTGAATTAAACTACTTGGTATTGTATTTAACTTAATCCAACATATCCACCCAAATATTCAGACTTATTATTAGGCTTTGGAATAATATCTTTACTAAATAGTCAGTATTATGTATGTATTGTTATTATAATTATTTTTATAAATAACTATTTTGATGGTTTGAATAGTACCGTTAGAACTTTAATTTAACTCCGTTGTTAACTACTCGAGTTTGAAAAAACAATTGAGTATGCATCATTACTCATGATTAAATCAAGTCTAAAACTGCAGTGTTGACATTTTTACAGATTACAAATGGCCACAGTTATTTTCATGTAGTAAACATCATACATATGTGAAATATGATACAAACCACATTGAAATCAAAGACTTAACTATCTGGGAAAAAGGTATTATCATTATTAATTATTTGTATTATTATAAATGTGATAATTGCATTAGAACAATTTTTATTATTCAACTTATAGGGTGTTTCACCGTACATGTTCACCACCATTTCCCTAATACTCGATGCATAATATTATGTTCACATTCTCAATTTTGGAATTTTAAGCACCTGTAAATTACCTTATTTTTGAAATACTAATATTTTGTCAACATTTAAATAGTTTCCTGTTGTATTTCAAACTTCTTTTTTACAAATATGTTTTTGGGCTGGACAGACATTTCTCTGAACAATTTCTCGTTATATTAGCAATCAAACAGCAACAAGGATGAAATAATGTTTCAATTTCAACCTTATAATTTTGTGTTACAGTACCTAGATTGCATCTGATAAATTATGATTAATAATATAAATACGTTACCATAGAGACCTCATTATTAATAACAATTCATAATTTAAAAAAGATAAATATTGTCATCATCATGCATTAGCCACTCCTTAGTGGCTGAAAATATCTAAATATAAAAAAATATGGTTCTTAAGTATACAAAAAATTTGAGTTTGGACAAATGTATTATTAATGGACAAAATCATCTTGGATAGTTATTATCAATTTTGTTAAAATTTTTTTTTACAGCCATGAACAAGTTTAAATTGTCAGCCAAAGGTACTCCTCTGAACTCAATAAATGATGAATATTCCAGTAGTGAAGGCGAAGATGAAGAGCACATAGATTTTGATGATTCTATTGATGATTACTAATACATAGTTGTATATGTACACTTATATATTTAGTTTTAATATTTTATTCTTTCTTCTTTGAAAATTTTCAAGTTATTTTAGTAATGTACCTCAGTGAGAAGTAACCAGTACCATGTATACCTTATTGTTTAAATTTTTTTATTAAATAAATTCACTAATTAATATTATTTATCATTTTTTGTTTTTGTATATTTATAAGTTATAGCTATTAATAGCCTTGTTTCCCAAAAATAGTTTGTTTTCTGAGTTGCAGTAATTTTCAATAATTACTAAGATAAGCTATTTGTTATTTAAAGGAAAAAATTGCAAGTGACCCTTTCATATAGGTGGGACCCCCCTAAATCCATAAATATGATTCTATTTAGTTGATTCCTGAAAAAATAATTTATATAATTATCCACCTCAACATTCTTTGCCTAACCATGCCAAAACATTTCCATTCTTAAATTTATAGACAAAAATATTTTATTATCATACTGTATAAAATTACATGACATATGAACAATTAACATTAACTTAACATCGGTTGTAAAATGTTGGTATGTGGTAATCAGAACTAAAGCTGATTATTTAATTTAGATGAACATAGTGTAGCTATCTGAAATAGAATTCTTAATTGAAGCTATTTTTAGTGTATCGGTAAGTGTAACTGATGATTCAGTATCAATGGATCCAACAGAATCTATATTGGCCACAAAATTTTGATTATCCAGATTTCCTTCCATAATATTTCTAAGTGCAAATAAGCTCCATTCTCGCATCACTGAAATAAAATTTTAATGATTCACTAATAGTAACGAATAATTTGTATTTGCTAATAGTAATGTATAATTGGTTTTTGTAAATTATTGTAATACAAAATTGACTGTCTATTACCTAGTTTAACCTATAGAATTTGTTTTGTTGCTCAATTTATCATTGAACAAAAAAAGTATAAAATAAAACCACCATCAATTTCCTAACATTGAGCTTAAGGGTTATGGTGCCGGTAGTTTATTAAGGAGTAAAATTTAGACAATTAAGTCACATGTTGTATCGGCCTTGCGTGGAACGTGCATGTGTGTGATTATGTAAATTGATATTAGTGTGAGTGAGCTATAATTACATGTGATTACTTAAATACTTTTTAAAAGTATCTTTTTAGTTTTTACAACACTATATAATATTATTATTTATTGTTATACTATGGTTAACAATAGGTATCAAATCTGTATATTTATAATATAATAATAAAAGCATTTATTTTGTATGAATATTTTATTAAAACTGTGCACATTTAATTCACAAAATATGAGTCTTGTACAGTCAAGTACAGGTTTATCCAATACAAATTTGATTTAAATATTAATTTACGTTTTAACTTATCTAGGTAAATTGTATATAAACATTGTATATATTTATTTTATGAAAATATGTTTACAATGTCCAAAGAAGTATCCTTAGTAAGCCAAAGTATCCTTTATGGTTTAGTAATATATTAAAAACCTAACATTTTACAAAAAAATAGCTCATATAATATTATTTTAAACGATCACTAACCCAATTTAACTACAACCGTTTTTTGAATATTCGTGTTCTATGTAAGAACCAAAAAAAAATTGATTATAATAACTTTATTTCTAAATTCCAGCCATAAAATCATAAAATTATTCATGACATTTATAAATACTAAACGACTTAATTCTGCTATACCAGTATATATATGTCGTACAACAATTTAACTAATTTTAGTAAAGAACACAAACTATTTAGCTCATTATTTTTCTAGTGTACCTAGGTACCTATTTAAACAAACAACTATAAATTATATTCAACAATATAAGCCTGATAATTTGAATCTATACCTACTCTCGACTTTAATGTTTGTCGCTTGTGTGAGTTGAACTGAGAAGATGTCTTTGAAAATTCTAGAATTGTATTGGTTGAATACAAAAACATGTGCAGGTCCAAACAAAATATCAACTAAGCTACCTATTTTTTTTTTTACTGGATGCAAATTTGTACATCCTAACTGTTTTCCTAACTATTATTGATTTAATAAGTCTTTATCATCGGGTATCTTTCTTTACAAGTATCGAAAATTACCAAGGGAGATGAATAGATGATATGTAGCCAAGTAACAAACTATCGTCCAATTTCAATAACTTCAATAATCCCAAAAATATTTTAAACATTTGTACTAATTGCACTGGTGTGTATAAAACAATTAATCCTTTATTGAAAAACATAAATGTTGATGAACAACATGGATTTATATTATTCATTTTAAACTCCATTTTAAATTCTATATTAATCTATATTGGTTTTCAAATTGTATTTTGTATTGAGATAATTTTTTAATTGCACATAGTCATTATATAATACCATTTTATATTATACAATGTATAAGAAAAACGATTCTTTGCGAAAACAAACAGTCAGCCTATGATTTTACTAAGTATATTTGATGATATTATTGTGAATAAGGTAAAAATTATATATAACCTATTTACGTAGAACCTTTTTTAAATTTTCAATCCTTAGCTATAAATGTTGAACAACAAAATAGTTATTACATTTTAAATATGATAAATTTTGTCAAAATTCGAACATTAAATGGTTTTTAAAAAAAATTGTAGGTACCTATGTATTTTTAATATTTTTCAACTGCTATTGTAACAATATATCAGAAGCCACGCATTACATTTTCACGTTATTTTTTCCAAACAAATTAAATTATACTGATATTTATAGAAAAATTAACTAAAAAAATTGAGAACAGACAATGATATTAATGTCCATAAACAGCTCAAAAAGAGTGAAATTATTTTAAAAATTGAATGTTGTATAGAAACGGCTAATATAAATATTCAGTGAAATTTTCAATTAATTACAGTCATTCGTTTTTTCATTACAATAAAATAAGGAAATCGTTACATTAGGAATCGAGTGAATATCAAATGTTGTAGAAATATGAATTTCAAACACTCATAAAAATTTAATTTGATTGTCTTATAGACATTTTTTTTTTTTTGATAAAGGTAGACAAACTTATGAGGAATCTTGTATTAGATTTTCAAATCTTAGATTTAAAAAGGAAATTTTTTATGAAGTTCTTACTCAAAATAATTTGCGAATATTCATCATTGTTTCGTATTTTGTCAATATGTGAACTTTAAATGCTTATAAAAAAAAATTGTAACAATGAATTTTTAATTATGTCATCTGTTTTTGAAACAATATAGTATAGAAGCTTGCTATTCAATTTTCAAGCTTTTTCAACCAACAATTAAAATTTTATTGATATTTATAGAAAAAAAAAACTAAAAAAGGTGCTCTGCTGTACAGTAGGTTACAAGTGGGTTAATGTATAATGGATGGTATTAAATTTGACTTCAACGATATAATATCATTGTATAAGAAAAACGATTCTAATCGGAGACGGTATGTTAGTCTAAGTATAAAACATATTATATACATATCATCTATGGTATTAAAAAAAAATTGACTTATAATAAATTCCAAATTAATCATATCACAATATCCATTAGGTAGGTACTTATAACGCGTTATACATAAACAAAAACCTTGATACTATCATAGATATATAATAGTGTACTTTAAAAGTTTCAAGTACCCATGAAGAATATTATGCAATCTCAACATAATAACTAAAATAGTTATTCTAGGTTTTTTTTATGTTATTTTGTCCCAAGTTGAACTTAAAATGACTATAAAAATAAACTGTGCCTTTGTATTTTTTAGATTTTTTATTAAAAGAATTAACTACTTACGTGGAATCTTGATTTAAATTTTCAATCCTTCTATTTAAAAATTGAACATTTTATAAATTTTTAACTACAAAATAATTATTCAAATTTAAATTTGATACATTTTGTCAAAATTCGATCTTTAAATGTTTATAAAAAAAAAATTGTCCCTATGTATTTTTAATATTTTTCAACTGAGATTGTAACAATATATCAGGAGCCTTGAATTAAATTTTTACACTTTTTGGGCCAACAGATAAAACTTTATTGATATTTATAGAAAATGTTAATACAAACATTCAGTCAAAATTCCATGTACCTACGGTCATGAGTTGCACCAAAAACCAAAATCGATTTTTGGTTACAGGTTACTAGGTTACAGGTGGGTCACTGTCATAGATTGTGTTCAATTATGTACCCACTTGTAACCTACTGTACAGCAGAGCACCTTTTTTATTTTATTTTTTCTATAAATATCAATAAAATTTTATTTGTTGGTTAAAAAAGCTTGAAAATTGAATAGCAGGCTTCTATACTTTATTGTTTCAAAGGCAGATGAAAAAAATTAAAAATCCATAGTTACAATTTTCTATATATATAAAAATGAATGTATGTCAGTGTGTGTGTCTGTGTGTCCATGTTACCATGGTTACCATGGTTACCAAGGTTGCCATGGTTACTAAGGTAACCAAGATTTCATATCAATCTATATCTATATATATAAAAATGAATGTATGTCAGTGTGTGTGTGTGTGTGTGTGTGTCCATATTACCATGGCAACCATATCTGTATATAAAAAACAGTAAGCTGATTGACTGCTATCAACGCACAGCTCAAACCATTGGACGGATCTGGCTGAAATTTGGCATACAGATAGCTATTATAATATAGACGTGCGCTAAGAAAGGATTTGCCAAAATTCGCATTTTAAATAGGTGCTGAAACAGGGACATTGAGATTCACGATAGAAATTGGAAATTTTATTTTTATTTATTTATAGTTGCCATTGGTTACAGTCTACATTAGAAATTAGCATTTATTTATTGGTTGCCATTGGTTATTCGGGCAGATCAGGTACAAGCTTGCATCAAATCGAATTATTGAACAATGCTTACCAGGGTGGCAGAGTTGCACTTACCGCAGAAAATTACACCCAAAAGGAGTTCAACAATCATAATTTTTTTAAGAGTTGCGATTTTTTACGAGCAACTAAATTTATTATATTAATCCACAGTATTACATCAAAATAAACTTGGTATAACTTTGATACTTTAGAGTTAAATCATACACTTCCGTACAAACAGCACGGGGTCCGCGATCTACCGCAGGTAGATTGCCTACCTGATAATGTACTGCTGCGATTCAGAATTTTTATTCAGGGCAACGGGAAAGATAAGATAAATTTTGAACACCATACACGTTAATGAATTGAACAAAGTTTGAGTAGGTAGTATTGAGTTGATCCATTTAACGGGCGACGAAGTGCACGGGATCAGCTAGTATTTTATAAAATTTGACATTAATATTATTGTCTGTGTTCAATTTTTTAGTTTTTTTTTCTATAAATATCAGTATAATTTTATTTGTTAGGCAAAAAAAAGTGAAAATTTAATGCAAGGCTCCTGATATATTGTTACAATAGGAGTTGAAAAATATTAAAAATACATAGGTACCTACAATTTTTTTTTCAAATCGTTTAAAGTTCGAATTTCTTCAAAATTTATCATATTTAAAATGTAATAATTATTTTATAGTTAAAAATGTATAGCTAAGGATTGAAAATTTAAAATAAGGTTCTACTTAAATAGGTAATATATAAATTACCTTATTCACAATAATATCATCAAATATAATTAGTAATATCATATTCTGACTGTCAGTTTTCGCACAGAATCGTTTTTCTTATACAATTGTATTATATATCATGACTACGTATGTGCAATTAAAAAATTATCTCGATACAGAATACAATTTGAAAACCAATATATACATTAAAATAGAATTTAAAATGGAGTTTAAAATGAATAATATAAATCCATGTTGTTCATCAACATTTATGTTTTTCAATAAAGGATTAATTGTTTTATACACAATAGTGCGATTATAGTACAATTGTTTCGAATATTTTTGGGATTATTGAAGTTATTGAAATTGGACGATAGTTTGTCACTTGGCTATATATCATCTATTCATCTCCCTTGGTAATTTTCGATACTTGTCCAGAGAGGAGCCTTGAGCCTTGTATTCAATATTCACTCTTTTTTACTCAACAAATTAATATTGATGATACAAATGATATTTATAGAAAAAAAAACGATAAAAATTGAAAACTGACAATGTCCGTAAAAAGCTCAAAAAGAGTCAAAATATTTTCTCGTGTGTATAAAGTGAAAATATATACATTCAGTGATATTTTCATGTATCTACAGTCATTAGTTTTTGAATAACAGTAAAAGAAACAAAACCACTACTTGAGAAATCCAGTGAATATCCAATATTGTAAAAATATGAATTTCAATGATATTTAATTAAGTAGGTATTATAAATACTGACGTTGGTAGGTAGATGACTTACTTTACGTTTGAAATATCTAACATGCTAGGTAATACATTTTATTTCTATGCATAAATAAATAATAATAAACACATTATTTAAATTAAGTTTGTTGTTATTTTGGAGAGCGATAATTCATTGTACATTCATAGTTCATACGGGTGTTACCCGTTTTAAAAGTACTCAATTTGGCCACTTAAGATTAGTACCAACGTTCCACAACTAAGAAAAATGTATTTGTTGGTTGTCATTTAAGAGTCGAACCTACCAACAGAAGTATCAACGAAAAATGCAAAAAAGATAGTACCTATAGGAATGTTATCCCTATTGTGCCTCCTCCAGTACCATGCACTGCAGCTTCAAACATTATTCACTGTGGTCTCGGACTTTAGTTGACGAAGTTTTTTTTTTAGATGCATGTATTGATTTTACAATGATTTGTTTATTTGATTTTAAATTATATGTTTTTAAATTTAAAATTAAAATTTTTTTTTTATTTTTGTGTCCGTCGTCACCTTTTATTAAAGTAAAAATACTTAGATTTTCTTCAAAAGTATCTTTTCTGATCGGAAAGTGAATCTAGTTGGTCTTCTGGGGGGTCAAAAGTAAAATTCTCAGTACTTTTCAAAAGTACCGTGAAGAGCAAAAGAAAAATTAATGAAAAACGGTAGTTTTTACGCAAAATTGGTTTTCCACAAAATCGATTTTGGTTTTTGGTGTAACTCTAAAACAAATGAATGTTTATACATGAGATTTTCACTGGTTGTTTATATTCACATTTTCTATACACGATAAAATTTTCGAAATATTATGATTTGTTATGAACTGTTTAAAACATTTTCATTTTCAATTTTTTTTTAGTTTTTTTTCCTAAAAATATAAATAAAATTTTATCTGTTGATTAAAAAGGTTGACAATTTAATAGAAGGCTCCTAGTATATTGTTTCAAATTCAGATGAAAAATATTAAAAATTCTTAGTCACAGTTTTTTTTTATAAGTATTTAAAGTTCAAAAATTGACAAAATATGAAAAAATCACGAAAATTTGCAAATTATTTTGAGTAAAGATTCGTAAAAAATTTTCTTTTTAAATCTAAGATTTTAAAATGTAATACCAGATTCCTTATAAGTTTGTCTACCTTTACCATTAAAAAAAATATCTACAAGACAAATTAAATTTTTATGAGTGTTTGAATTTCATATTTTTACAACATTTGATATTCACTCGATTTCTAATGTAACGATTTTCTTATTTTATTGTAATTGAAAAACGAATGACTGTAGATACTTCAAAATGTCACTGAATATTTATATTAGCTTTTTCTATGCACTGTTCAATTTTTAAGATAATTTCACTCTTTTTGAGCTGTTTACGGACATTTATTATTGTCAGTTTTCAGTTTTTTTAGTTTTTTTTTCTATAAATATCAATACAATTTTATTTGTTAGGAAATAAAACGTGATAATGTAATGCGAGGCTCCTGATATATTGTTAAAATAGCAGTTGAAAAATATTAAAAATACATAGGCACAATTTTTTTTTATAAGCATTTGAAGATCGAATTTTGACAAAATGTATCAAATTTTAAATTGAATAATTATTTTGTAGTCAAAAATTCATAAAATGTTCCACTTTTGTAATTAAAGATTGAAAATTTAAAACAAGATTCCACGTAAGTAGTTAATTCTGTTGTTCATTTGGACGTACATATAAACATATTAAAAAACACAGAATAATTTTTTAGTTACTTTGTTGTGATTGTTTAATATTATTAATAGTATCAAGGTTTGTTGTTGATGTATAACGCGTTATAAGTACCTAATGGATATTGTGATATGATTAATTTGGAATTTATTATAGGTCAACTTTTTTTTAATACCATAGATAAGTATATAATATGTCTTATACCTAGACTGACATATCGTCTCCGGCCAGAATCGTTTTTCTTATGCAATGATATTATATCATTGAATTCAAATTTAATACCATCCATTATACAGTGACCCACTTGTAACTCACTGTACAGCGGAGCACCTTTTTTTTATTCGTTTCTATGGTAATAAACAAAGGGTTAGAAATTAAAATACAATTTTTAGCGGTTTTTCGTAATTTTTTGGTGGTTTTTACTGTGTCATTAAATAAATATTGATTAAATCGGAAAATGGCCTCTTTAAAGTACCATATACATCAAATTTGCTAAAAGATAAGGTACTATATGTTTAAATCGAAGAACTTCTTCTGGTAGAAATTTTGTATACAGGATATAAAAAGAAAAAAAAGAAAATAATCACCGTTGTAAAACTACTATAGCTTCCTGGCTCCACTTAGATTCTAAAAACTTACACATAATTGCAAAATATATTGATTCGTCTATGTATTCATTCACAGCGCCGCGGCCGCTCGGCACTCATAATCTAAAAATATGAATGCATTAAAAAGGTACGAATAATTAATTTTGTTGAATTAATAACTTAGTTTAGATCGTCGAACACTTGTCGAGATAACTACGTAACACATAATAATGTATGTACCTAATAAGTCAGCACAACAGGCTTTTTAAATAATTTGATTACTTTCATTACTTTGATAGACAATAAAACCTTAGAACCACACTACCATAGGTAATACATTTTGAAAGAATTGTGTTTTTACCATTTCAAAAGTATTAAAAATATTGGATTGATTTAACAAATTCAACGAGATTCGCCTATTAACAAAGTAATAAATTATTTATCGACTAACTTTAAAATGTTATTTCTTCAAATATACATTGAATGTAATTATATAAATACATAATATTGTCACGCTAGAAATATATAATATACAAGACAAGTATAATATCTCAACAACAACTATATAATATGAATTAATAATTTTACGAGTTGATTTATACAAAAACTACATTGTATTATATATTATTATCATATATTTGGATCAATATACCAGAGTTTAAACTGGTTCTCATAATAACACATATTATAGTGTAGAAGTTGTGTTTATAGAAAAAACACAAAATTGAGGATTTTTAAATATATCTAGGATTCTTAAAAACCTGTTTCTATACTAAATTATAATAAAGATCAAGTATATACTTAAGTGGAAAGTCGGTTTCACCATCAGGTATTCAAAAACATTGTAAAACGAAATCAAAAATGTTTTAATTTATTTCGGCATCAGTATACGATTGATTTTACGATTAGTAATAATATGGAAGGTAAATAAATAAATCATATTTATTAATATATGATTATAGTAGTGGATAATATACAGAGTGAAAATTCCATACAATTCATGTGACCATATTTTATTATATTATATGTAACCAGTTTATATACGATTTTAAGGGGTTCAATATAGTCAAATTAGATAGAGATTCTAAATATTTTATTTATAAGAATAAAATATATTTCTAAATAATAATTTTCAAAAACCTAAGTCAGGGGTCACCAATTAATATTTTTGGAGGACCACATTGAGGATTTTGAAAATTTTCGGGGGCTATCAAAATTCAAAGCAAATATTCTTAACATATTTTTTTATAATGCAAAAGTAACATAGTGCACTATGGGCTAGTGAAAAAAAAAATAAATTAAAATAAATTTTTACCAAAGAGTTAATCATCAATTCACCTTAGTTTTTACCCGTCCTTCACAAACGGATACCTTAACCTATAGAACAATAGTTTTCAGTGTGGCTACGATATCAATAAATTTACAAATTTGTTTTCATAGAAGTATAGAACCTATTTACAATAATAAAGTCCAGAAATTATGGTCTATTATCCAGATAGGTAGGTACCAAAACGGATTATCATTGGTTCTGGAGCTAAAGGGAGGGTGCTCCAGTAGAGTATATTCGATGCATTATTTTTTTTGAAAATTTGTACGCTTTCTTAAATATTTCACTAGCTAAAATGTTATCAACAGTAGGTACCAAATTGTATGCCATACGAAATAAATAAATAAATAAACCAAATTGTATTCGTACTTCCTCCGAAACTCTATATAGAGTTCATGAATTCTTGTTAAAAATACATATTTTTTTATTGAAAATATATTAAATAAAACCTTGCAGCTGATCATAACAAATTTACAATTTATAAAGAATTAAAAAATTTGTTTATTGATGATTTTTATTAAATTATTAACATAATTTACATTGCAGACATGCTTAAAATCTTTAAATACGCAAAATCACACACATTTAGACATTTAGTAAAATATGTAAAAATATGCATTATAAGTTTTTGTAATTCGATTGTATATATCATAAAACGAATTTGCATCGAATCAGATTCCAAGCCCTGACTATAATAAGACAGTATATATTAATTTTATTATATGCTTTTTGATATTGCTATGTTAAAGTACCTATATAATTTATTTTACTAACCACTAGGTATTTGTATTATGGTAGGTATTGGTTTAATGTTTACCTACTAAAACATTGTATTTATTATACATTTTATTATACTATTAATATTAATAGTGAATTGTTGTTATTTATGCTTATTATTGCTTATTACCCCAAGTTTTGAGTTAATACCGACTTAATAATAGAGTCAAATACTATGAATAGTCAATAGCTTTTAATTAATATACATTTTCATATGATAGAATATAATAATAAACGTAAAAGATTTAAGTCTCAACGAAATAATATTTTTGAATTTCCACAAAATAATTAAAGTTCTTATTCTTTCTTTAAATATCTAGTTTCTTTAATATTTTAATTTTAATAGCTTTAATAACAGCTTACGATAGAGGAACCGCTTGAATTCAATTTTCAAGGTTTTTGACCTAGTGAAATGTTTTAGTGTTGTGATGATATTAATAAATTAAGTATAGAAAATCGTTTTAAATATAAACATGTCTAGAAAAAGCTCAAAAATAAACAACACAAATTATAGCATGTAAAAAAAATTCTACTTTAAACATTTTGTAAAAATTTAAAGTATATATCTAGGTACGATTATCCGATTTTGAATCAAAACAAAATATCAAAATTGTTATTTCACGCTTGAATAATCCTAATCCGTCAAACTTCAGAGACTCGTAAAAAATATTTCTGGAATTACGCTCAACTTTCAATTTGACTTCCAGTAGGTATTAAAAACTCATGAGGAACCTTGTATTAGGTTTTTAAGCTTTTTGACGTAACATGCAATTTTTATCGACAGTAATTTTTTAAAAACTAATAAAAATAAAAATTTTCTTATGCATATAAATAGCTAAAAAACTATCAAACTATTTTAAAATGTACCTACCTATGTACTTATACCTAATGATTATAACATTTTTATTTTTTTTTTTCATAATATTTACATTAATATTTAATACATGGCCTGAAGTAATTTTTTGCCCATATAATTAATATCTATATTATATAGATTAAATTAGGTAATACATTAAAATAATACAATCAAAATATTCTGTACCGCCACAATTTTTTTATTTTTTTTTGATGACACAGTTATACATTTAGTTTATGGATTATAACCATATAGATATACATTATAATTTATAATATGCGTATAACAGCTGATTTAATAATAAAAAAAAATATTCTGTGCTACAGATATCATATTTATTCATATTTAATAAAAGTTATCATGTATAATCACAAAATCGGAAAAAAAAACTCAAGTTTTCATGTTATTAAGTGGACATTAATAAATAATAATTAATATTTAATACCTAGCTAATGATAGTTATAACTTATAACCAAGTAAAAACTGAGAAGTGATTAACTGTTTAAAAATATAGTTTATAAATGCCAGTCAACTAAGGAGGCTGGAGTAGTGGAGTGGCTATGCACTCTCAAAAGTTACGCATAGCCTCCCCCCTAAATAAATTATTCTCTGAATTCATATGATATTAAAATAATATGAATAAATACAAAATTTTCGTCATTTTTATGTATTTTGTCAATATTTGAACTTTAAATGCTTATAAAAAAAAGTTTGACAGAGGATTTTTAATATTTTTCAAACATCATTGTAATAACATAATAGGAGCTTTGTATTACATTTTCAAGCTTTTTTACCCATCAAATAAAGTTTTATTGACATTCATAGAAAAAAAACCTAAGAAAGTTCGAAACTGAGTATATCCGTAAACAGCTCAAAACAAATCAAAATTATTTGAACGTTTTTTCTTGTATAGAAAAGGCTAATATAAACATTCAATGAAAATTTCATGTACCTATTTACGATCATTTGTTTTAGAGTTACACAAAAATTCCCGTTTTTCCTCAATTTTTATGTTGATTTTCCCGGCGCTTGTGAAAACTATTGGGAATTTTAAAATTTGACCTCCCGATGCACCAATACTAGATTCACTTTCCTATCAGAAAAGATACTGTTGAAGAAAATCCAAGCACTTTTACTGTCCTAAAAGGTGATGAAAGACAAAAAAAAAAAATAAATAAAAAAAACACACATCATTGTAAAATCAATACATTCATCATTCCACTCAGAATCTAAAACGATATATCTTTCTGAAGTATTTCTGGATAATAGTCGTAAGTTGTTAGATAGGTACCAATTATAAAATGTCAATAATGAAATTGAATGGGTGCTCGACAAATCGTACCAACATATGACTGGGATCTTGAAAACAAAGAGAAAAAAAGGTGGGTAAGTGGATGTCGGCATGTCGCTCTGCTGTACAGTAGGTTACAAGTGGTTCACTGTATAATGGATGCTATTAAATTTGAAGTCAATGATACAGTATCATTCTATAAGAAAAACGATTCTGAGCGAAGACGGTATGTCAGTCTAGGTTTAAGACATATTATATACATAACTATGGTATTAAAAAAAAATTGACCTATAATAAATTCCAAATTAATCATATCACATTATCACAATATCCATTAGGTACTAATAACACGTTATACACCAACATCAATAACAAACCCTGATACTATCATAGATATATAATAGTACACTTTAGAAGTTTCAAGTAGGTACCCACGAATAATATTATATAATCACAACAAAATAACTAGGTTTTTTAATATGTAATTTCGTCCAAATTTGAACATAAAATGACTATAAAAATAAACTGTGATTGTATATTTTTTAGATTTTTCGGTAAGAGAATTAACTACTTACGTGGAATCTTGTTTTAAATTTTCAATCCTTAGCTATAAAAACTGAACATTTTATAATTTATTAATTACGATGATTAATAATTGTCGAGATTTTGAAAAATTCTGTCAAAATTCAATGTTTAAATGCTTATAAAAAAAAATTGTGCTAAAATAATATTTTTCAACTGATATTGTAACAATATATCAGGAGCCTTGTATTAAATTTTTACACTTTTTGGCCCAACAGATAAAACTTTATTGATATTCATAGAAAAAAAAACTAAAAAAATTGAAAAATGAAAATATCCGTAAACAGCTCAAAAAGAGTCAAAATATTTTCAAAATTGTATGGTGTGTAGGAAATGCTAATATAAACATTCAGTGAAATTTTCATGAATCTACGGTCATTTGTTTTAAAGTTACACCAAAAACCAAAATCGATTTTCTCAAAAACAGATTTTGCGTAAAAATTCCCGTTTTCCTTAAGTTTTCTTTTGTTTTTCTTGGCGCTTTTGAAAAGTACTAGGAATTTTTACCTCCCCGATATTCACTTTCCAATCGAACAAGATACTGAAGTCGAAAATCGAAGCATTATTTCGACTACTTATCGTACACAGACACAAAAAAAATAAAAAAGCACACATCATTGTAAAATCAATACATTCATCGTTTCACTCAGAATCTAAAAGCAACCTGTTTATAATATTATTGTTTTACACTTTTTTACATAAAAGTATACTATTTAATAGATATTAAATATTGTTTATTTTATTATTAGTAAACTTATATCGTACAATTAGCTTTTAATAAAACATTCAATAACTGTAAAATGAATAGAAAAACAATTAATTTATTATGGTAGAAAATATCTATACACATGTTGTAACTACATAAAAAACCATATGTAGGCTAACACATTTTAAAACTTAGGTGTCCTATTAATAGCTACTACTAACAGTTAACACCTACTCCCGCAAAATCCCGTGGTGCATTCATCAATGCTCCTAGAATGGCCCAGGTATTGATGATGGGACTGTACACTCCTACAGAATCCAAATAATCATCTTCACATCTTTAAGGAAAAAACTTTCTGACAACATACAACAAACCCTCTTATGCAACTACTTTTATATTAAAATTTCAATTTTACTTCAGTGCAATTAAAAATGTCAATAAAATAATCTTTAACTATTCTTCAAGTAATTTACCTGGCCTTTCTCGAGGTGAATGCATGTCTGCAATACTAGCCCTATTTCCTATACTTGGTCTGCATGCTTCAACGTTTTTTAGAGTACCTACCTTTGATAATATTATATTTTCAACACACAATGATATTTTCAAATGTATTATTTTTACTAAAAATGAATTTAACCTGCTGTTGTAGCCAGTAGGTACCTACTAATGCCTAATGGACAATATTAAAATAAATTAAGTACTTTAACTGAGTTTAACCACAATAAAATCATCAAATACACCTACCTACTTAATAATATCATGGGCTGTATAGGCGTGTCTACGGTGGCAGCCTAGGGCTGCCCCTGCAATTTTTGAAAGTAGCCGGTCAACCAAGTCTTAAGTCAGAAGGGTTACAACATTTCTTTTTTTTCTAATACTTGATTTTTTTGTGGGTATCGTTATAAATACCATTTACTTAGGAAGATTGATTTCCTGACTTCCGAAATCAGTAAAACCTATACTATAAAGACTTGAGACAGACGACAACGGTACAGTACGCATCTAGGTACTATTGATATATAATTGTTGCATTATTTTTGATTTGCAGCTATAAGTGGTGTAATCCAAGGCAGTAGATGAATAATATTTCTGAAGTTACTGTAGATTATTATGGTAAGTAGATAATTTAGCCTTTTTTTTAATTATATAAATATTTCATTATGGAGGGGGGCTTAAAAAAATACCAAAGCCGTATGTATATAGGTATACCGTGTATAGGACTTTTTTCAGTTCACTAATAAGGTTGTGCTGGTTATTAGCTAGGCTGCCCCTGCCGATGAAGCCTATAGTCACGCCTATGATAGGCTGACAGATCAGGTCTTCGATCAGAATCGTTTTTCGTATTTAATGGTTTTATATATTTGAATTCAAATTGAACACAATCTATGACAGTGACCTACTTGTAACCTACTGTACAGCGGAGTGACACCAACTTTCCCACCTTTTTATAGTACACCTATCATAAAATATATCATTATTGACTGACAGACCAAAAACCAAAAGAAAAATTAATGAAAAAACGGGAATTTGTACGCAAAATCTGTTTTCGAAAAAATCGATTTTTATTTTTGGTGCAACTCAAAAACGAATGGCATGGCATTTTGACTGAATGTTTATATTAACATTTTCTATAAATATCAAAAAAGTTTTATCTGTTCGAAAAAAAAGTGTAAAATTTAATTCAAGCTCCTGATATATTGTTACAAATTACAATATCAGTTGAAAAATATTAAAAATACAAAGGCAAAATTTTTTTTTATAAGCATTTAAAGATCGAATTTTGAAAAAATGTATCAAATTTAAATTTGAATAATTATTTTGTAGTTAAAAATTTATAAAATGTTCAACTTTTATATATAAGAATTGAAAATTTAAAACAAGATTCCACGTAAGTAGTTAATTCTGATACCAAAAAATCTAAAAAATACAAAAGCACAGTTTATTTTTATAGTCATTTTATTATTTTAAGTTCAAATTTGCACATATATATAAACATTATAAAAACCTAGAATAACTATTTTAGTTATTATGTTGAGATTGCATAATATTCTTCATGGGTACTTGAAACTTTTAAAGTACACTATTATATATCTATGATAGTATCAAGGTTTTTGTATATGTATAACGCGTTATAAGTACCTAATGGATATTGTGATATATTTAATTTGGAATTTATTATAGGACAATTTTTTTTTAATACCATAGATGATATGTATATAATATGTTTTATACTTAGACTAACATACCGTCTCCGCTCAGAATCCTTTTTCTTATACAATGATATTATATCATTGAATTCAAATTTAATACTATCCATTATACATTAACCTACTTGTAAGCTACTGTACAGCAGAGCACCTTTTTTAGTTTTTTTTTTCTATAAATATCAATAAAATTTTATTGTTGGTTAAAAAAGCTTGAAAATTGAATAGCAGGCTTCTATACTATATTGTTTCAAAGGCAGATGAAAAAAATTAAAAATCCATAGTTACAATTTTATTTTATAAGCATTTAAAGTTCACATATTGACAAAATACGCAACAACCACGAATATTTGCAAATTGTTTTGAGTAAGAACTTCATAAAAAATTTCCTTTTTAAATCTAAGATTTGAAAATGTAATAAAAGATTCCTCATAAGTTTGTCGACCTTTATCAAAAAAAAATAAAATTTGTACAAGAAAATCAAATTAAATTTTTATGACTGTTTGAAATTCATATTTTTACAACATTTGATATTCACTCAATTCCTAATGTAACGATTTCCTTATTTTATTGTAATTAAATAACGAATGGCTGTAGATACTTGAAAATGTCACTGAATATTTATATTAGCTTTTTATATGCACTATTCAATTTTTAAAATAATTTCACTCTTTTTGAGCTGTTTACTGTCCGTAATTATTGTCAGTTTTCAATTTTTTTTATTTTTTTTTTCTATAAATATCAATACAATTTTATTTGTTAGGAAAAAAAATATGAAAATGTAATGCGAGGCTCCTGATATATTGTTACAATAACAGTTGAAAAATGTTAAAAATATATTGGTACCTAAAATTTTTTTTTTTAATCATTTAAAGTTCGAATTTCGACAAAATTTATCATATTTAAAATGTACCTAATAACTATTTTGTAGTTCAAAATTTATAACTAAGGATTGAAAATTTAAAACAAGGTTCTACGTAAATAGGTTATATAAAATGTTTACCTTATTCACAATAATATCTTCAAATATACTTAGTTATATCATAGGCTGACTGTTCGTTATCGCACAGAATCGTTTTTCTTTTAAAATGGTATTATATCATGATTTGTGCAATTAAAAAATTATCCCAATACAAAATACAATTTGAAAACCAATATAGATTACTATAGAATTTAAAGTGGAGTTTAAAATTAATCATATAAATCCATGTTGTTCATCTACTTTTATGTTTTTCAATAAATTATTAATTGTTTTATACACAATAGTGCAATTAGTACAATTGTTTCGAATATTTTTGGGATTATTGAAGTTATTGAAATTGGACTATAGTTTGTCACTTGGCTAATATCATCTATTCATCTCCCTTGGTAATTTTTGATACTTGTCCAGAAAGATACCCGATAATAAAGACTTATTAAAACAATAATAGTTAGGAAAATAGTTAGAAAGTACAAATTTGCATCCAGTAAAAAAAAAAGAGGTAGCTTAGTTAATATTTTGTCTGGACCTGCACATTTTTTTGTATTCAACCAATACAATTCTAGATATTTCAAAGACGTCATCTAAGTTCAACTCACACAAGTGACAAACATTAAAATCGAGAGTAGGTAGATTAAAATTATCCGGTTTAGATTGTTGAATTATAGGTATAGTTGTTTGTTTAAATAGGTACCTAGGTACACTAGAAAAATAATGAGCTAAATAGTTTGAGTTCTCCGCTAAAATTAGTTAGAGCTATTTGTATTTGGATATCCATTATCCATGATCACCGATATTGATAATTTATTATTGTTAATATTACTACAGAGTTCGATATTGACAATAAATCGTTTCCTGGGTAAATTAATATTTAAATCAAATTTGTATTGGATAAACCTGTACTTAACTCATATTTTGTGAATTAAATGTTCACAGTTTTAATAAAATATTTTATACAACATATTATGTGCTTTCTATTATATTATAAATATACACATTTGATACTTATTGTTAACCATGATATAACAATAAATAATATTATATACTGTTGTAAAAACTAAAAAGATACTTTTAAAAAGTATTTAAGTAATCACTCAAATACTTTTTAGAAGTACTTGAAATAGTATTAAAATACAAAAAATAATTCTTTAAAAAATAATTTATTTTAATCAAAAATTTGTTTATTGCATTTTAAAAACATAATTGGTTCAAAAATCTTAATACTGATTGGTGATTTGTCACCTTGGTTCTTTACTTCTTTTTTATATGAATGTTGCTCCACCAACACAGAACTGTTACACTCTCTCTGCAGAGAGTTATTTGTATTTGGATATCCATTATCCATGATCACTGATATTGATAATTGATTACTATTTTATTGGTAAGTAGGTACATAATACTGATATAGGTAGTAATATTTAAAAATAGTAAAATTATTAAGTTTAATTTTACAGTCAATATGAAAAGCATTATCTTATCAAAACTAAACAGCTATAATATTACTATAATCAAAGGAATAAAAAAAGTAGGTATTCAATAAGGAAAAAAATACTAGAATCATTTTTTCTCAAATACTTTACAACACAGAGTCTATAATTGTAACCGAGATGGTAACACAAGATACACTAATGATTTTAAACTATTTGTGTAAAATTTACATTTTGTTTACTGTTTATAATCCTAATATAACAATTTTAACAAGGTTTATATTTATTAAATAGGTAGTCAAAAACTAATGACTGTAGATACATGAAAATTTTACTGAATGTTTATATTAGCATTTAATATACACCATACAATTTTGAAAATATTTTGACTCTTTTTGAGCTATTTACGGACATTTACAATTTTCAATTTTTTTTAGTTTTTTTTCTATAAATATCAATTAAGTTTTATCTGTTGGGCAAAAAAGTGTAAAAAATGTAATACAAGGGCCCTGATATATTGTTACAATATCAGTTGAAAAATATTAAAAATACATATGCACAGTTTTTTTTTTATAAGTATTTAATGATCGAATTTTGACAAAATTTATCAAAATCTCGAAAATTATCAATAATTGTAACATAGAATAACTATTTTAGTTATTTTTCTGTGATTAAATAATACTATTCGTGGGTACTTGAAACTTCTAAAGTGTACTATTAGATATCTATGATAGTATCATGGTTTTTGTTGATTTAAATCGCGGTATAACTTATAAGTACCTATAGGATATTGTGATATGATTAATTTTGAATTTATTATAGGTAATTATTATAGGTCAAATTTTGGTTTCGTACCATAGATATGTATATAATATGTCTTATACCAAGCCTAACTATAGGATTTTGTAGCCAACTTAATAATCAGTGTACAAACATGTAGTCTAATAACTTATGTATACATTATAATCAATTATTAGTTTTATTTCTGTTAGTATTTAAAAACAATGATATGATAAAATTTAATCATATAAGCATAATATTTTTTTAAATTCAACAATATAACTAAAACCGTTTTTCTTGATTTTAATACGCAATTTCGTCAACATTTTAACTTATAATGTATGTAAAAAACAACTGTTTATATATTTTTTTGATTTTTTAGTTACAGTATAAACTATATATAAGAATCCTTGTTATTAAATAAATTAAATACTTTAAATACTTTAAATGCCTACTTATAAGGAACATCATATATAATATGGAATTTAGGTACAAGTGAATACAATAAAATAACGTAGGTATTAAATCGTGCTTAGAAATTTGTAAATAATTATCAATGACGTACGATAGCCGATAACATACAAACATTGTAAAGTGCGAAATTGGTAACAAACTAACAACTATTTTGTGGCGATACTTACCTGTACGACCGTACATTATTTTAATAAAGTAATAAAAATACAATTGGTAATAACATTATTCATGGAATTATAAACAAAACACTCTATATTTTCATGTTTATAAGTGAACTATTTACACTGTAGTACAGCAGCGTGCAGACGCTGACTGGCTATATATTTTTTATAGCAGGTAACCTATACATTGGTGATTGGTACATTCAAATAAGAGATCATAGGTACCACTTATCTACATATTCATACATAGTAGTGGATCTAGGATTTTTTTATGGAGGGTGCTAATGTTAAGGGTTGTATTCTGTAAACTCCATAGTTGTCCATACTGATGGCAAGACTTTTTTTATTCCTCAAAATTAATGTTCTTAATATTTCAACATAATGAAGGTGGGTAAGTGGATGTCGCTCTGCTGTACTGTACGTTACAAGTGTGTCACTGTATAATGGATGGTATTAATTTTGAATTCAATGATATAATATCATTGTATAAGAAAACGATTCTGAGCGAAGACGGTATGTCAGTCTAGGTATTTGACATATTATTATATACTTATCTATGGTATTAAATTCTATGGAATATATGAATAAATTATTCATTGCCCCTTAAAATATGCACAGTCTTATCATTGACCATACTTCTTATACTATGGTAGATTGTATGGATAGGACATAATATTTTGATTTTTCAATTTAATATATCCCCGAATAATATTTTTAAATTACAACAAAAAACCAAGATCGTTAATATTGGTTTAATTAGGTAATTTCGTCCTATTTTCGTATTAATTGGCTAGAGTAAGAAAAACAATCAACATCAAATGTCATTCTTATAATCATTGTACATAATAAATGATATTTGGTGCACAATATATTCTTTGAAGTTATGCTTACAATATTTACCAAACGGCAAACGCAATGGCAAAGTATTTATCTAAAACAGCAACTTACACTAAATATTGTTCACACTGAATTTTTCCAATTAGATTATCTCCTTGAGGCTCAGGAACATTCCTACATCATCTAGGTACCATTGCTCCTTGTTGACTAGAACTAACACACTAAATTACTTGTTAGTTATTATTGTTGTAATTTGTTATAGCTACCTTTAGGCTATATTCAGCATTTACAATGGTATGTTATGTAGAACTGTTAGTGGAAACAGTTTTTTCAGAAGAAGTTGTTCCAAACAAAATAATCTCCTAAATGGCTTGAGTACATGCATATTTTACCAGTTACTGTATCTTGGTGACTAAAATTGAAAAAAAAACAACTATATTAATTAAATTATTTTGAAAATTGTATTAATTTAATGTTTCAATATCATATTAAATATAAATGTATTAAAATAGTAACCAATCAACATTAGGTATTCATAGTCCAAACACATAGTTTCAAAAAAATCCACATCTGACTGCAGCTTTGTAAGATAAATAATAATCGTTTTAATGTATCTGTTAATTTGTTTTAGATGTATCATATTATTCATAACCAATAAGTAATACATATTAGGAATTTTAATACTATACAGAACTTACATGATTTGATTTATGAAGGTTTGAATGTGATCGTTGTAGCTTGTAAATAACACATTAAGTTTAAATTGGTTTTTGCAATGGTTTTAATTCTTTGTAGATACATTTTACCTAGAAAAAATACACTGTCGCATAACATAAAATTTACATATTTAATATGCAAGCAAGTTAGTAGCCAAAAACTATGTTGGACTTACGAAAATCACATTTAAGGTGAACAGTTTAAGTTTGTAATTTGTAGGGGAGAGTGTTGTACCTTGGCACCATTTTTATTAAAAAATTTCTAGCACCTTCAATTTTGAATATTAAATATTCATTCTTACTATACATTTAGACAATATACATAAGTATATGGTACTTTTTTGATATGTTAATTAATAATTGTATATATTAATTTCATTATATGCGTTTTGATATTGCTATGTTTAAGTACCTACATAATTTATTTTACTAACCACTAGGTATTGGTTTAATGTTTACCTACTGAAAACATTGCATTTATTATACAATTTATTATACTATTAATATTAATAGTGAATTGTTGTTATTTATGTTTATTATTGTGTTATTAACTCCAAGTTTTGAGTTAATACTGACTTAAGAACAGAGTCAAATACTATGAATAGTCAATAGCTTTTAATTAATATACATTTTAATATTATAGAATAAAATAATAAACGTAAACGAATTAAGTCTCCATGAAATAATATTTTCCCCATAATATTTTTGAATTTCCACAAAATAATTGAAATTCTTATTCTTTCTTTAAATATCTAGTTTCTTTAATATTTTAATTTTAATAGCTTTAATAACAGCTTACGATAGAAGAACCTTGAATTCAATTTTCAAGGTTTTTGATGTAGAGAAATGTTTTAGTGTTTTGATGATATTAATTAAGTATAGAAAATCGTTTTAAATATCAACATGTCTAGAAAAAGCTCAAAAAGAAACAACACAAATTATAACATGCAAAAAAAATTCTACTATAAACATTTGGTAAAAATTTAAAGTATCTAGGTACGATTATCCGATTTTGAATCAAAACAAAAGATCAAAACTGTTATTTCACGCTTGAATAATCCTATTTCGTCAAACTTGAGAGACTCGTAAAATATATTTCTGGAATTACGCTCAACATTCAATTTGAATTCCAGTAGGTATTAAAAACTCATGAGGAACCTTGTTTTAGGTTCGAAGTAACATGCAATTTTTATCGACACTATTTTTTAAAAACTAACAAAAACAGAAATTTTATTATGCCTATAAATAGCTAAAAAACTATCAAACTATTTTAAAATGTACCTATACCTAATGATTATTACATTTTTATTTTTTTTTCATAATATTTACATTAATGTTTAATACATGGCCTGAAGTAATTTTTTGTCCATAATATTAATATCTATATTATTAGATTAAATTAGGGAATACATTAATACAATCAAAATATTCTGTACCGTAACAATTTTTTTAGTTTTTTCAATGACACAGTTATAAATTTAGTTTAAGGTATATAACCATATAGATAAACATTATAATTTATAATATGCTTATAATAGCTGATATAATAATAAAATAAATTATTCTGTGCTACAGATATCATATTTATTCATATTTAATAAAAGTTATCATGAATAATCTCAAAATCGGGAACAAACTCAAGTTTTCATGTTATTAAGTGGACATTAATAAATAATAATTTATATTTAATACCTAGCTAATAACAGTTATAACTAAGTTATAACTGATAAGTGATTAACTGTTTAATAATATAGTTTATAAATGCCAGTATACATAGTTAATTACCAAAATCCAATAAGTGATTGCAACTTTTCTGAAAATGGATTGTACATATAATATTATTAAATATATTAATATATAAGACCGGATCGCCAGAATAATGTAGAAGAATTTAATTGTTTTTATAAGTTGTTATTTTGTATTAGTAAATTCCGACCTACCGTAGAAGTGTAGAACGGAGATAATAGGTAAGTTGAAGTGCAATGAACTATTTCCAGTGATTTCGTTCAACTTTCAGTAACTTAACATGAACGTAGGTAGTTACTTTTTCGTTTGAAGGAACATATTGGGATTTTGCTATTTTTTTAGTGAAACATGAACCATTATATTTTTTTTCCTTAATTTATCCTTAAGTATAGGGGGAATATTAATCATTTTTAGAGCAAAAGTTTTTATAATTTTTTTTTTTAGAAGTTCATTCAATATAATGATTAATGGGCTATTATATTAAATCTATATATACGACAATATATGATAATATTGACAATGTTTACACAATTTCACTCAGTCACTGTCGTCTTATCGGTGTTAATTTGTATGAAATAAACAAATTAAACATTTTAAAAACTAAATAACTACACATTTTGAATAGTAAATTTAAATATTGTATATTATTTTTGTAGTGTAAATTGTCCAATAAACATAGGTATACTTGAAAACGGATGAGCTGGGATAATTATTATGATGAGTATATAAAGAAACATTTTATAAATGTAGAGTGCTTAAATTATAAACTTATATAGTAGGTACCTTGTATACTTATTTTTTAGGTAAAAAATGACAAGGAAAAAAACGCCAATGCATTCAACAAATTCGTATTTTATATTTTTAATCCTGGGTACTAGAACTTCTTTTCTTGCCCATTAAATATTGTATAAATGTATGTGCACGTAAGTGACGAACACGCAATATAGAAAAAAGGCGACTGTGCAATATTTGTTGGTAAAGTTACTATTTATTTTGCTAATCGATTCTCAAATTTAGTGGGTCATCCCTATGTATGCGTATTAATAACAAAAATCCGATTAATGGTGACAAATGACGAATCAAAATTAACGCAAAATTCACTGGGTATATTGCCAAATTAAAGATGTTTATCTGACTACTGACTACTGACTACAAATCGATATCGATATCAATATCGATATAGTGTATATGTTATGTAATGTCAATACAATCTTTTAATTACTATTTTAATTAAAATATCCAATAAATAAATACAACATAATTTGTTTACCACGTATAGAGTCGTGGCTCGTGAGGATATAATATAAGTAATATAAGCGGTATAAGCGGTTGGAAAGGACGCTGTCGGATATAGTACCTTTTAGGTCCATTATCTTATTTATCATCATCGGCAAACTGCACAAATTCAATAAGTTCAAAAATTGTATTCATATAAACTATACATTAGGTATTAAAAATTGATTAAAAAAATACATAAATCGATATACAGTAGAACGATAATTTTGTGAACATTTTTTAACAAACTGATTTCATTATTTTATTTTTTAACAAATTTGTTCATTATTTTTTTTATTTTGAAATGATTAAAAAAAAATAATAATAGCTTAAGGGCTCGTTAAGGGTGGTCTATCCACCACTTAACTTTAAGGAAACCTTAAGTGACAGCTATCCCGTGAGTATGACTGTGCAACGCAATTTTAAGAGACTGTGCTTAGGTGACACTTAAATTCATTTTAAGTAACACTTAAATGACTGTGCATATGGGCCTGAAAAATAAAAAAAAATAATGAACAAATTTGTTAAAAAATGTTCACAAAATTATCGTTCTACTGTACATCGATTTATGTATTTTTTTTATTCAATTTTTAATATCTAATGTATAGTTTATATGAATACAATTTTTGAACTTATTGAATTTGTGCAGTTTGCCGATGATGATAAATAAGATAATGGACCTAAAAGGTACTATATCCGACAGCGTCCTTTCCAATACCGCTTATACCGCTTATATTATATCCTCACGAGCCACGACTCTATACGTGGTAAACAAATTATGTTGTATTTATTTATTGGATATTTTAATTAAAATAGTAATTAAAAGATTGTATTGACATTACATAACATATACACTATATCGATATTGATATCGATATCGATTTGTAGCTATATCTGCAATATACCCAGTGAATTTTGCTTTAATTTTGATTCGTCATTTGACACCTTCAATCGGATTTTTGTTATTAATACGCATATAGAGGGATGACAATGGCCCACCAAATTTGAGAATCGATTAGCAAAATAAATAGTAACTTTACCAACAAATTTTGCACAGTCGCCTTTTTTCTATTTTTACCAGTAGGTAAATAAGTATATAAGTAGTTTTATAAGCAGTACCTAGGTTTAAAAATAGAAAATACGAATTTGTTGAATGCATTTGGCGTTTTTTTCCTGGATTCGTAATAACTAATAAGTATATCAGGTACCTACTATATTAGTTTATAATTTAAGCACTCTATAAAATGTTTCTTTATATACTCATCATAATAATTATCCCAGATCATCCGTTTTCAAGTATAAATATGTTTATTGGACAATTTACACTACAAAAATAATATACAACTAGCCGATCCCGTGCACTTCGTTGCCCGTTAAATGTATCAACTCTAAATATTATATGACTCAAACTTTGTTCAATTCGTTATTTAATATTTGGTGTATAATGTTCAAAATTATTTGCCCCGAATAAAAATTCTGATTCGCAGCAGTACGATGAATATTATCCACAAACATTAGTATATTATATATAATTTAAGTGTCACCTAAGCACAGTCCCTTAAAATTGCGTTGCACAGTCATACTTACGGGATAGCTGTCACTTAAGGTTTCCTTAAAAATAAGTGGTGGATAGACCACCCTTAACGAGCCCGTAAGCTATTATTATTTTTTTTAATCATTTCAAAATAAAAAAAAAAATGAAATCAGTTTGTTAAAAAATGTTCACAAAATAATCGTTCTACTGTATATCGATTTATGTATTTTTTTTATTCAATTTTTAATACCTACCTAATGTATAGTTTATATGAATACAATTTTTGAACTTATTGAATTTGTGCAGTTTGCCGATGATGATAAATAAGATAATGGACCTAAAAGGTACTATATCCGACAGCGTCCTTTCCAACCGCTTATACCGCTTATATTACTTATATTATATCCTCACGAGCCACGACTCTATACGTGGTAAACAAATTATGTTGTATTTATTTATTGGATATTTTAATTAAAATAGTAATTAAAAGATTGTATTGACATTACATAACATATACACTATATCGATATTGATATCGATATAGATTTGTAGTCAGTACTCAGTAGTCAGATAAACATCTTTTAAATTTGGCAATATACCTACCCAGTGAATTTTGAGTTAATTTTGATTCGTCATTTGTCACCTTCAATCGGATTTTTGTTATTAATACGCATACAGAGGGATGACAATGGCCCACTAAATTTGAGAATCGATTAGCAAAATAAATAGTAACTTTACCAACAAATTTGCACAGTCACCTTTTTTCTATATTGCGTGTTCGTCACTTACGTGCACATACATTTTTACAATATCTAATGGGCAAGAAACGAAGTTCTAGTACCTAGGTTTAAAAATATAAAATACGAATTTGTTGAATGCATTGGCGTTTTTTTCCTTGTCATTTTTTACCTAAAAAATAAGTATACCAGGTACCTACTATATAAGTTTATAATTTAAGCACTCTACATTTATAAAATGTTTCTTTATATACTCATCATAATAATTATCCCAGCTCATCCGTTTTCAAGTATACCTATGTTAATTGGACAATTTACACTACAAAAATAATATACAATATTTAAATTTACTATTCAAAATGTGTAGTTATTTAGTTTTTAAAATGTTTAATTTGTTTATTTCATACAAATTAACACCGATAAGACGACAGTGACTGAGTGAAATTGTGTAAACATTGTCAATATTATCATATATTGTCGTATATAGATTTAATATAATAGCCCATTAATCATTATATTGAATGAATTTCTAAAAAAAAAAAAATTATAAAAACTTTTGCTCTAAAAATTATTAAAACTCCCTATACTTAAGAATAAATTAAGGAAAAAAAATGTAATGGTTCATGTTTCACTAAAAAATTAGCAAAATCCCAATATGTTCCTTCACACGAAAAAGTAACTACCTACGTTCATGTTAAGTTACTGAAAGTTGAACGTTCACTGGAAATAGTTCATTGCACTGCCACTTATCTATTATCTCCGTTCTACACTTCTACGGTAGGTCGGAATTTACTAATATAAAATAACAACCTATAAAAATAATTAAATTCTTCTACATTATTCTGGCGAACCGGTCTTATGAATTAATATATTTAATATTATTATAAGTACAATTCATTTTCAGAAAAGTTGCAATCACTTATTGGATTTTAGTAAATAACTATATAATCACTTATCAGTTATAACTTAGTTATAACTATTATTAGCTAGGTATTAAATATTAATTATTATTTATTAATGTCAACTTAATAACATTAAAACTTGAGTTTTTTTCCCGATTTTGAGATTATTCATGATAACTTTTATTAAATTTGAATAAATATGATATCTGTAGCACAGAATATTTTTTTTATTATTATATCAGCTGTTATAAGTATATTATAAATTATAATGTATATGTATATGATTATAATCCATAAACTAAATGTA